>CM065380.1:19205000-19277500 GCA_033060915.1 Euryodendron excelsum | reverse complement strand
AAGTTTTGAATTAAGAATGTTCAAAATAGGAAAGCTTCCTTTTTAAAAAAGAGTTAATTTTGGAAAGATTTGAATTAAGAAAAGTTTGATTTAAGAAAAATTTAGAGTTTGGAAAGTTTAGAATTTAGAAAGTTCTAACTTAAGAAAGTTTCGAATTTAGAAAGTTTTGACTTAAGAAAGTTTTAGATTTGGAAAGTTTTGAAATTTAGAAAGTTTAGAATTTTAGAAAGATTCAAAGTTTGAGTTTTAGAAATACTTGAGATTAGGAAAGGTTTGAGTTTAAGAAAAATTGAAAAATTTAGATTTGGAAAGTTAAAATTTGGAAAGGTGTGGAGTTAGGAAAGGTTGGAATTTGTTTCTAAGAAGAAGTGTTTTTATTTTGTTTCCAAAAATGGAGGATTGTATCTAGTTTCCTAAATGGGAAGATTGGATTTGGCATGGATTTGAAAGGTGAAGTTTTGGAAATTCTAGATTTGGAGGACTATAGTTTTGATGTAGAAAATTGATTTTGAAAACTTATGATTTTGATGAAAAAAGGAGGTTTTGGAAACCTAGGTTTTGAGACAGGATAGGAAATTGGAAATTATGTTCTAGGAAAGAAAATTAGGGTTTTCCAACCATGGCTCTAGGGTTTAACTTGGACTCCAAGAAGAGAGATTTTAGGAAAGTAGAACTTTTGGAAAGAAAGATTTTTGAAAAGAAGATCTTGGAAAGGAGTTTTTGGAAAGCGAATTTTGAAAAGTAAGTTTTTGGAAAGGAATTTTTGGAAAGTGTTTTTAGGAAAGAGATTTTTGAAAAAAGTTGTTAGGAATGAAACTTCGGGAATATTTCTAGAAAGTGAATTTCAAAGAGAACTTTTTGGAAAAGAGTTTTGAAAAGAGTTCTAGAAAATAGATTTTTGAAGAGATTTTTTGAAAACAATTTTGGAAAGGAGATTGGAGAGAGTTTTTAGAAAGTATGTTGGAAAAGAGATTTTTAGAATGAGAGATTTGAAAAAAAGAGTTTTTGAAAAGTGCATAAAAATATCTCATTTTCCTAAAACGATTCTAACCATAAGAAAGCTAGAACCATTCTAAGATAGTGGTTTTGAAAACAATAAGGATTCAAAAATATGGACCATATTGGTCGTTTTAAATGTAACACTTTCCTAAAGCAACCCTAACCATGAAAATGCTAGAATCACCTTAGGATTGTGATTTTGAAAACAATTTTGAAAAAAGAAGATTTTGATGCAAGTTTGAAAACAATTTTAATGCAAGTTTTGAAAACAAGTTGGAAAACGAAATTTGGAGGAATGCAAGATCATGATGTGAACATACAAGGTTAAAGCTTCACCACATAATCAAAGGGGCCGAACCCACGTGGTCTCCAGTTAGACTAAGAGAAAGCCCCCGACACGGTGACCTTCAATAGCCTAATCCTACACAGGGATCGGAAAGTCTCTTGTTTCAAGCATGCAAGAAAGGGGGGGGGAAAAAGCTGGAGGATTAAAATAGAAGAAAACCCAAGTAGTTCGGAGAGAGAAGAGAGAGGGCTGAATTGCGTAAATGTAAATAGGAGTCTACCTTGTGTCTTCTTTTATTCGCATTGTTTTGCTTGCTTTTTTCTTCTTACTTTACTTCGGCCTTCGCCTTGATCTTCAACATCTTGCTTGGATCTTCAGAAACTTCAGAGTTACAGCACTTCAAGTCTTCAATGGAGGCTTTGGAGGCTAGTGTAGGAGTGTATAGGAGTATATGTGAGTTAGGGTTTGTGTATGGAGGCTAGGGTTTTGGAAAACGTAAAAAAGACTAGGGTTTAAGGAGGCAACGAGCTCTGTATATCGAAGAGGAGAGTTTTTAGACTGATTTTGAGGACCCCTTTCACGTTGGAAGAGGCTCTGTATTTATAAAAAAGGAATGACCTAGCGCCTATTGCAGTGGCACCAGGCAAAACTTTACACTAGCGCCACTCCTAATGGCGCCAGGCCATTTTTTCGCTTGGCATCACAGTAGTGGCACCATCCAATTAGGAAATGTTTAAGGTCGGCAAGCAACGTATCTTTAGAAGATTTGGGTGCCTGTACTAGTGAGTACCATGTAATTTTTAGCATGCCTTCACTAAGAGTGATTCCGGAAGGTCCGAAAATGATTTGAAAGGGTCAGGAATGGTCTGGAAGGCTGGAAAGGGACAGGAACCCTTAAAACAGTGTTTCAGAGGTAGTAGACTTGAAAAATAATGACAAGACATGTTTAAGGGGTTGACCGGGCCATTAAGGGCAAAACGGTCAATCGGGCCGAAAAGCTATCGGGATGGACTAGAAATTTTTCGGAAGAAGACTCGAGATTTAGAAACATTACTTAGAATGCTCCAAGAGGTTACCGGTTTAATACCCAGAGCCAGTGTGGTTAGAAGAAACGACCGACCCCCCAGGGGCAAAACGATCATTTTGCACTAGGTTTGTCAGAACTGACTCGGAATGATCCGGAAAAATAATGGAAGATCAGGAATACTACAAGAAGCATTCTCAGGAGACTACCGGTTTGCTACCCAGAGTTGGTGTGGTTCTCGGGGCACTCGAATGTCTAGGGGCAAAATGGTCATCTTGACCAGAATGTCTAGAAATTGGCCCGAAATTGATTGGAAGGCACCTAATTATGCCAAATTATCTTTAAGACAATCTCAGAAGGGTGGACTTACCGTTCTGCGGACTTACTGCCCACTCTGGTGAAATTGACTGGTATTTTTTCAAAAAACATGCCAGAAAATGGCCCTAGGGGCAGTTTGGCCATTTTTCACCGGAGTAGGCTAGCAGGCACTGGTGTTGACCTGGGTTTTGAGTATTTCTGTCACTTTGACGGCGGTCCCGTGATATAGGAATTTATTGGCAATTCCCTATATTAACTTGTTTGCGACTGTTTCTGCCAATTTGATGATTGCGATGTTTACGAGTATTTTCGTTACTCTAATGAGTCGCGATCATTCCAGGGACTGCCTAATCTCTGGAAGCTGCTAGGTGAACTTAGCGCCTGAGGAATCAACTTTCTCAGAAGGCGTGCCAAAACGAACATTTCTTCATTGGCTGGCTTGCAAATGCCAAAGGTGGACCGTTCTACCATCCAAGGGACTTAGGGTCTCCTCCCGGTCGACGGGTTTCAAGGAACTTACCGTTCCGAAGAGTTTCTTCAGAAACGTGTCGAACAGGATGGACTTACCGCCCCGAGCAATCAACTTTCTTGAGGGATGTGCCAGAGTGGATTTGGAATTGGAATTGGACTGGAATTGGATCGAAAAAGGGGACTTGTCGCCTTCGAGAAGACGTGCCCATTGGAATTGGATCGAATAAAGCCCCTAAGGGCATTTCGGTCATTTTGCCTCTATTTGGGCCCAAAGGGCCTGCAAAGCAATTGATTGACGGGATTAGACTTGAAAAATTAAGTTGACTCAGAATATGTCCATATTGACTTGAATACAAGTCTGGCCAGACTGGAGACGACTGAGCGGGCAAAAATGGGGTGTTTATACTCTTATAGGCCAGAGTACTACGATCAGTCAAAGGTTGAGATTGTACCTGTTGGAGCTCAACTCTCTTCACCATCTTTGCACGGCGAATTATCTTACCCTGATATCAAATGAAAATATCTGAAAAATGCAACATGCAAATGTAAGCTCTCAACCATCTATATGAGAAGACATGACACTATCTAGTTCATTAACGACTACTGGTTACAAAGACAAAACAATAGAAAATAATAACACAAATATCAGAAAAACGAACGTGTCCCCCCCCCCCCCTTTCTAAAAAAAACTAGAGGATTGCCATGGCCTGAGGCATAGAAAGAAACAAAGGGTGAGAAGGAACAAACATAGGCGGGGAACAAAGTATTCCCCCCAACTACAGAGAAACTAACAAAAAAACTATCCTAACTATACAAATGATAGGGTGTTACTTCTATTCAAGCAATGGTGGATCCATGAGATCCACACGTCTAACTAGACTGACAAAGTTCTCAAGGTAAGGCTTAAGATGATACCTATTGACTTTGAACATATTGCCATTGTAGGTGGGATTTTCCAGGAAGGCTAGGCCGAACCCTTAAGCCAACGTTGATGAGTCCAAACTCTCAGCAAGAAAGAGAAGTTAGAATGGGTCGACCCTTGTTGGGCCGATCACACTCCTATGATTAAGTTAGCAAGCTTAATCAAGAGTAGAATGAATAAAAGTTGTGTATACTTGAATTTAGTTGTCCATACTTGGCCCTTGATGGCTTGAGTATTTATAGTGTGATCGATGGAGTGTTTTGCTCTTGGCCTACCAGCAGGTTATCATGGTCTGCTGGGTAGGTATCGTCATATGCCGCCGACTGACCATGTGTAGGGCCTGCCCTAATGTCGTTGAAGAATCCGACTGATCGGACGTACAGGTCAACATCGCGTGGGGAACCATTAGCGCATTTAATGCGGGTCAACTCTGCATTTAACGCTCTGAGACCGTTAGTAGTTTGGGCTCACCTTCTGCGGTTTGGGCCAAGGTCGACACCCTTGGCCGGTCTACTCTTTAGTGGCGAATTTGGGCCGTCAAGAAGCTCAACTGTAATTCGTGTAGATTGGGCCTAACCAGATGGGTTGGGTCGTGTGCTATTGCCCCACAATTGCCCCCCAGCCTTTGCATCGTTTTGCATTTTCGAACGACCAAGGGCTGCAACGGGTCATAATGGCACCCCTTCAAGTGTGCGACCGTTCTTATAGTTACCAGGCCACGCAAATGGCGGGGATTGAAAGTTCTGTGGATAGGCTGCCATCAAATCGACGGCCTATGTGACGGTCTGACAGTGCGACATGATTGTTATTCTTTTCCCGCGCACGAACCGATGGCTTAGATGTATATAAAGGGAGGGTGCCTTTTCTGGTGAAAGTCACTTCATTTTTCTTCATCTCTTTGTCTAGCGTGTGCATTGCCAATCTCAACTCCCATCACTGTAAGTTTTTCTCAGCCCACATATCTTTCACTCTTCCCTTTGTTTTCCTTCTCGTTCTCGACGGCTGTCCCCTGATAGCATCTCGTCTTAGGAAGATGCTAGAGGGTTCGGCGCCATTGCCACTTTTAGGGCTAGGTTTGAGGTTCCAGACAAGATCGTCTTAGACCTAGTCGACCCCAATGATCGCCGAATGGAGGAAACTGATAAGGGAGTACCATTCCCCATCATTGCCATTGTAGAAGGGGGCCTTAGGTTTCCCCTTCATCCCTTACTTTATAAGTTTATAATAAAAAAATAAGATGTCGCCCTCCCAGTTATCGTCGAATGTATATAAGATCATATTTGGCGTACTTGAGATTAATTGGCGCCTTAGTGTGAACTTGGGTCTCACCGAACTGAATTATTGTTATACACTCTGTAAGGTTGGGGGAAGTTCCAAAGTGTACCTCCGGGTTGTAGAGTCGGGTAGAGAATTAGTGAAATGCCTACCTTCCTCCGAGAAGGGCGTTGACGGCGTTAGGGTTTGGGTAACTGGGCCCTGGGAGTTCGGCAACATTCCTGAGGGAGAAAGATCAGTGTTTCGATGCTCTAAAGTTCCCTTCAATATAGGTTTGATGCCGACCTCTTAATATGTGTCTCTGACTCACTTTTGAAGTAGATCTGAATCCGATTGTGGCATTTTATAGAAAAAGAAGAAGAAGTAGTTGAAAGCACGAGACTGACTTGTCAACTTTGCCAACCTGAACAAGGCTTTGGACTTTCTTAGTGAAGGCAAACTGAGGCACATTGCTCGGACCGCCCATATACTGCTCAACTATCCTCTCCGCTACCCGACTTTTACTACCGACATGGGGATCCCACAGAGCGTCATTACGAGATTGGCGAAGGAAGGCGCTGAGGGAGATTTCGAAGAGATTCCTGTTGGTGTTGCTGTTGAAAGGGCGTGTGCCCCCACTGAGGCAAAAGTTGCTATTTCCCCTCCGTCAGAGCCAGTCACCGAAGAACTCCGTGAAGCCCGCTCACAGTCGAACAATTCGGCCTCGAGTTCATCGCCACTTATGATACCAGACCGCCTAGTTAGAGTTTCAACCATAACACAAGAGTCCACCCCATCCCCAGACGAGAAGGACAGCATGAGTTTGAAGGATAGGATGTTTGCTGTAACTGGCAAGCCACTAAAGACAGCTACCACAACTTCTGCCGATCCTCTGTCTGCCGAACTGGAGACCGCCCCTATGGTAGAAGCTGCTCCTGTTCAAAAGAGGCCGAAAACTTGGCAACAAAAGAAAAGGGCGCCTGTGGTTGCCGCACCGCCCCCGGCACCCAAGAATCCAAGGGGAAAGGGCGTGGTGGAGGAAGTCGGTGAGGTCGTTACAGTCACGCCAGATATTTTGGGCCGCCCTATGACGACGGTTGATTCAATGATCGACCAGGTCGAGGTTGCATTCGACATCATGAAGAGTGTTCTTCAAAGGAAGGACGTTGCCAAGTTGGAAGCCGTAAGCGACACAGGCATCTTCATGGGGGCATTCCATGACTCTCTGCTTGTAAGTCGGCATTGCCTTTCAATTTGTTTAGAGATTTTGCTTACATTTGTTCTAATGTAAACTTTTGCTTTTTGGTGTAGGGTTGTCTGAATTCACTAGAGGCGATGACCCACTACCAGAAACTTGTCGAGAAGCACCACCACCTCATAGAAGAACACGATTGTTTAAAGAAGGAGTGGATCGATGCTAACAAAGATCGGATCTCCTTTAAGAAACAGGCTGAACAGGCTTCTGCCGAACTTAAGATGGTGCAGGCAGACTACGAAAAGAGAGATAAGGAGGTGACCGACCTCCAAAAGAAATTTGATGTGCAGTCCGTGGACCTATCCAAGGCCAATTTGAAGATCGAGGCACTCCAAGCCAAAGTGGCCAAGTTCAAGGCGGAGGAAGAAGCCATGATGAAGAAGGGTGAAGAAAGGGCAACTGACAGACTGGCCCTTGAGATGATGGATCTAAGCTGTTTCATCTTCCACCAGGGCTGGAACAGTACCCTTATTGTCACTAGGGTGGACAAGTCCTCTGATGTCTAGCTTTTGTGCCCTGATTATTTTGACACCACTAAGCAAGGTGTAGTTGACCCACAGAAGGTGATAGCCAACGGCGAGTATCAAAGGAAGCTTGCTATGGAGGCAGCGACTGAAAAGGAGAAGGCTGAGAAAGAGAAAGTTGCTGCCAAATCGTCTAAGGTTGCAGAAGAGACCGTAGACAGCTCGGTAGAGAAATCTGGGCAGCCAGGGGAAAAGTCAACAACTTGATTGACTGTAGTTTTCTTTTTTTGGATCTTTTGTAACCAACCTTCGTATTTCTAATGAAAGTTTCGTTCTGCCTTTATCTTTTTATTACTTTCTCTTGCTAAATGTTTAAACAGCTGTTTGGCTATGTGTGATTGCTGAAATTCACCTTTCTTTAAGTTCGTATGACTCGTATATCTTTATTGGTTGATCTGTCTAATAGGGCCAATCATTGATGCTTTGTTCTTTGCTGCCTTCGTTGGCCGACTTGCCCAACATGGACAGAACCAAGTTTTTACACTTGGATTTCTTTTTTGCAGCCTTCTTTGGCCAACCTACCCAACTTGGACAAGGCCAAGGTTTTACACTTGATTTTTTTTTGTGGCCTTCTTTAGGCGACCTGCCCAACATGGATAGGACCAAATTTTTACACTTAGTTTTCTTTTTTGCGGCCTCCTTTGGCCGACTTACCCAACTTGGACAGGACCAAGTTTTTACACTTGGTTTTTTTTTTTTTTTGTCGCCTCCTTTGGCTAACCTGCCCAGCATGGACAGGACCAAGTTTTTACACTTGGTTTTCTTTTTTGTGGCCTCCTTTAGCCGACCTGCCCAACTTGGACAGGACCAAGTTTTTACACTTGGTTTTTTTTTTTTTTTTTATAGCCTTCTTTGGCCAACCTTCCCAACATAGACAGGACCAAGTTTTTACACTTGATTTTCTTTTTGACAACCTCCTTTGGCTGACCTACACAATTTGGACAGGACTAAGTTTTTACACTTGATTTTTTTTTTTTTTTTTGTGGCCTTTTTTGGCCGACCTGCCCAACTTGGACAGGGCTAAGTTTTTACACTTGATTTTTTGTGATCTTCTTTGGCCAACCTGCCCAACTTGGACAGGACCAAGTTTTTACACTTGACTTTTTATGGCATTCTTTGACCGACTTGCCCAACTTGGACAGGACTAAGTTTTTACACTTGATTTTTTGTGGCCTTCTTTAGCCAACTTGCCCAACTTGGACAAGACCAAGTTTTTATACCTGGTTTTTTTTGTTTTAGACCTACAGTGCTCTGAGTAGATTTGTTTGAACAATTTCATTTTCCATTGATCTCATAAAAGCTTTATACACTTTGTTGAGTTGTTACATCATATAGGGCCCTGCACTACTGGTAGAACTTTTTTAGGTTATTTACATTCCAAGGCCGGGGTAGCTATATTCCTTCCTCGACAGTTTCCAAACGGTACACGCCGACGCCGACCTGGGATGCCACTTTGTAGGGGCCCCCAGCACTTTTTGTAAAGCTAGGTCACCTGGAGCGAAGTTTCTTGGATGAACACGTTTGTTGTAGGAGCGTCTTAACTGTCACTGATATTCGTTGAGTCTGATCAAGGCAGTTTCCATTTTCTCTTCAGTAAGATCCAGGTCTTTTGTAAGATTCTGGTCATTAAGTCCGGTATTGGATGCTACCGATCTGATTGTTGGTAACCCGACCTCCAACGGTATGACTGATTCTACCTCATAGGCCAGAGAAAAGGAGGTTTGTCTGGTAGATCGCCTTGGGGTAGTTCTATAAGACCACAGAACGCTGGGTAGCTGCTCCACCCATTTTTCCTTAGACCTCTCCAGCTGCTTTTTTATCCCATTGAGCATAATTTTGTTCAAGATCTCAGCCTGCCCATTGCATTGTGGATAAGCTGGTGTTGAATAATAGTTTTTGATCCTCAGCTCCTCACAGAACGATTTGAACATGTTGCCATCAAATTGGATGCCGTTATCTGAGACAATGGCACGAGGAATGCCGAACCTTGTCACTATGCTTTTCCATGCGAACCTTTCAGCATCAATCTCTCTGATATTTGACAAAGGCTCCGCCTCCACCCATTTAGTGAAGTAGTTAGTGGCCATAATGAGGAACCTTTTATTGCCCAGAGCTCGGGGCAAGGGTCCGACTATGTCTAGCCCCCATTGGGCGAAAGGCCATGAATTGCTAATGGTTGCGAGATCCTCAGCAGGTTGATGTGTAATAGGGGAGTACCTCTGACACTTCTCACACTTTAGGACATACTGGGCTGCGTCTTTTTGCACATTAGGCCACCAGTATCCATGTCAGATAGCTCAGTGTGCTACCGATCTTTCGTCGACATGACTTCCGCATATTCCTTCGTGAATTTCAAATAGGATGTCTTGCACTTTATCCGGGTTAACACAGTGCAAGTAGGGGCCTATGAAGGATCGCCTGTAAAGTTCCTTGCTTGGTGACAGCCAGTATCTGAGAGTTGCATGTTTGATTCGTCTACCCTCATTCTTGTCCTCTGGTAATTCGTCTTTGTTGAGATAAGAGATGATTGGGTCCATCCAGGATGGTCCCAGCTGTTCCATGCCCAGAGTCTGTTCCTCTTTATAAAATATGCTTGGTCTGGCCAAAGTCTCCACGTTCATTGTTCTTTTTGACCCAGACTTCAGAGCCGTTGCTAACGTCGCCAAAGCATCGGCATGAGAGTTATTGTCCCGGTTGATCTTAGCTTTAGTTAGGTACTGCATCATCCTATCGTTCTTTGCTGCCTACTCTCCCGTAATCTGGTTGACAACTAACAGGGAGTCCGAATAAATGACTATTTTAGAGATTTTGAGTTCAACGGCTGGGCGCAGTCCATCGAGCAAGGCCTCGTATTCAAATTCGTTGTTGGTGGCAGCGAACTCGAGCCTGATAGCTTGATCGATGGTCAAACCGTCTAGTGTAATGAGCATTATGTCTGATCTTGCCCCCCAGTCATTTGAGGCACCATCAACGTAGTGTTGCGCCCAGATTTTTTGCACTTGAGGAATACACACACAAGCGGAAAAAACACTGTCCTCTCTCGTTAGAACTCGCCCTCCTAGAAGAATGAGTGCAACTAGGTTTGAATTGAAAATAGATTTGAATAAAGGACTTTTGGAAAACATTTGGAGTCACCACCTAACTTGATTAAGGTGAGTTAGGTCATCTAAAAACTAAGAATAATCCGAACACTACACTTAGGGTTTTTAAAAATGATTTTGAAAATATCCCTTCAAGAGAGGGTTTTTAAGAAAACAGGTTGTTTGGCAACCTTGGAAAAATAACTAAGCCCTTTTTGAAAATAAACTCCATTTTGGTCTTTGAAAACGGTGATTCTAGGTTCGGAGGTTGGTTACGTGTAGAGAAGACGCACTAAGCCATCACCCTACACTGCCCTTGCGGTACCTACATGTCAATTTATCCTAAATTCACCTATGAGAGTCTTCAACTAACAAATGTTCAATCCTATCCACTTTAGAAAAAGAATGTTTAAAAAGAAACTTAACATGATGCATGATATGCAAGTGAAAGAGAGAGAGTAAGAAAATAGATTTGGAAAAAGATTTGAAAATATAGATTTGAAATTGAAAAGTTTTAAAAATTGAAAATGGAGATTTAGAAATAGATTTTTGGAATTGGAAACTTGAAAAATGTTGTGACTGCACCCATGAGGGTTGCCTACGTATCCTTTTAGAGGAATTAGGTCAGTCGTAGCTCGAACAAGAGTCCGATAGAAAATAGAAGGTTGGATTGGAAGAAAGATATTTTGATTGGAAAATAGATTTGATTTGAACTTAGAATAGAATATTGAAAATTGGAATTTAGAATTTTGGAATTGAAAAGGTTGGATTTTGATTTGGAAAGATAGAACTTGGAAGAAAGATTTAGACTTGTTTTGGAAAGATGGAGGCTTAAGAAATCTAAACTTAGGAAAGAGAGGAGACTTAAGAAAAATTTGACTCGAATGTTGGACTTGGAAGATTAGGAAAGATTAGATTTAGGAAGGGTTCGAATTAGGAAAGTGTCATTTTAGGAAAGGTTTCGAATTAGGAAAGTTTTGGTTTAGGAAAGTTTCAAATTAGGAAAGTTTCATTTTAGAAAAGTTCCGTTTAGGAAAGTTTTGTTTTAGGAAAGTTTCAACTTATGAAGGTTTCATTTTAGGAAAGGTTTTGAAGTTAGGAAGTTTTCGTTTTAAGAAATTTTTGAAATTGGAAAGTTTTGAAGTTGGAATGTTTTGAAATAGGGAAATTTTGAAAGTAAGAAAGTTTTGAGTTTAGAAAGTTTGGGATTTAGAAAGTCTTAACTTAAGAAAGTTTCGAATTTGAAAAACTTTGGATTTGGAAATATTTGAAATTTAAAAAATTTAAGCTTTAGAAAGTTTTAGAGTTTGAGTTTTAGAAAATCTTGAAATTAGGAAAGGTTTGAGTTTAAGAAAGATTTGAAAATTTAGATTTGGAAAGTTAAGATTTGGAAAGGGATAGAATTAGGAAATGGTTGAATTAAGAAAGATGTGGAAGTTGAGTTTTAAAATTTAGGAAAGATTTTTATGTTCAAGTTTTGGAAACTTAAGATTTAGGAAAGTAGAAGATTAGGAATGAGTTAAATTAGGAAAGATTTAGGTTTGGAAGGATTGAGATTCCTATTTCCTAAAACAAGGGATTGGATTTTGTTTCTAAAAAGAGATGTTTTGATTTTGTTTCCAAAAACAAATGATAGGATCTAGTTTCCTAAACGGGAGGTTAGATTTGGTTCTCTAAAGGGAAGATTGGATTTGACGTGGATTTGAAAAGGGAAGTTTTAGAAACCCTAGATTTGGAAGACTATAGTTTTGTTGTAGAAAATAGGTTTTGAAAATATATACAATTTTGATGTAGAAAACAAGAGGTTTTGGAAACCTAGGTTTTGAGGCCAAAATAAGGGATTGGAAATCATGTTTTTGAGAAGGAAAATTAGGATTTCCTAATTGTGGGTTCTAGAACTTAACTTAAGCACTAAGAAAAGAGTTTTTGAAAAATGAGTTTTTTGGAAAGAGAGATTTTTAGAAAGAAATCCTAGTGAGAAGTTTTTAGAAAGAGATTTTTGGGAAGAGTTGTTTAGGAAGGAAATGTAAGGAGCGTCTTTGGAGAGTGAACTTTGAGAAAAGCGTTTTTGGAAAGGAGCTTTTAGGAAAAATGTTTTTAGAAAGAGATTGTTGGAAAGCAGTTTTTGAAAACAATTTTGGAAAGGAGATTGAAGAGAGTTTTCTAAGAAGGAAACCTAGAGAGTGTTTTTAGGAAACGAATTTTGAAGAGAGTGTTTTGGAAAGGAGTTGAAAAGGAGTTTTTGAAAAATAGATTTTTCGAGAGAGTTTTTAGAAAACAATTTTGGAAAGAAGAGTTTTAGAAAAGCATGTTGAAAAGGAGGGTTTCAGAAAGAGAGACTTGAAAAGAGAGTTTTTTAAAAAGTATACAAAATATCTCACTTTCCTAAAATGATTCTAACCATAAGAAAATTAGAACCACCTTAAGATAGTGGTTTTGAAAACAACAAAAGTTTTGAAAATATGGACCATATTGGCCACTTTAAATGTAACACTTTCCTAAAGCAACCCTAGTCATGGAAGGGCTAGAATCACCATAGGATTGTGATTTTGAAAACAAGTTTTGAAAAAGAAGATTTTGATGCAATTTTGATAACAAGTTTAATGCAAGTTTTGAAAACGAGTTTGAAAATGAATTTTGGAGGAATGCAAGATAATGATATGCACAATGCAAATAAGGGTCGTGAACGTACAAGGTTAAAGGCTTCACCACATAATCAAGGGGGCCGAACCCACGTGGTCTCCGGTTAGACTAAAAAAAAAGCCCCCGACACAGTGACTCTCAAATAGCCTAATCCTATATATGGACCGGAAAATCCCTTCTTTCAAGCATGCAAAAAAAGAGGGAAGAAGATGGGGAATTAAAATAGAAGAAAACCCAAGTGGGTTCAGAAGGAGAAGAGAGGGAGGAAGATGCATAAACATAAATAAGAAGTCTACCTTGTGTCTTCTTTATTTTGCTTAGCTTTGCTCGCTTTGCTTTGTTTGTCTTGCTTCGGTCTTCACTTCAATCTTCAAGAGTTTGCCTTCAATCTTCAAAGCTTCAGATTGTAGCCCTTTAAGTCTTCAAAAGAGGCTTTGGAGGCTAGTGTATGAGTATACAGGAGGCTAGGGTTTGGTGTTTGGTGACTAGGGTTTGAAAAACCTAGAGAAGCTAGGGTTGAGGGAGACTACAAGCTCTGTATATAGAATATTAGGGTTTTCAGACTGAGTTTGCAGACCTCTTTCACGCTAGAGGAAACTCTGTATTTATAGATAAAGGAATGACTTGGCGCCTGTTGCAGTAGCGCCAGACCAAAAATGCTTCTGGTGCCACTAGGAGTGGCGCCAGGCCAAATATTGGCTTGGCGCCACTAGTAGCGGCACCAGCCAATTAGGAAAGTTTTAAGGTCGGCAAGCAACGTATCTTGAGAAGATTTGGGCGCCTATACTAGTGACTACCATGCAATTTTTAGCCTGGTTTTACTATGAGTGACTCCGGAAGGCCCAGGAAGAATTTAGGAGACCGAGAATGGCCCTAAAGGCTAGAAAAGGGCAAGACCCCTTAAAATAGGGTCCTGGAGGTAATGGACTTGAAAAAGGATGACAAGATTTGTCGGAAGGGTTGACCGGGCCATTAGAGGCAAAACGGTCAACCTAGCCGAAAAGCTGTAGGGACAGACTCGAAATATCCCGGAAGAAGACTCGAGATTTGGAAACAATATTTAGAATGTTCCCAAAGGCTACCGGTTTGATAACTAGAGCCGGTGTGATTGGAAAAGGCTACCGGTTTGATAACTAGGGGCAAAACGATCATTTTGCACCGGGTTTACCGGAACTGACTCGGAATGATCCGAAAAGATAGTAGAAGGTTGAGAACACTATAAGAAGCATTCTCGGGAGGTTACCGATTTGATACCCAGAGCCGGTGTGGTCCCCAAGGGGTTCAGATGCCTAAGGACAAAATGGTCATCTTAACCGGAAAGTCTCAGAACTGGCCCGAAACTAACTAGAAGGCAACTAATCATGCTGGATTGCTTTTACGACAATCTTGGAAGGGTGGACTTACCATTCTGAGGACTTAGGTGTGTTCTCGAGAAACGTGCCGAAAAATGGCCCTAGAGGCAGTTTTGTCATTTTTCACTGAAATAGGCTAGCAGGCACCGGTGTTAACTTGGGTTTTGAGTGTTTCTGCCACTCTGACGGCTGTCTCGTGATACAAGGGTTTGTTGGCAATTCCCTATATCGACCTGCTTATGAGTATTTTCGCTACTCTGACTATTGCGATGTTTACGAGTATTTCTGCTACTCTGACAGTTCGCGATCATTCCCGAGACTGCCTGATCTTGGGAAGCTGTTAAAGGAACTTAGCGCCTGAGAAGTCAAATTTCTCGGAAGGTGTGCCGAAACGGACATTTTTGCATTGGCGGGCTAGCAGGCGCCAAAAGTGAACCGTTCTACCATCTAGAGGACTTGGGGTCTCGTCCCGGTCGACAAGTTTAAAGGGGACTTACCTTCTTCGAAAAGACGTGCCCATTGGAATTGGAAAGGGGTCTTATCGTCTTCAAAAAGACGCACCTGATTTGAAATTGGAAAAGGATCTTATCACCTTCGGAAAGACGTGCCTGATTTGGAATTGAAAAGGGGACTTACTGTCTTTAGAAAGACGTGCCTGTGGGAATATGGAAAGGGGACTTACCGCCTTCGGAAAGACGTACCTGTTGGAATTGAAAAGGATAATGCCCCTAAAAAAATTTTGGTCATTTTGCCTCTATTTGGGCCTGGTGGGTCCATGAAACGATGAATAGACGGGATTAGACTTAGAGAGTTGATTTCGATTGGAATACGTCCATACTAACTTGAGTACAAGTTTGGACGGACCGTGGACTGCCGAGCGGTCAAAAATGGGGTGCTTACACATAGAGCTACCAATGATCAGTGTGCTCCCAAAGTTCCAAAGGGAGGTCATTGTGCTGTCGAGCAGGAGGTGGTGGTTGGTCGACTTCGAGTGGTAGTTCAACGGAGAATTCAGTAATGAAATCTGCAAGGACCTGCCCTTTCACTGCTGATCTCGGATGAAACTTGATATTGAACTCCCCCAGCTCCACAGCTCATTTTGCCAATCTACCAGAGAAGTTGGCCCTTCTGAGGAGAGGTTTGAGCTGGTGGTCCATGAGGATATTGATAGTATGAACTCTAAAGTAGTGCACCAATTTGCGAGATACCACTACCAGTGCAAGTGTTAATTTCTCTAGGGGTAAGTACCTAATTTCCGTCCCGAAAAGGGTTTTGCTGACATAGTAAACAGGCAACTATTGTCGATCTTGTTGCCTTAGTAGTACGGCGCTGATTGCATGGTCCAACACTGCGAGGTAGAGGAAGAGTTCATCATGCTTGAGTGGGGTTGTAAGCACCCCATTTTTAACCGCTCGGCAATCTACACTCCGTCCAGACTTATGTTCAAGTCATTGTGGGCATATTCCTATCGAAACCAATTCTCTAGGTCCAAATCCCGTCTGTCCATCGCTTCGCGGGCCTGTCAGGCCCAAATAGAGGCAAAATGACCAAAATGCCCTTAGGGGCATTGTCCTTTCCTTTCCCTTTCCAAATCCCTCTCTCAAGATAGTTTATTCCTCGAGACGGTTCCAGTCCAGGCACGTCTCCTCGGAGACGATAAGTCCCCTTTCCAATACCACTCTCGAGATAATTTATTCCTCGAGACGGTTCTAACCCAGGCGCGTCTTTTCGAAGACGATAAGTCTCCTTTCCAATCCCACTCTCGAGACAGTTTATTACTCAAGACAGTTCCAATCCAGGCACGTCTCCTCGGAGACGATAAATCCCCTTTCCAATCCCACTCTCGAGACAGTTTATTCCTCGAGACGGTTCCAACCCAGGCACGTCTTTTCGAAGACGGTAAGACCCCTTTCCAATCCCTCTCTTGAGACAGTTTATTCATCGAGACGGTTCCAATTCAGGCATGCCTCTTCGGAGATGATAAGTCCCCTTTCCAATCCCTCTCTCGAGACAGTTTATTCCTCGAGAAGGTTCGAGTAGCGAAACTACTCACAAAACCGTTAGAGTAGCAGAAATACTAACAAATAGGTCGATATAGGGAATTGCCAACAAACCCCTGTGTCATGACGACCGCCATCAGAGTGGCGAAAACACTCAAAACCCAGGTCCGCACCAGTGTCTGTTAGCTCACTTCGGTGAAAAATGACCAAACTGCCCCTCAGACCATTTTCCAGACTTTCCGGTTAAGATGACCATTTCGTCCTTAGGCATCTGAACGCCCCGGGAACCACACCGGCTCTGGGTATCAAACCGGTAACCCTCTGAGATTACTTCTTCTAGTACTCTCAACCTTCCTTTATCTTTCCTGATCATTCCGAGTCAGTTCCGGCTAACCCGGTACAAAATGACCGTTTTGCCCCTGGTGGGCCGGTCTCCTTTTTCGACCACACCGACTCTGGGTATCAAACCAGTAACCTCCTGAGACTACTTTTTATAGTGTTCTCAACCTTCCTTTACCTTTCCGGATCATTCTGAGTCAGTTCCGGCAAACCCGGTACAAAATGACCGTTTTGCCCCTAGTGGGCCGGTCTCCTTTTCCGACCATGCCGGCTCTGGGAATCAAACCGGCAACCTCCGTGAACATTCTAAATAATGTTTCCAGATCCCAAGTCTTCTTCCGTGACAGTCCGAGTCCGTCCTGGCAGCTTCCCAGTCTGATTGACCATTTTGCCCCTAAAGGCCCGGTCAACCTTTCCGACCCATCTTATCCTCATTTCTCAAGTCAAATACCTCCAGGATACTATTTTAAGTGTTCCTGCTCTTTTCCGGCCTTCCAGGTCATTCCCGGCTCCTTCAAATCATTCCCGGACTTTCCGGAGTCACTCCTAGTGAAGCCAGGCAAAAGATTGCATGGTAGTCACTAGTACAGGCGCCCAAATCTAGTCAAAGATACGTTGCTTGCCGACCTTAAACATTTCCTAAATGGCTGGCGCCACTAGTAGTGGCACCAAGCCAAAAAATGGCCTGGCGCCACTCCTAGTGGCGCTAGTATAAACTTTGGCCTAGCGCCACTGCAACAGGCGCCAATGTTGTCCAACCTCTATAAATACAGAGCCTCATTCAACGTGAAGAGGGTCCGCAAACTCAATCTAAAACCCTAGCTTCCCTAGGTTTTCCAAACCCTAGCTTCCCTAGGTTTTCCAAACCCTAGCCACCCTACACTAAACCCTAGCCTCCTATACATCCCCATACACTCATACACTAACCTTCAACCCTCCTTCGAAGACTTGAAGAGTTGTAATCTGAAGTTTGAAGCTTGAAGACAACTCTTAAAGATTGAAGACGAAGATCAAGACGAAGACCGAAGACCGAAGACAAGCAAGGCGCGCAAAATAAAGAAGACATACGGTAGGCTCCCTATTTAAATTTCCGCACTTCCCCCCTCTCTCTTCTCTCTCCTAATCCACTTGGGTTTTCTCTATTTTAATCCCCCATCTTTTCCCCCCCTTTCTTTGCATGCTTGAAACAAGGGGATTCCCAGTCCATGTGTAGGATTGGGCTATTGGAGAGTCACCGTGTCGGGGGCTTTCTTCTAGTCTAACTAGAGACCACGTGGGTCCGGCCCCCCTTGATTATGTGGTGAAGCCTTAGCCTTGTATGTTCACGACCCCAAATTGCATTGTGCATATCATAATCTTGCATCTTCCAAAATTCGTTTTCGAACTCGTTTTCAAAATCGTTTTCAAACTTGTTTTTAAAATTGCATCAAAATCCTCTTTTCCAAAAACTTGTTTTCAGAATCACAAACCTAGGGTGATTCTAGCTTTTCTATGGCTAGAGTTGCTTTAGGAAAGTGTTACATTCAAAGTGACCAACATGGTCCATATTTTTAACCCTTGTTGTTTTCAAAACCACTTTCTTAAAGTGGTTCTAGCCTTCTTATAGTTAGAATTGCTTTAGGAAAGTGAGATGTTTTTACACCTTCTAAAAACTTTCTTTCCAAATCCTTCCTCCTAAAAATCTCTTTTTCAACATACTTTCCTAAAACTCTCCTCTCCAAAATTGTTTTCAAAAACTCCCTTCCAAAATCTATTTTTCAAAACTCCCTTTTTCAACTCCTTTTCAAAATCCTTTCCCCAAAATCCACTTTCTAAAAACGTTCCCCAAAAATCTTTCCAAAAACTCTCTTCAACAATCTTTAACCAAAAACCTTTCTAGAGAAACTCTCTCCAAAAATCTTTCCAAAAACTCTCTTTCCAGAATCTTCCTTCTAGAAATTCCCCTCTAGGATTTTCCTTCCAAAATCTATGTTTTCAAAAACACACTTTCTAAAAACTCCTCTCTAAGATTCCCTTCTAAATATCTTTGTTTCCAAAAACTCTCTCTCTCCAAAATCTTCTTTCTAGAAACTCCTCTCTAGGATTTTCTTCCAAAATCTTCGTTTCCAAAAACGCACTTTCCAAAAACTCTTTCCTTGGAGCCCAAGTCAAGCCCTAGAACCCACGATTAGGAAACCCTAATTTTCTTTCCAAAAACATGGTTTTCAAACTTTGCCCCAAACCTAGGTTTCCAAAACCTCTTGTTTTCACATCCAAATGATACACGTTTCCAAAACCTTTTTTTTTTTTCTACGTCAAAACTAGAGTTTCTAGAATCTCCTTTTCCAAATCCTTGTCAAATCAAATCTTCCCTTTAAGAAGCCAAATCCGATCTCCCCGTTTAGGAAACTAGATCCTATCCTCCGTTTTTGGAAATAAAATCAAACCTTCTCTTTTCAAAACAAAATCCAATCCTTTCCTAATCCAACTTTTTCTTAATTCAAATCCTTCCTAAACTTTCACTTTCCTAAACCGTAAGTTTCCAAAACTTGAACATAAAAATCTTTCCTAAATTTTAAAACTCAACTTTCAAATCTTTCCTAATTCAATCCTTTCCTAATTCTACCTTCTTTTCAAACTTTTCCTAAACTCAACCTTTCCTAATTTCAAGATTTTCTAAAATTCAAACTCTAAAACTTTCTCAATCTTAAACTTTCTAAATGTCAAATCTTTCTAAAATTCTAAGCTTTCTAAATTCAAAACTTTCTTAAGTTAAGAATTTCACAATCTAAAAACTTTCTAAATTCTTAAACTTTCCGAAAATCTTTCCAAATCTAAAATTTGCTAAACTCAAAACATTCTTATTTTCAAAACTTCCTTGTTTTCTAAACTTTTTCACTTCCAAAACTTTTCTTTTTCAAAACATTCCAAAATTCAAAACTCTCTTAAACTTGAAACTTTCTAAATTCTAAGCCTTCTTAAACTAAACTTTTCCTAATTCAAAATATTTCTAAATTCAATACTTTCCTATTTCAAAACTTTCCTAAAGTGAAAACTTTCCTAAACCTAAAACTTTCCTAATTCAAAACTTTCTTAATTTGAAACTTTCCAAAAATGAAACTTTCCTAATTCAAAACTTTCCTAATTTGGAACTTTCCTAATTTGAACATTTCCTAAATCCAATCCTTCCTAATCTCTTAAATCTTCCAAGCCAAGTCAAATCTTTCCTAAGTCTCTTCTCTTTCCTAAGTCTAAGTTTCCTAAACCTCTATCTTTCCAAAACAAGTCTAAATTTTTCTTCCAAATTCTATTTTTTCAAATCAAAATTCAATCTTTTCAGTTCCAAAATTCCAAATTCCAATTTTCAATCCTCTATTCAAAGTTTAATCTCTCAATCTTCTACTTTCAATTTCCAATTCGATCTCCCTCTTCAAATTAACTCTTCTAATTTCAATCGGACTCTTATCCGAACTACGACTGACCTAATTCCCTCAAAGGGATACGTAGGCAACCTTCATAGGTGCGGTCACAACACTTTTCAAACTTTCAATTCCACCCTCATAGGTACGGTCTCCATATTTTCAAATCCCAAATTCCAATCTATTTTCAAAATTTCAATTTCAAAATTTCTATTTTCAAATTTCTACTTTCAATTTTCAAACTTTTCAATTTCAATTCCATCTCTTCAAATCTATTTTCAAATTAAATCAATTTCTAGTTTCCAATTCTCTTTTCTTGCACTTGCATATCATACATCATGTTAGTTCCTTTTCAAACATTGTTTTTCAAAGTGGGTAGGATTGAACTATAATTAGTCGAAGACTCTCATAGGTGAATCTAGGGTAGATTGACATGTAGGTACCGAAAGGGTGGGGTAGGGTGATAGCTTAGTGCGTCTTCTCTACACATAACCAACATTCAAACCTAGATCACTGATTTCAAAGACCAAAAGGAGTTATTTTTCAAAAAGGGCTAAATGTTTTCCAAAGGTTGCCAAACAAACTGTTTTCCTAAAAACCCTCTCTTGAGGAGATCTTTTCAAAATCGCTTTCCAAAAACCCTAAGTGTAGTTTTCGGATTATGCTTAGTTTTTAGGTGACCTAACTCACCTTAATCAAGTTAGGTGGCGACTCCAAATCTTTTTCAAAAGCCCTTTATTCAAATCAAATTTTTAATTCAAACCTAGTTGCACTCATTCTTCTAGGAGGGTGAGTTCTAACGACAGAGTACAACATTTTTCCCGCTTGTGTAAGTATTCCTCGAGTGCGAAAAATCTGGGCACGATAAGGGTGGAAAGTAAAGGTGGCTGGGTCAAGTATTTCTTTAGATCTTTGAGGGCTTGGTCACATTATGGGGTCCATTTGAATTGTTCCTTTCTTTTGAGAAGCTGGAAGAATGGTCGGCACTTATCTGATGATCGGCTGATGAACCGGTTGAGGGTTGCTGCCATTTCGGTTTGCTTCTGCACTTCCTTAGCATTCTTCGGGGCCTGAACACTCTAGATTGCACTAATCTGATGCGGATCCACCTCAATGCCCCGATGTGTAATCAAGAACCCCAGGAATTTTCCCGAGCCAACTCCGAAGACGCATTTCGAAGCATTCAGTCTCATCTTGTACTGCTTTAGGATGCTGAGTACTTCTTGTAAATCCTCCAGATGGGAGCTTTTGACTTTGCTTTTCACCACCATATCGTCGATGTAGACTTCCACTTTGCTACCGATCTGCTTCTTGAACATCTTAGTGACCAACCGCTGATACGTAGCCCCAGCGTTCTTCAGACCAAAGGGTATAACCTGGTAGCAAAATATACGCCTTAGAGTGATGAAGGTCATCTTCTATCAATCGTCTAGATGGATGGGAATATGGTGGTACACCCGATAAGCATCCAAGAAACTCATTCTCTCGAAGCCCGTTATTGCATCCACCAGCTCGTCAATTTTGGGGAGGGGGAAAGGGTCCTTGGGGCATGTCTTGTTCAGACTAGTAAAGTCCACACAGACCCTCCATTTGCCTTCCTTCTTCTTCACTACCACTGTATTTGAAAGCCAGCTCGGGTTGATTTCCCGAATTGCCCCAGCTTTTAAAAGCTTCTCGGTTTCTTTAATAACTGTGTCCATATGCTGTGTCACCGCCTTTCTCCCCTTTTGGACCACAGGTCGGCATTTTGGGTCGACATTTAGCCTATGGCAGGCAACATCAGCGTCAATTCCCAACATATCATAAAGGGTCCAGGCGAACATTTCATGGTAACTTATCAACAACTCGATCAGAGAGCATTCTTCTATTTTGGACAAAGAGGTGCCGATGACTAAGTACTTATCACCCTGCCAATCGATGTGTATCTTCTTTAGGTCTTGCACAGCCTTGTTCTCAGGCGTTTGCCCCACATCATCGATAATGGAGGTCTCTTCATGCAGTTCCATAATCTGCACATTTTCAGCCTTTGTCTTTGTTGTGCATGCCGTTAGAAAACACTGTTTGGTGGCCACTTGGTCTCTCCTTATTTTCCCCACTCCACCGGGGGTTAGAATGGCTTTCATGAGGTGTAACCAGATTCGTCCCATGATAGCATTGTAGGGGGAAGGCACGTTGACTACCAGGAATTCTGTTTGCAATGTAATTCCTCCAGCAGTCACTGGAACCATTACCTTTCCCATGGGCCAAACTGGATCTGAGCTAAATCTGACCAATGGGTTGAGTGATGGCTGGAGGTTGGACTCCTTGAGCTCCAATTTCTTAAACAAGCTGTAATACATGACTTCAGATCAACTTCCTTGGTCAATAAGCAATTTCTTAACGTCACAGTCCACCATTATTAGTGTTTCCACCAAGGCATCATTATATGGGGTCTGCACCCCCGCGAGATCTTCATCAGTGAAGGTAATGGACGTAAGGCAATCGCTAACCTTGACTTTCTTGCTCGGTGGTTGTATCTGCATTACTTCCCTCAAGTGTGCAGCCTTTTGTATTTCAGCCCGATATCTATGTGGATGACGGTTCCTAATTCAGCCGAACCGTGTAACACATTGATTACTCCGACCGGTCTTGCTTCAATCTCCTTTTGGGGTGCATCTTCAACGCGCGATAGCTCAACCTCATTTTTGGTCTTGTCCTGATCAATAAATTGGTCGAGATGGCCAGTCTTGGCCAAATCCTCCAAGTGGGTCTTGAGATGCTGACATTGCTCCGTTTTTTACCCCTTCTCACGATGGTAGGAACAGAACCTCTTTTCATCCCAGGATATTGGGTCGCCTCCCAACTTCGGCGGCCACTTAAAGAATGGTTTGTCACGGATCTGGGGCAAGATTTTATAGATGAGGTTCTTAAAGACTATATAGACCCCCTTATTCACTTTTCTTCCCCAATTGTTGTCTTCTTGTCGGGGTTTCATGGCCTCCCCCTTGTTTGTCTTCTCAGCGACAACGCCGACCTTTGCTGAACCTGGCTGAGGCACATCCTCATCTAGTCTTAAGTAACGCTCAATTCATAGCATCAATTCCTGTATGGTGAGGGTCGGCTTCTTCATCAAGGACTGCCGCAAACAATGCTCCTTGGGAAGGCCAATTTTGAATTAAGTCACAGCCAGTTATTCGCTGCAGTCATCAATTTCGTTATAAGCCTCCAAGTAGCGTCGTGCGTATGCTCGTAATCCTTCTCTTTCTTCTTTTCGCAAGGTCAATAAGAAATTGACCACCTTGGGCTGCAGGCCGTTAGCTATGAATTGAGCGGTGAATAGCTCGGCAAGTTGCCTCCAGTTTGACATGGATCTAGACGATAACTTGTCAAACCATCATAAGGCTACGTCCCCCAGACTGGAGGGGAAGATTCGACACATTAACGTTTGGTATTCGCACCATACCACCATCAGCTGCTTGTAATGTCGAACATGGTTAACTGGGTCGGCCTTTCCGTCGTATAGAGTGAACTTTGGTGGGGTGAACTTTCGAGGAATTGGGTGGGACTCAATCTCCTCTGTGAATGGTGAGGATTTGATCTGGTCTAAGGCCTTTTTGACCAGGTCATGGGTTGTGCGTTTCTTAGTTTGCTGTTTCGTATCCTCCAATTTTTTGTTGTATCATTTTTCCCAATCCTCTCGCTACCAACCATCTTTCGCACGTTCCTCATTTGGCAGAGTCTTGGTCCTTCCTCTTCGCCAATCTTCTCGCCCGTGGTCACGGCAGCCAGTGCTAGAGGTGTAGCTTTCTCTTGCTCGTGGCACCAGGACGTCCTTACTTCTTGTAGTTCTTTCACGGTTTGGGGACCCTTCTCTTCCACGCCTGTCTCTTCCAGAGATTGCCTCTCTCATGACCCAAACTTAGCAGGTGAAGTAGGCAATCTCTTCGCCTCACCGCCAAATTTCTCTTTCGGCCGAACGAAGCGTATCTTCACTTAGGACTCATCCACTGGAGGGCGAGGGGGTGTAACCACCCCATTTTTTCCCGCTCGACAATCTCTAGTCCGTCCCAACTTGAGTTCAAGTCAATATGGACATATTCTAGAATTCTAGTCCTAATTCAGTCGATTCATCGCTTCGCAGGTCCACCAGGCCCAAATAGAGGCAAAATGACCAAAATGCCCTTGGTGGCGTTATTCGGTCCAATCCCGTAGGCGCGTCTTCCCGAAGACCGTAAGTCCCCTTTTCCAGTCCAATTTCAATCCCTCTCTCGAGAAAGTTGATTCCTCGAGACGGTAAGTCAATCCTATCTGGCACGTTTCTCGAAAAAAGTTTCTTTGGAACGGTAAGTCCCTTCAAACCCGTCGACCGGGACGAGACCCCAAGTCCCCGAGATGGTAGAACAGTCCACCTTTGGCATCTGCTAGCCCGCCAATGCAGAAATGTCTATTTCGACATGCCTTTTGAGAAAGTTAATTCCTCAGGCGCTAAGTCCCTTTAACATATTCCCGAGATCAAGCAGTCTCGAGAATGATCGCGAACCGTCTAAATAGCGGAATTACTCGCAAATATCACAACCGTCAAAGTAGCGTAAATACTCGTAAACAGGTCAATATAAGGAATTGCAAACAAACCCCTATATCACGGGACCACCGTCAGAGTGGCGGAAACACTCAAAACTCAGGTCAACACCGGTGCCTGCTAGTCCACTTCGGTGAAAAATGACCAAACTGTCCCTAGGGCCATTTTCGGCACGTTTCTCGAGAAAGTACCTAAGTCCTCAGAACAATAAGTCCATCTTTCCAAGATTATCTTAAAAATAGTCTAGCATGATTAGGCGCCTTCTAGTCAGTTTCGGGCCAGTTCCGAGACTTTCTGGTCAGGATAATCATTTTGCCCTAGGCATCCGAACGCCCCGGGAACCACACCGGCTTTGGGTATCAAACCGGTAATCTCCCGAGAATGCTTTTTATAGTAGTGTCGACCTTCCATTATTTTTCTGGATCATTCTGAGTCAATTCCGGCAAACCCGGTGCAAAATGACCGTTTTGCTCCTAGTGGGCCGATTACCTTTTCCGACCATACCGGCTCTAGGTATCAAACCGATAACCTTTGGGAACATTCTAAATAATGTTTCCAAATCTCGAGTCTTCTTCCGGGACATTCCGAGTTCGTCCTGTCAACTTTCTGGCCCGGTTGACCGTTTTGCCCCTAATGGCCCGGTCGACCCCTTTAATAAACCCTGACATCCTTTTTCAAGTCCATTACCTCCCGGGACACTATTCTAAGGGTTCCTGCTGCCTTTTTCGGCCTTCTGAGCCATTCCCAGTCCCTTAAATCCTTCTCGGACCTTTCGAAGTCACTCCTAGTGAAGCCAGGCTAAAAATTGCATGGTAGTCACTAGTATAGGCGCTTAAATCTTCTGAAGATACGTTGCTTGCCGACCTTAAAACTTTCCTAAGTGGCTGGCGCCACTAGTAGTGGGGCCAAGCCAAATATTGGCATGGCGCCACTAGGGGTTTTTTTGCCTAGCGCCACTACAATAGGCGCTAGGTCATTCTACTCTCTATAAATATAGAGCCTCCTCCAGTGTGAAAGGGGTCTGCAAACTCAGTCTAAAAACCCTACTCTTCGATATACAGAGCTTGTAGCCTCTCTAAACCCTAATCTTCTTTAGGTTTTCCAAACTCTAGCCTCCATACACAAACCCTAGCCTTCTATACACTCATACACACTCTCATACACTTATACACTAGCCTCAAAGCCTCCATTGAAGACTTGAAGTGCTGCAACTCGAAACTCTTAAAGATCAAGATAAGCTCTCGAAGATCAAGACGAAGGCTAAAGCGAAGACCGAAGCAAAGCAAGAAAAACAAAACGCGCAAAGCAAAACAAAATAAAGAAGACACAGGGTAGGCTCTCTATTTAAGTTTACGCATCTTCCCCCTCTCTCTTCTCTCTCTTAACCCACTTGGGTTTTATTCTAGTTTAATTCCCCATCTTCTTTCCCCCATTTCTTGCATGCTTGAAACAAGGAATTTCCTGGTCCATGTGTAGGATTAGGCTATTGGATGGTCACTGTGTCAGAGGCTTTCTTTTAATCTAATGGAGACCACGTGGGTTCAGCCCCCTTAATTATATAGTGAAGCCTTAACCTTGTATGTTTACGACCCCAACTTACATTGTGCATATCATAATCTTGCATTCTTCCAAAATTCATTTTCAAACTCATTTTCAAAACTTGCATTAACGTCGTTTTCAAACTTGCATCAAAATCTTCTTTTTCAAAAGTGGTTTTCAAAATCACAATCCTAAGGTGATTCTAGCCTTTCCATGGTTAGGGCTTTAGGAAAGTGTTACATTTATAGTGACCAATATGGTCCACCTTTTCAAATCCTTGTTGTTTTCAAAACCACTATCTTAAAGTGGTTCTATCCTTATTATAGTTAGAATCGCTTTAGGAAAGTGAGATATTTTATATACTTTCTAAAAGCTTTCTTTTCAAAAATCTCACTTTCTAAAAACGCTCCTTAAGTTTCCTTCCTAACAACTCTTTCTTAAAATCTCTTTCCTAATAATTCTTTCCAAAAATTCCTTCCCAAAAACTTTGTTTTCAAAAACTCTTTCCAAAAATTCCTTTTTAAAATTTTCTTCCAAAACCTCTCTTTCCAAAAACTCTCTCAAAGTTTTACTTTCAAAAATCCCTTTCTAAAAACTCACTTTCCAAAAATCTCTTTTTTTAGAGCCCACGTCAAACCCTAGAACTCACGATTAGGAAACCCTAATTTCCTTTCGCAAAACATGATTTCTGCTTTTGCCTTAAAACCTAGGTTCCCAAAATCTCTCCCTTTTACATCAAAATCATAAGTTTTCAAAAACCTATTTTTTGCGTCAAAACTATAGTCTTCCAAATCTAGAGTTTCTAAAATTTCATCCTTCCAAATCCATGTCAAATTCAATCTTCCCTTTAGGAGACCAAATCCAATTTTCCATTTAGGAAACTAGATCCTATCCTCCGTTTTTGGAAACAAAATCAAAACACATCTTTTAGAAACAAAATCCAATTCTCTGTTTTAGGAAATAGGAATCTCAATCCTTTCTAGTCCAAATCTCCCTAATCCACTCCTTCCTAATCTCATACTTTCCTAAACCATAAGTTTCTTAAACTTAAACTTTCAAATCTTTCCTTAAACTTCAAGCTTCCAAATCTTTCCTAATTCAACCCTTTCCTAGTTCCATCCCTTTCCAAATCTTAACTTTCCAAATCTAACTTTTCAAATATTTCTAATTTCAAATCTTTCTAAACTTCCAAACTTTCCAAATTCGAAACTTTCTTAAGTTGAAACTTTTTAAATCCTAAACTTTTTAAAATTCTAAATCTTTCTTAAATCAAACTTTTCTTAATTCAAATCTTTCCAAAATAAACTCTTTCCTAAATTTTAAACTTTCCCATTTCAAACCTTCCCTATTTCGAAAACTTTTCTAATTCGAAACCTTTCCTAAAATGACACTTTCCTAAAATGAAACTTTCTCAATCCAAATCTTTTCTAAATCCAATCTTTCACAATCTTCCAAGTCCAATATTTGAGTCAAATCCTTTCTCAAAACTTTTCCAAGTCAAGTCAAATCTTTCTTAATCTTAAGTCTTTCCTAAATCCTATCTTTCTAAGTCTAGGTTTCCTAAATTTCTATCTTTCCAAATCAAAGTCTAATCTTTTCAATTTCAAATTTCAAATTCCAATCTTCCATTCTAAATTCAAATCAAATACAAATTCCAATTCAATTTCTTCTTCCATATCAAACCTTCTATTTTCTATCGGACTCTTGTCCGAACTATGACTGACCTGATTTCTCAAAAAAGATACGTAGGCAACCCTCATGGGTGCGGTCACAACTTTTTTCTAACTTCCAATTCCATGATCTATTTCAAGCTTCCAATTCCAAATTTCTATTTTCAAATCTCTATTTCTAATTTCTAAAACTTTCCAAATTCAAATCTATCTTTTTGAATCTCTTTTCTAAAATCAAATCAATTTCTTTTCAAATCCATTTCCAAATCTAATTTCCAACTCTCTTTTACTTGCACTTGCATATCATTCATCATGTCAATTTCTTTTCAAAAATTCGTTTCTAAAGTGAATAGGATTGGACATTTGTTAGTTGAAGACTCTCATAGGTGAATATAGTATAGATAGACATGTAGGTACCGCAAGGGCAGGATTAGGTGATGGCATAGTGCATCTTCCCTACACGTAACCAACCTCCAAACCTAGGACCACTGTTTTCAAAGACTAAAATGGAGTTTATTTCAAAAAAGGGCATAAATGTTTTCCAAAGGTTGCCAAACAACCTGTTTTCCTAAAAACCCTCTCTTGAGAAAATATTTTCAAAACTGTTTTCAAAAACCTTAAGTGTAGTCTTCGGATTGTGCTTAGTTTTTAGGTGGCCTAACTCACCTTAATCAAGTTTGGTGACGACTCCAAATGTTTTCCAAAAGCCCTTTATTCAAATCAATTTTCAATTCAAACCTAGTCGCACTCATTCTTCTAGGAGAATGAGTTCTAACGAGAGAGTACAGTATTTTTTCTGCTTGTATATGTATTCCTCAAGTGCGAAAAATCTAGGTGCGACAGGGGGCAAGGTCCCGGTGGTGGTTTCTACAGAAGTTTTGCTCCTTGACATAGTTCAAATTCCTCCGCAGCTCGTCTGGTACTTCCTGGCGGCTTTCAGCTGGGGTCTGTATTTCCGACCTTAGTGTTCTGCCTTGGTGCCGATCTACTAGGGTAGATTGGCAATGCGCTGAATTAGTCTAATGTTTGCTAGAGGAGGTTCTGTTACCTCATTTGTCATGGTTCTCTCCTTTTCCTCTTCGATCATTTAGACTCATGGTTTTCTAAGCCTTCCCATAGACGGCGCCAATTGTAGGTGGGATTTTTCGGGAAGGCCGGGCCGATCACTCAAGCCCACGTTGATGAGTCCAAAATCTCAGCAAGAAAGAGAAGTTAGAATGGGTCGACCCTTGTTGGGTCGATCACACTCCAATGATTAAGTTAGCAAGCTTAATCAAGAGTAGAATGAATAAAAGTTATGTATACTTGGAGTTAGTTTCCATACCTAGCCCTTGATGGCTTGAGCATTTATAGTGTGATCGATGGAGTCTTGTGCTCTTGGCCTACCAGCAGGTCATCATGGCCTGCTGGGTAAGCATCATCATATGTCGCCGACTGACCGGGTGCAGGGCCTACCTTACCGTCGCTGAAAAATCTGGCTGATCGGACGTGCAGGTCGACGTCGTGTGGGGATTCGTTGGCACATTTAATGCGGGTCAACTCCACATTTAACGCTCTGAGACCTCTAGCGGTTTGGGCTTACCTTCCACGGTTTGGGCCAAAGTCGGCACCAGGTCGGCACCCTGGGCTGGTCTTCTTTTTAGTGGTGAATTTGGGCCGCTAAGTAGCCTAACTATAATTAGTGTAGATTGGGCCTAACCAGATGGGTTGGGCCGTGTGCTATTGCCCCATAGCCATCGCTAGGATCCGTAATTTTTATTGCCCTGTGTGGTGACACATCTCTTACCAGATAGGGTTCAGACCATTTACTCTTCAACTTACCCGAAAACAAGTGTAATCAGGTATTATAGCGCAACACTTTCTGATTGATAAAAAAGGATTTACGCACAATGCATTAGTCATGGAATGTTTTCATCTTGGCCTTAGAAATTTTTGCATTCTTATAGGCGTCATTTTGAAATTCCTTAAGTTCATTGAGTTGTAGCTTTATTACCAGGTCCGTCTCATCCAGACTTTCATTGAATTGGCAAATGGCCCAATAGGCTTTGTGCTCAATCTCCACCAAAAAATAGCACGACTTTCCATACATAAGCCTATAAGGAGAAGTACCTAACATAGTTTTATAAGCAGTTTAATCAGCCCAAAGTGTATCAACTAACCTTGAGGACCAGTCCTTTCAATTAGGATTAACAGTTTTCTAAAGAATGCGCTTAATCTCCCAGTTAGCTAACTCAACTTAGCCACTAGTTTGGAGATGATAAAGTGTACTAACCTTATGAGTAACCCCATACTTTCTCATTAACATTCCAGCAGGTTTATTGCAAAAATAGGAACCTTCATCGCTAATGACAGCACATGGCATACCAAAACATGAAAAGATATGCTCTTTTAAGAACCGGACCACCATACGATGATTATTGGTGCAGAGGAAATGGCCTCAACCCATTTAAACATATAGTTTATGGCCACAAAAATATAAAGGTAACCAAACAAACTAGGAAATGGTCCTATGAAATCTATACCCCAACAATCAAATATCTCAAGAATAAGAATAGGAGTAAGGGGCATCATATTTCTTCTAGATAGACTCCATAGTCGTTGACATCTATCACAAGTCATACAAAAGGTATAAACATCATGAAACAAGGTAGGCCAATATAAACCAGATTGCAGAATCTTGCAACTATCTTTTTAGAACTAAAATGGCCACCGCACGCAAGGGAGTGACAAAACTCCATGACAGAATGAAACTCATTGTCAGGAACACACCAACGAATTATTTGATCGGGACAGTACTTGAACAAGTATGGATCATCCCAAGAAAAATATCTCACATTTCTGAGGAATTTCCTTTTATCCAAATAAGACCAATGTGATGAAATTTTTCCGGTAGCCAAAAAGTTGACAATGTCATCAAACTACGGAGTGGTTGCGTGAGAAAAGGCTTAAATTTGAAAAAGCTGCTCATTTGGAAAATGCTCATTGATAGGGAGAGTGTCTTTGGCATCCTCATCAATAAGGAGCCATGACAAATGGTCAGCAATAATATTCTCTACCCTCTTTTTATCTCGAATTTCAATGTGGAATTCTTGTAACAAAATAATCCAACGAATGAGGCGTGATTTTGCATTAAACTTAGTTAACAGGTACTTTAATGCAGAATGATCAGTATAGATGATGACTAATGACCTTACCAAGTATAATCGAAACTTGTCTAATGCAAACACAACAATGAGGAGTTATTTTTCAGTTGTGGTATAGTTCATTTGGGTTTCATTCAAGGTTTTATTTGCATAATATATCACATGAGGTTTCTTGTCTACTCTCTGCCTTAAAACTGCTCCTACAGTATAATCACTAGCATTACGCATCAACTCGAAAGGTAAAGACCAATTGATTGACCGAATGATAGGTGCAGTTGTCAAAAGCCCTTTGAGCTTGTCGAAAACATCTTGGCAATCAAACGTCCATTCAAATGGAACATCTTGAGAAAATAGATGACACATTGGACGACAGATGGCACTAAACCCTTTTATGATTCGCCGATAGAAACTAGAGTGCCCAAGGAAAGAACGAATCTCTTTCACAGTTCTAAGGGTAGGTAGTTTTTTAAATTAGTTCAACCTTGGCTTCATCTACATCAATCCCCTTACTAGACACAATGTGTCCAAGCACTATACCTTGTGTCACCATGAAGTGGCACTTTTCCCAGTTTATAACAAGGTTACTCTCCTCACATCTCTCCAACACCTTCTCGAGGTGTACTAAACAACTTTCATAGGTATTGCCATAGACCGAGAAATCATTCATGAAAACCTACAAAAATCTCTCCACCATATCACTAAAGATACTCATCATATACCTCTGAAAGGTGGTTGGTGCATTGCACAAGCCAAAGGGAATTATTTTGAAAGCATAAGTACCAAAAGGACATGTGAATGTTGTCTTATCTTGGTCTTCTAAAGAAATTTTAATTTGGTTGTAACCAGAGTAGTCATCCAAAAAACCGTAAAAGGCCCGTCCTGCCACTCATTCTAAGACTTGATTCAAGAATGGGAATGAAAAGTGGTCTTTTCTAGAAACAGCATTTAGTCGATTGTAATCAATGCACATGCGTCACCCAGTTTGAATCCTAGTGGACACTAGTTCATTTTTCTCATTTTGGATTACAGTGACTCGGGATTTCTTCAAAACAACTTGGATTGGACTAACCCACTTTGAATCAAAGATGGGGTATATGATACCGCGTCGAGAAGTTTTAATACTTCTCCTCTCACAACTTCTCTCATGTTGGGGTTTAGACGCCTTTGCATTTGACGAACATGTTTAGACTCCTCTTCAAGATATATACGATGTGTGCATACCAAAGAACTAGTACCATGTAAGTCTGCAATGGTCCACCCTATGATTCTTTAGCACTTCCACTAGACTCTTCTCTTGGCCTTTAAACACACTAGAGGATATAACAACAGGATAAAACTCACCTTCACCAAGAAAGGCAAACTTCAAAGTAGATGGCAAAGGTTTTCTTTTCAGAGTGGGTGCTTTCTGTTCAGAAGGGATAGGCTTGATAGCACTAGAAACTAGAGGTTCAAAAGATGGGGTCCAATGACCCATTTGCATATAGTGCTCGCTTTTTACCCCTTTAGTGATTGTGTCACAATCTAATTGGTTGTGTGACTCACTCAAAGCAAGAGTTCTTTCAAAAGATCATTTAAAAACTCACTGTCAACGTAATCTTGAAGAATAGACTCAACGAAATCTATTTCCTCAACATCATCGTGCTCCTCAAATTGTTTCCAAACCGAGAAGATGTTCATCTCAACGGTTATATTCCCGAATGATAGTTTTAACAACCCACTCCTATAATGAATTATAACATTACATGTAGTTAGGAATGATCGTCCTAAATCACAGGAATTTGGGAATGAGCACTAGTGCTCGCAATTGGTTATGTATCTAAAACAATGAAGTCTACTGGATAGTAGAACTTATCTATCTATCGCGCCCTAATTTTTTGCACTCGAGGAAAATACGCACAAGTGGAAAAAGTACGGTACTTTCTCGTTGCAACTCATCCTTCTAGAAGGATAAGTCCAACTAGGTTTGAATTGGAATTTGATTTGATTAAGGGCTTTTGAAAAAGATTTAGAGTCTCCACCTAACTTGATTAAGGTGAGTTAGGTCACCTAAAATTAAGTATAATCTAAAGATTACACTTAAGGTTTTGAAAACTTTCTCAAGAGAGGGTTTTTAAGAAAATAAGTAGTTTGGCAACCTTTGGAAATATTTAAGCCCCTTTTGAAAATAAATCCATTTTGATCTTTGAAAACAGTGATCTAGATTCGGAGGTTGGTTACGTGCAGGGAAGACATACTAAGCCATCACCTTACCCCACCCATGCAGTACCTACATGTCTATTCACCCTAATTTACTCATTTAGAATCTTTGATTAATAAATATCCAATTATATCCACTTTAAAAAGAATTTTAGAAAGAAGTTTGTAATAATGCATGACATGCAAGTGCAAGAAAAATATTTGATTTTGAAAATAGGTTTGAAAGAAAGATTTGATTTTGAAAAGAAGATTTGAAGTTTGAAAAAAAGGTTTTAGAAATTGGAAATTTGAAAGGGGTTATGAAAATGAAAACTTAAAATAGGTTTTGACTGCACCCATGAGGGTTGCCTACGTATTCCTTTGTTAGAAATCAGATTAGTTGTAGTTCGGACAAGAGTCCGATTGAAAATAGACATTTTGAGATTTTTGAAAAGGTTGATTTGAAAAGAGTTCGACTTCAAAAAGGGTTTGATTTGAACCTGGAATAGAAGATATGAAATCAAGATTTGATTTGAAATTGAACCTAGACTGAAAATTGAACTTGAAAAAGGGTTTGAACTTTGAAAAAGAACTCGGACTTGATTTGGAAAAGAAAGAGTTGAGTTTTGAAAACATTTTGACTTAGTTTGAAATGGGAAAACCATCTTGGTTTTGAAAAAGAGTTTTAGAAAGGAGTTAAAGCTTCTTAACTTAGGATTGGGGTTGAACAAGAGTTTAGGTATCCTAGGGTTTAGGTAACCTAAGGTTTGAGCATATACTTGAATTAGAAAAGATTTGATTTAGACTTAAGAGGTTTGATTTTATAAAGTATGATTTAGGAAAGGTCCGAATTAGGAAAGTTAGATTTAAGAAAGATTTAGAAAGGATTTGATTTGATTTAGAAACACTTGACTTGGAATCATTATAAAATATTTGACTTGAGCATTTGACTTGAAAGAGTTTAGAAAGTTAAGGTTTAGGAAAAATTGCATTTTAGAAATCTTGAATTGGGAAAGTTGCAAAATAAGAAAGTTTCATTTTAAGAAAGTGCCAAATCAAGAAAGTTTTATTTTAGGAAAGTTTTGATTTTAGAAAGTTTTCAATTTAAGAAAGTTTCGAATTTTGAAAGATTTGAACTTTGGAAAGATTTAGAATTTAGAAAGTTTTAGAATTTGGAAAGTTTGAAAATTAAAAAGGTTTGAAATTAGGAAAGGTTGGAATTAGGAAAGGTTTGAATTAAGAAAGATTTGATTCCTATTTCCTAAAGTAGAAGATTAGATTTTATTTGCAAAAAGAGATGATTTGATCTTGTTTCCTAAAGTGCATGATTTGATGTAGTTTCCTAATTGAGAAGATTGGATTTAGTTTCCTAAATTGGAGGGTTGGATTTGACATGGAATTGGAAAGGTTGAAATTTGGAGATCTAGGATTTGGAAAGCTATGATTTGGTGTAGAAAAAGAGATTTTGAAAACCTAAGATTTGAGGCAAAACAAGAGTCATGTTTTTACGAAAGAGAACTAGAGTTTCCTAATTATGGTTTCTATGGCTTGATTGGACTCCAAGAAAAAGAGTTTTTGGAAAAGAGATTTTTTGAAGAGAATTTTTTTAGGAAAGAAGTTTAAGGAGAGTTTTTAGAAAGTAGATTTTTTAACAGAGTTTTTAAAAAGGAATTTGAAAAACAATTTAGAAAAGGGGTTTGAATATGAACTTTTGAATATCTCGCTTTCCTAAAATTATTCTAACCATGAAAAGATTAGAACCATTCTAGAAATGTGATTTTGAAAAGAACACGGATTTGGAATATGAATCATAATTATTACACTGAATATCACACTTTCCTAAAACAATCCTAACCATGGATTGGCTAGAATCATCCTAAGATTGTGGTTTTGATGGAAAACAATTTAGGGTTCACACCCAAAATATGGACCTTGATGGTCACAATGAATATGACACTTTCCTAAAACAACCCTAACCATGAAATGGCCAGAATCACTTCAAGATTGTGATTTTGAAAACAAGTTTAAAAAAGAAGATTTTGGATGCAAGTTTTGAAAATAACTTTGATGCAAGTTTGAAAATAAGTTTTGAATGAATGTATGAATATGACATGCACAATGCAAGTAGGGTCATGAACATTCAAGGCTAGGCTTCATCACATAATTAAGGGAGCTAAATATACACTATTTAAGGTTGAATTAGAAGAAAGCCTCCGACACGGTGACTTTCAATAGTTCTTCCTCGACGTGAATCGGGGAGGCCTTTGTTTCAAGCATGCAAGAAAAGGAGGTAGAAGTTGGGGATTAAAATAGAAGAAAACTCAAGTGGGGTCAGAGAAAGAAGAGAGAGGGGGGAAACTACATAAACATAAATTGAAAGCCTATCTTGTCTTCTTCTTGCTTTATTTGCTTTGTTTGCTTTGCTTTACTTGATTCTTAAGAGTTTCCAAGTTAAAGCACTTTAAGTCTTCAATCGAGGCTTGTGTTTAAGTGTATAGAGTGTATGGATTTTAGGGTTTAAATGTATGGAGGCTAAGGTTTGAGAAGACTAGACAGGGCTAGAGTTCGGAGAGATTTTGAGCTCTGTATTTTGAAAAACGGAGTTTTTGAACTCAGTTTGCGGACCCTTTTCACACAGGAGAAAGGTCTGCATTTATAGGCAACTTAAACTGACCTAGCGCATGTTGTAGTGGCACCAGGCTTAAAATTACATAGGCACCACTATTAGTGGTGCCAGGCGTTTAGGGAAGTTTTTAGAGCGGCAAGAAACGTGTCTTTGACTATTGGTATACAAGGCAGAAGATTTGGGCTCCGGTCCTAGTAACTACCATGCAATTTTTAGTTTGGCTTCACTAGAAATGACTCCAAAAGGTTCGGGAATATTCCGGGAGGTCGAGAATGATCCATAAAGCTGAAAATGGGTAGAAACCCTTGAAACAGTGTCACAAGGGTTACGAGCTTGAAAAACAATAGCGGGATTGTTAAAATGTTCTATCGAGCCACTAAGGACAAAACAGTCAACTAGACTGGAAAACCACTAGAATGAAATTGGAACATCCTATGAGAAAGCTTGAAGGCTAGAAACACTATTGACAGTTTTTCGAGGGGTTACCGGTTTTATACCCAGAGCCAGTGTGGTTGAAAAAGTCGACCAGCCCACCAGGGGTAAAACGGTCATTTTGACCGGATGATCCCGAAATTGGTTCGGAACCAACTGGAAGGCACTTGAACATGCCAAATTGTCTTTGGGACGATCTTGGAAGGGTAGATTTACCACTCTGAAGACTTAGGTACTTTCTCGATAAGCGTGTCAAAAAAGGCCTAAGGGACAGTTTGGTCATTTTTTATTGGGAGTGGGCTAGCAGGCACTAGTGTTGACCCAAGTTTTGAGTGTTTCTGTCACTCTGATGGTGTGTGACAGGTTGGTTTCCAAAGTTATCTCGTCCTTTGGTAAACGTGTCACGGCCAAGAGGCGTGTTCGGTCCCGTGATAGGAGTTTTGTTGGTAATTTTTTATATTGGCCAATTTTCGAATGTTTCCACCACTCTGAAGGTTGCGATGTTTGCGAGTGTTTCCGCCACTCTGATGGTGTGCGTTCATTCCGGAGACTGCTTGATCTCGGGAAGCTACTGGATGGACTTATCGTCTCAGGAATCAACTTTCTCGAAAGACGTGCCAAATAATAAACATTCTACATTGGTGGGCTAGTAGGCACTAGAAGTGAACCGTTCTACCATCTCGGGGACTTGGGTTCTGTCTCGATTGACAAGTTTGAAGAGACTTACCATTTCAAGGAGTTTTCTTAGTAAACGTGCCAGACTAGATGGACTTACAGCATGAAGGATCAACTTTCTCGAAAGGTGTGTCATATTTGATTTGGATTGAGATTGAATTTGAAATTGGATTTGGGATTAAAATAAGGACTTATTATCTTCGAAAAGGCGTGCCCATTGGAATTGGACCGAGTAATGCCATAAAGGCATCTTGGTCATTTTGCCTCTATTGGGCCTGGTGGGCCTGCAAAGCGATTGTTTAATTAGATTGAGTCTGAAAAATTGATTTGAACTTGAATGTGTTTGTGTCGGTTTGAATGTGAGTTTAGACATACCGGAGATTGCCGAACAGGCAAAAATGGGGTGCTTACACTATCTGAATAAAAACATCCTCCACAATACCTCTTGGGGTCTTGATAGACCTATCAGCTAGTTGCAAGGTTAGTCTTGTAGAATGCAACTCACTTAATTCAAGTTGTTGATAAACCAAATAAGAGAATAGGTTGACACTTGCTCCTAGATCAAAAAAGGCTCGATCCCTCTTGTTTCCTCCTATGGTGCATGAAATACTAGGACAACCAGGGTCCTTATACTTCAATAGGGTTTTACATTGCAAAATCTCATTTTGGCTCTCATTAATGAAGGCAGTTTCCTTGATATGCAACCTCTTTTTCACAATACACAAGTCTTTCAAAAACTTAGCATAGGAGGGAATTTGCTTAATAGCATCTAAGATTGGATTATTGAATTTGACTTACTTAAACACTTCGTAAATTTCTAAATTTAGAAGCTCATGTTTAGGCTTGGCAACCTATGAGGAAATGGTGCATATTTCTCAACATTAATGTCCTCTCCTTCAGACGCTTTGGTTGGCTCTAAGATTGGCTTAACTTTCTTTTTCTCTTTCACACTTCTATCTTTCTCTCTCTCTTCCTTTACTTTTTCTCTCTCTTGCTCTCTCTTAATTCCCTTCCCTTCATCTCTTTCCTTAAAAGCGTCTTTCATAGATGGAATGGTTTTATTGATGATCTTACCGATCCTTAAGATTATGATAGATTGAACTTGTTCATAACTAGATTGAGGATCAGTCCTCATTCAATCATGTTCACTTGGTTATTAGGATTTGGATTTTGTTGGGGTTGAGATAGAAATCTCCCTGACAGTTGGTGGGTTAAAGCTTGTATCAAAGTAGACATTTGCTTTGTTATGGCTTTTAATAGTCTAGAGTGTTGGTCTAACACCTTCTCTTACCGATACACCTTATTATTCACCCCTCTCACATCATTGGCCAATTGGTACACATTATCTTCTAACGGTTTCCTATGAGGAGGTTGATATGGAATGAGTTGGGGTTGAAAAGGTTGAGGGTTTTGTTGAAAAGATTGAGAGTTTTGAGGCCCTCCTTGGAATGCTTGAGGGTTTGAAGACCCCTCATTTCTCTACTCAAAATTGGGGTAATTTCTCCATCCAGGGTTGTATGTGTTCGAGAAAAAGTTTCCCCCAACTTGTTAATCATTATACATACCCCAATATTGGCCAACTATATTGGCTTGACCATGAAACCCTCTGGTATAACTGGACATGCAATAGTATCATAACCTAATGTGCCACACATTAAACAATTCTCTTTTCTGAGAGACTCACTATTAATAACATAAACTTTTTCAGACTCCACGGCTTCCATTTTTTGGGTAAGTGTAGCAACTCTAGCATTCAAATCATCTATTTCATTGAGCTGAAATGTTACCCTAGGCTTTAACTCAGGATTTTGGGTCCCAGTTGTGACCCAATCTCTAACAAGGATTGCTAAGTAATCAAAGTAGTCAAATGCCTCAGTGGGTTCTTTGTCATACAAAGTCCCTGCACACAAAGACTCAACAAACTACTTAAGTTGTGGGGTTATGACATGTCAATTTGTGAATCCGTGATGTGGACAAGCAACCAGCAAATCCTTAAATCTCTCCCAATATTGGAAGAACGATTCACCAATCACAGGAGCAAATTGAGAGATTTGGTGCCGAATCACCTCTGTTTTATGCTTAAGGAAGAACTTTTTCAAGAACTCCGTCTAAAGATCTTATCATGAATGAATAGACCTAGGCCTCAATGTACTAAACTATGTCTTGGCCTTGTCTTTGAGAGAAAATGGGAATAATTTCAGAAGTACTACTTCCCTTGGATAAGAATTATCGAAAAACATAAAGCATACATTCTCGAAATCGTTGATATGTTAATATGGTTTTTCAAAATCCAAACCATGGAATGGTTTTATCAACTGGATCATTCCTTACTTTAAAGTCATCGCTGTGTGATGCGCAAGAAGAACAATGCAAGAAGTAGGAGCTTGCCTAACAGGATTTAAATAATCCCTGAGAGATCTATGGGGAGGATCGCCATGTACACTCCCACCTTCAAGGATATTCACAAGTGATAAAGGTTCAAATTCTTTTGTCATTAGGATATGACTAGAACCTCGGTTAACTAACAAGATGTTTAGAATAGAAGTCCTAAATGGGAAAAGAGTACGATAGGTGGGAGAAAGATCACCAGACGACAATTAATGACAAACGATTATGTACATCCCTAATGAAGTGTGATATACAAGTGTACGTACCCTATAGAGAATGACATACACTAAACCTTCCTGAAACAACAACACAACAAAACACTAAAAGGAAAAGAAAAACAAATTATTACAATGATTTACCAAAATACATGTACACAAAAATAATAAAAGAAAAAAAAATTAGTCCGCTAGTAAAACGTTAGTAAAGAGTTAGAGGGTTAGTAAATAGTTATGTGGTCACCACATCGAGGGCACCGACCTAAGTAATCAGTGAATCAACTCAAGAAGTAAACCATAAAGAAAAATAATAAAAAAAAAAATTGAAAGTAAAGTGCCGAAAGTAGAATGTTAGAATGGTAACTAAAGTAAGTTATCCACTAAATAAATGAAAATGTTAGATAATTAGATGAAAAATAAAAATAAAAAATATAGTAACCAATTTAAATGGCTTCGTCTAACAGTAGGTGAGTATACCAGCCAAAGAGGTTAACCACAAAGAAAAATAATAATAATAAAAAGAAAAGAATTAAATATTTACAAATATACAAATTAGCAATAGAACAAAGTAATAAGTTAGCATAAACCACTGATCAGTTAGAATACACTATTCAATTCCTTCGTAATGATAGGGAAGTAATCAATTGTCCTCAAGTCCACAGCAAAGCTATTTTTTTTTTTCATATATTTTAATTGCGTCGTTCCCCAGCAGTGGCGTTAAAAACTGCTTGTCTTTCGCAACCATGGTACTAAAAATTGCTTGTCTATGTTCAGATTGTGAAAATTTAAACACTCAAGTACAAGTGCGGCGAAATAGTAGTTAAAATAACTTGGTAAAAATAGAATCAATACATTAGGAACGGAGTTCTAATTTATATGAAATGCCACAGTTGCAGATGGTAGTGCCAGAATTCACCCCAGGTAATGGGTTAAATATCGACTAAGCCATGCTAAATACAGAAGCGTCACAGACTGCTTAAGTTGGAAACCAAACCAATCGGTTCGAATTTCACCTCTTAATGACAAGATTTTCACAAAAATTGCAGAAACAGTAATCAAAGGAAAAATATTTTGTATAGTGTAGAAATCTCATGGTGTCTTGCCCCCAGGCCAACGACGAGCTCTCTCCCGGCGGTTGGTGGTCTCCTGCTCTAAACGCACCTGTGTTGTGCCTGCCAAAGGCCCTCTGGTGTTCAAGTTAGATTCAAGAGAAAATAATATTGTTGGAGAGTGCTTAGTTTATTTAGGGTTTTCTGGTGTGCGTACCTAGAGAAGTTGGTTATTGTTTCGCTTTGTATGCCTGCATCGGAGTAATTGGTGGCTTTTCCACGTGGCGGCCTCCCGTTGGAGGGTCAGAACTATGACAAAGCACTCGAGAGGGTCTTCTCTATACTCCATGGTGGCGTGTGTCAGAACGGTGTCACGGATAGGACGATTGTTGCTTGTACACCCCACACCCACGCCCCAAATGTGTGCCAGGGTGTTCGGTGTCAGGCATAGGCCCGATTTACGTGATCCCGAGGCCGACCAGAGTGGGAGATTACCGAACGTTTGGCCCCTTCGGGACCTGGGGGGTACTTCGAGGGTTGCGGACCAGCCAGGAGATACAGTGTAGGATGATCTGATCAGGGACAGACCAGGTGCGCATGGGCTCTGACTTGGTCGAGAAAGCTTCATTACTAGATGCCTTCAATTCCTCAGGTCACCTGCTCGGGGCTAGGGGAATTCTAAGAGTCAACCCATCTGCGAAACCCGCGGCACATTTATGGCAAGGCCGGTATAATGATGGTTCCAACGGGTGCGTCTTTTTGAGCGCCGCTACATTGTGACAGCTGATTGGTAGTAGTTGAGTGACGAGACATATTGAATCTTGGTCGTTAATGTCTTGTCAGAGTAACGCATACGGGCCGTTGGTTTCAAAGAGGAGGGGGAGTTGTGTTTGGCGGTTGCTGCCCTTGCCTTCTTACTTTCCTTCGCTAGCCTTTTCACAAAAAGAGCACAGAGAGATAAGGAGAAAGGAAAAACCTTGAATCGATTCGACGATCAACAAGTTGGTGGATCGATTACTTCCAACCATTATCGTTGATCATCCTCCAAGCATTCGATTTGCGGCTCACAGTTGTGGTAAGGCTTTCTCTTCGGTTGTATGTATTAGTTGGCAACTTGTTGCATCTGGTTTTATTAAAAAAAAGGGCAGAAATCCCCAGAGTTCATTAGGTCGATATTCAAAGAAGTAGCTTCGTTGTTCAAACCCGTACTACATAAGATTGAGAACAAAAAGTGACTAGGTACTATGGGGAACCCAGAGCATGTAAGTTCAGATTCTGAAAAAACAGACTCGAATGAGTTCAAGGTAGTTAGGCGTGTGGCCGGAGAGGAGGCCTCCGTCGGTAACTCTGGGGCCTCTCTAGAGGTTTTGGAGTATAGAGAGGCCGGGGCTATCGACTACAATGCCAAAGAGGTAGGAGAATCGGGAAAGCCAGATGAGGAGGAAGAGGAAGGTCCTGAGTACGATGCCATTGGGGTGCCATCCATTCTAACCAAAGAGAGGGTTGAATATTTGTGGGTCGTGTATCAGATCCCACGGGATTTGAAACTCAAGATCCCCAAAAAGAAAGACTGGACCTGCTCGGCCAAGGAGGACGAGATCACGGTGTATGAGGGTGCGTTGGCCGATGGCCTTCGTATGCCCTTTCCTCAGCCCGTTAGGAAGATCCTGCGATGGCTTTGCCTTTCGCCGGGGCAGATCCAGCCGAATGGATGGAGAATTCTGCTTGGCTACGCAATCCTCTGGCAGATCGTACACAAGAGGGACATCACACTGGAGGAATTCTTGTTTTGTTACCGACCAGCCAAAAGGGGCAGGAGTTGGTAGTACTTCTCGAGCAGGTTGAAGGAGTACAACCTAGTCTGTGAGCTTCCTTTCCCGATCAAGAACTGGAAGGATTAGTTCTTCTTTGTCAGCGGAGATGGATGGGAGTTTCAAACCTGGGAGACCGACTTTTCTATTCGGGTCCCCAGGCAATGGGGCTACCAGAGCAAGAAGGGTACGTTCTCTCTCTACTGAACTCTATTTCTATTTCTTTTTATTTCCAAGTGTCGGTGTCCTGACCTAGGTCTGCCTTGGGTGTCAAGTCGGTCCAAGCCCAAACTATCTAAGGAGTTAAGGATGGCTGTAAAGAAGGTCCAAGAACACAACGTCCATAGTTATAAGGACCTGGTCACCGTCGAGAGCTTGTCAAACTACTTGCTAGGTCCTAAGCCGACAAGAGAAGCCCTAGCCGCAGAATGTGAGAGGAGTGAGTGTTGGGTTATTTACAGAGCCTTCAAACGTTATCTGACTAACTTTCCTTTTACTTGCAGCTAGTTCGGTTCCTGCTAACACATCGACCCATGCCTCTGTCCCTGAGACTGTTGTCTCCGTTCCTAGTCCGACAACTGAAGAGATGAGTTTCAACATTGCTTTCTTGAAGAAGAAGAAGGCCGATAGGGCTAGTACCGAGCCAAAGTGCCCAAGAGTGGCTGAGCCTTCGGACCCGATCAGGAAGGATCCACTTCTAGTTAAAGTGCCCGAGCCGAAGACCAGGGAGGAACCTCAAAACGTTCAGCCTCCCCCTGCCACATCCGAGCTGAGGTGGAGCTCGGTGCCCCTGTCTGAGCAACAGGCAAGGACAGAACCCACTTCATCCTCCACGAATGTTTTTGAAAGCCCGGACAGGGCGTGGACGAGGGTGGGGGATGTCATTAAGAATGTTAACCTGCAAAGGATTGACAAGCACGCCAACAACCGCCTGGTGAAAGACATGAACCACGATCCCCTTAGGGTTCGAACCTATGACTTGGTTTTCTTCTCCTCCTTTTTTTTTTTTTTTCACCATATGCTCTAACATGTTGCTTTTGCTAGTCCGTTACTAGGAACATGAAGCTCGGCCACCGTCTGGCCAGCCCCAAGAGGGCATTCAATCAAGAGAAGAATACTTGCGCTTCTCTTGTTGCCGAGCTGAACGGCATGAAGGAGGAGATCACAGCTACCCGTGGCATCAAAGAAGAACTAGCCATTTCTCGTGCCGAGAAGGACTCAGCTGTGGTGGACCTTAAGACCTCAAAGGAGGAACAGAAAAAGCTGAATGCTACAACTAGTAAGCTCTTACTAGACTTCTCGGCCGAGCAGGCCAAGAGGCATGAGTTGGAGAGGAAAGTCGCCGCCTTCGACGAAGAACTCGTGAAGGCAAGAACCAGAGCGGTGGAGGAGTTCAAGAACGGGGATGACTTCCAGGCCTTGTTGGAGCCCACCTTCCTCCAACGCTTCAACCATACCAAGGCACAGGCTTCCCGGAGGTATCCTGAGCTAGACTTCTCTGGACTTGACCCTGTTGAGTGTAAGCACCCCATTTTTACCCGCTCGGCAATCTCCGAGCTGACCAAGCTCACTTTCACACATCACATGCATATTTAGACTCTAAGCCCACCTTTTTAACTTGAATTTAGTCCACCAATCGCTTCTCGGGCCCGTGGGGCCCACTTGAAGCTAAATGACCGTTTTACCCTTAGTGGGCCGATTTTCTTTTCCGACCACACCGGCTCTGGGTATCAAACCGGTAACCTCCTGAGACTACTTTTTAGAGTGTTCTCAACCTCCCCTTACCTTTCCGGATCATTCCGAGTCAGTTTCGGCCAACCCGGTGCGAAATAACCATTTTACCCCTGGTGGGCCGGTCTCCTTTTCCGACCACGCCGGCTCTGGAAATCAAACCGGCAACTTCTGGGAACATTCTAAATAATGTTTCCAAATCCCAAGTCTTATTCCGGGACAGTCCGAGTTCACCCCGGCAGCTTCCCAGTCTGATTGACCGTTTTGCCCCTAAAGGCCCGGTCAACATTTCCGACACATCTTATCCTCACTTTTCAAGTCAAATACCTCCAGGACACTATTTTAAGTGTTCCTGCTCCTTTCCGGCCTTCCGGGTCATTCCCGGCTCCTTCAAATCATTCCTGGACTTTCTAGAACCACTCCTAGTGAAGCCAAGCTAAAAATTGCATGGTAGTCACTAGTACAGGTGCCCAAATCTAGTCAAAGATACGTTGCTTGCCGACCTTAAACATTTTCTAATTAGCTGGCGCCACTACTAGTGGCGCCAAGCCAAAAAATGGCCTGGCGCCACTCCTAGTGGCGCCAGTGTAAAATTTGGCCTAGTGCCACTACAACAGGCGCCAGTATTGTCCAACCTCTATAAATATAGAGCCTCATTCAACGTGAAGAGGATCCGCAAATTCAACCTAAAATCCTATATTTCGATATACAGAGTTCGAGCACCTCCAAAACTCTAGTTTCCTTAGGTTCTCCAAACCTTAGCCACCATACACCAAACCCTAGCCTCATATACACTCCTATACATTCCCATACACTCATACACTAGCCTTCAACCATCCTTTGAAGACTTGAAGAGCTGTAATCCAAAGCTTGAAGACAACCCTTGAAGGTCAAAGGAGAAGATCAAGACAAAGACCGAAGACCGAAGACAACACGGCGCGTAAAATAAACAAGACATACGGTAGGCTCCCTATTTAAATTTCCGCACTTCCCCCCTCTCTCTTCTCTCTCCTAACCCTCTTGGGTTTTCTCTATTTTAATCCCCCATCTCTTTCCCCCCCTTTCTTTGCATGCTTGAAACAAGGGGATTCCCGGTCCATGTGTAGGATTGGGCTATTGGAGAGTCACCGTGTCGGGGGCTTTCTTCTAGTCTAACCAAAGACCACGTGGGTCCAGCCCCCTTGATTATGTGGTGAAGCCTTAGCCTTGTATGTTCACGACCCCAAATTACATTGTGCATATCATAGTCTTGCATCTTCCAAAATTCGTTTTGGAACTCGTTTTCAAAATCGTTTTCAAACTTGTTTTCAAAATTGCATCAAAATCTCTTTTTCAAAAACTTGTTTTCAAAACCACAATCCTAGGGTGATTCTAGCCTTTAGGAAAGTGTTACATTTAAAATGACCAATACGGTCCATATTTTCAAATCTTGTTGTTTTCAAAACCACTTTCCTAAAGTGGTTCTAGCCCTCTTATGGTTAGAATTGCTTTAGGAAAGTGAGATATTTTTACACCTTCTAAAAACATTCTTTTCAAAAAGTCTTTCTTCTTAAAAATCTCTTTTTCAACATACTTTCCTAAAACTCTCCTCTCCAAAATTGTTTTCAAAAACTCCCTTCCAAACTTTATTTTTCAAAGCTTCCTTTTTCAACTCCTTTCCAAAAACTCTTTCTCCTCAAAATTCACTTTCTAAAATGCTCCCTAAAAGTCTTTCTAAAAACTTTCTTTCCAAAATCTTCCTTCCAAAAATTCCTCCCTAGGATTCTCTTCTAGAAAACCTTCGTTTCCAAAAACGCACTTTAAAAAATCCTCTTTTCTTAAAGCCCAAGTCAAGCCCTAGAATCCACCATTAGGAAACCCTAATTTTTTTTCCAAAAACATGATTCTCAAACTTTGCCCCAAACCTAGGTTTCCAAAACCTCTTGTTTTCACATCCAAACTATACATATTTCCAAAACCTATTTTCTACGTCGAAACTATAATTTTCCAAATCTAGGGTTTCTAGAATCTCCCTTCCCAAATCCTTACCAAATCCAATCTTCCCTTTAGGAAACCAAATCAAATATTCTCGTTTAGGAAACTAGATCCCACACTCCGTTTTTGGAAACAAAATCAAACTTTCCCTTTTAGAAACAAAATCCAATCCCTTCCCAATCCGAATCTTTCCTAATTCAAATCCTTCCTAATCTTCTACTTTCCTAAATCTTAAGTTTCCAAAACTTGAACATAAAAATCTTTCCTAAATTTTAAAACTCAACTTCCACATCTTTCCTAATTCAACCCTTTCCTAATTCTATTCATTTTCAAATCTTAACTTTTCAAATGTAAGTTTTCAAACCTTTCCAAATCTCAAGATTTTCTAAAATTCTAAAACTTTCTAAATCTTAAACTTTTTAAATTTCAAATCTTTCTAAAATTCAAAACTTTCTAAATTTGAAACTTTCTCAAGTTAAATCTTTTTAAACCTAAATCTCTCCAAAATTCTAGACTTTCCAAAACTTCAACATCTTTCCAAATCTAACACTTTTTTAAACTCAAAACTTTCTTAATTCAAACATTTCCTAAACTGAAAACTTTTCTTTTTCAAACCTTTCCCAAAACGGAACTTTCTTATTTTCAAAACTTCCTTATTTTCAAAACTTTCCAAATTCAAAACTTCCCTTTTTCAAACATTCTAACATTCAAAACTTTCTTAATTTAAAACTTTCCAAATTCTAAACTTTTCTCAAACTAAACTTTTCTTAATTCAAAACATTTCTAAATTCAATACTTTCCCATTTCAAAACTTTCCTAAAGTTGAAAACTTTCTTAAACCTAAAACTTTCCTAAGTCGAAACTTTCCAAAAATGAAACTTTTCTAAATCGGACCTTTCCTAATTTGAACATTTTCTAAATCCAATCTTTCCTAATTTCCTAAACCTTCCAAGCCAAGTCAAATCTTTCCTAAAGTCTCCTTCCTAAACCTCCATCTTTCCAAAACCAAGTCTTTCCAAAGCAAGTCCAATCTTCTTAATTTCAATTTCCAATCTCCTCTTCTAATCTCAAATCAAATCCAATTTTCAATTCAATCTCTTTCTTCCAATCCAATCTCTCTCTTCAAATCAATCTCTTTTCAATTGGACTCCAGTCCGAACTACGACTGACTTGATTCCCCCAAAGGGATACGTAGGCAACCTTCATAGGTGCGGTCACAATACTTTTCAAACTTTCAATTCCACCCTCATGGGTGCGGTTTCCAAAATCTTTTCAAATCTCAAATTCCAATCTACTTTCAAATTTCCAATTTCAAATTTCTATTTCCAAATTTTCAAACTTTCCAATTTCAATTCCATCTCTTCAAATCTATTTTCAAATCAAATTAATTTCAAATCAATCTCTTTCTAAATCTATTTTTCAATTCTCTTCTATTGCACTTGCATATCATGCATCATGTTAGTTTCTTTTTAAACATTATTTTTCTAAAAATGGATAGGATTGAACTATAGTTAGTTAAAGACTCTCATAGGTGAATCTAGGGTAGATTGACATGTAGGTACCGAAAGGGCGGGGTAGGGTGATAGCTTAGTGCGTCTTCCCTACACATAACCAACCTCCGAACCTAGATCACTGATTTCAAAGACCAAAACGGAGTTATTGTTCAAAGAAAAAAAAAAGGGCTAAATGTTTTCCAAAGGTTGCCAAACAACCTGTTTTCTTAAAAACCCTCTCTTGAGGAGATATTTTTAAAATCGTTTTTCAAAAACCCTAAGTGTAGTCTTCGGATTATTCTTAGTTTTTAGGTGACCTAACTCACCTTAATCAAGTTAGGTGGCGACTCCGAATCTTTTTCAAAAGCCCTTATTTCAAATCAAATTTTCAATTTAAACCTAGTTGCACTCATTCTTCTAGGAGGGTGAGTAGAGAGTACAGCATTCCCACTTGTGTGAGTATTCCTCGAGTGCGAAAAATCTGGGCGCGACACTGAGGAGGAAGCCCAGCCTACCGTTGAAGGAGTTGATCGGGAAGCTTTTGGTCGGGCTACTGCGAAGGCCCTTGAGAAGGCTCAGCAAAGCGCCCCAGAGGTGCCTTCTACTAAAGAGACTAGGCAGAAGGCTTCTGAGAGGAGGGACGGGCAAACTACTGGGGAGCAGACCGAGACCTAGCTGTAGGCCAACTTTTCTTCCTTGGTTTTTTTTTTTTTTTTTTTTTGCAAAGGGGCGTTTTTCCTTTGTACTCCTTTCCATGTCAATGAAAACTTCTTCTTATACTTAGCGTTTGCAGAATGTTTGGTTGAGATAGCTTATAGGATGCTTGTAAAGTTGTAGAACTCTTGTGGAAATCTTGTTGTCTTTGCATGGTCGAATGCTAAAGTCGAATATTGTTATCTTTGTCATGTGGACTGAACAGATTCTTATATGCCATTATCGTAAAGGTCATCTTGCTCTGCTTGATCATATGGACCGAACAGATTCAATGCCATTGCCATGAAGGTCATCTGGCTCTGCTCGGTCACGTGGACCGAGCATATTCAATGCCATTGCCATAAAGGCCATCTGGCTCTGCTCGACCACATGGCCCAAACAGATTCAATGTCATTGCCATAAAGGCCATCTGGCTCTGCCCGGCCACATGGACCGAGTAGATTCTGTGTCGATTTCATACAAGTAGACAATTGTTGAACGGTCATTTTTATTGATAGTCTGTCAAGTTACAATTAGGAGCCTTTCAAAAGTAGTACTTCTTCAAATGCTCTGCGTGCCACGGGTGTGGAAGTTTCTTGCCTTCTAGATTCTTTAACCTGTAGGTCCCTTTCTTAGTACTGCCGATCACCTCGTAAGGTCCTTCCTAATAGGGCCCAAGCTTGCCCTCTCTCGGGTCTTTGGTAGACTGGTTGACTCTTTTCAAAACAAGGTCCACAGTCGAGAAGTCTTCTAGTCAAACTCTGGAGTTGTTGTATTGGCACATCTTCTACTGGTAGGACGCCACCCTCATAGCTGCCTGTAGCCTCCTTTCTTTCAACAGATCCATGTCCACATTCATAGCTTCATTGTTAGTCACGGGGTCGAACTGAACTGTCTTTGGGCTGGGTAGGCCGATCTCTACTAGGATGACAGCTTCGGTGCCGAAGGTTAGCTAGAACGGCATCTGCCTCGTAGACACTCTCTCCGTTGTTCTGTAGGCCTAGAGGATGTTAGGGAGTTCTTCCACCCACAAGCTCTTGGCTTTCTCCAGCTTTATCTTGAGGATCTTCATGAGGGACCTATTAGTAACTTCGACTTGGCCGTTGGCTTGAGGATGCTCAGGGGAGGAAGCGTGGTGGCTGATTCCCAGGTCACTACATAGTTGGTTGAATTGTCTGCCCTCAAACTGTTTCCCGTTGCCTGTGATGACAATCATGGGGATTCCAAACCTGCAAACAATATTTTGCCACAAAAACTTCTTCATTTTCTCCTCGGTGATTGTCTGTAAGGCCTCTACCTCCACCCACTTGGAGAAGTAATCGATAGCAACAACTGCAAATTTCTCTGCCCTTACCCAGTGGCGATGGTCCCACGATGTCGATTCCCCATTGGGTAAAGGGCCATGGGGTCTAGATCGGGGTCAACTCCTGAGTAGGCAGTCTCGAGATGTTGGCGAACCGTCGACACTTGTCGCACTTCTTGGCGAATTCCTGGGCATCTTTTTCCATCGTGGGCCAATAGTAGGTTGTTCGCAAGATTTTTTTGGCGAGTGATCGACTGCCATAATGGTTTCCACACACCCCTTCGTGAACCTCCCTTATCACATACTCTGCCTCTTCATTAGTGGCGCAGCAAAGCAGCGGCAAGGTGTGCCCCCTTTTATAGAGAACCCCGTTTAATATGAGGTATTGACTCGAACGGTACTAAATTCGCCTTGCTTCGTTCCTATCTTCAGGTAGGACTTCGATTTCCAAGAAATTCCTAATCTGGCTCATCCATGAAGTTTCGAGCTCGGTCTGGTTAACTTCCAGACTCTGATTGCTCGGTGAATCTAGATCTCCATTGGAATGTTGGGGTCTGTTTCATTAGACTAGGCTATCCAATCTGCCTCTTCGTTCTGTAATCTCGGCACACATTCTAGTAGGATCTTTGCAAACCTCCTGGCTAAGCTCTTTGCCATTTGGCAGTATTGTTTCCTGTTATCCTCTCTGGCCTTGTACTTTCCCTGGACTTGCTCCACCACCAATTGAGAGTCGCTATGCACCACTATCTGCTCGACCCCCATTCGGCGAGCCATTCAAAGTCCAGCAATGAGTGCTTCGTATTCGGCAACGTAATTGGTGGCAGGGAACTTAAAGCGGAGATCATATTCCATCTTGTGGCCATCCGGGGTGATGAGGACCACATCGGCACCACTGGAATCGTTAGTGGAGGAGCTATCAACATTTAAGACCCAATGGCTATCGGTGTGGTCGTCTTCAAGGGTGGCAGGGGGTGGGTTAGTGAATTGTATGATGAAATTTACAGCAACCTGCCCTTTGATTATCGTTCGGGGTCGGTAGTGGATGTTGAACTGGCTGAGTTCAACTGACCATTTCACTAAGCATCCCAACGTCTCTGGCTTGTGTAAAATGCTTTTTAAAGGCTGATCGGTGTGTACCACAATCGTGTGGGCTTGGAAGTAGGGTCTCAAGTGCCAAGCCGTGGTCACCAGCGCGAGGGCCATGAGCTCCATCCTCGGATACCGTTCTTCTACCCCGCGTAATGCACGACTGGTGTAGTATACTGACCTCTGGATTCCTCCTTCTTCTCTAATGCGAGCTGAGCTCACTGCTGCCGCCGAAACTGCCAAATACAGAAACAGTTCTTCCCTAGAACAATTCGGCTGAGCAGCGGGACTGAGCTAAGATATTGTTTAAGCTGACTGAACGCTGCTTCACATTCCTCGGTCCACTCAAACGCCTTGTGCAGAATTTTAAAGAAAAGCAGGCACTTGTCAGTGGACCTGGAGATAAACCTGTTCAGAACGGCCACACGTCCTGCCGGCCGTTGCATATCCTTTGTTATCCGAGGTGCTTGCATGTCAATGATGGCATGGATCTTTTCTAGGTTCACCTTAATCCCCCTGTGCGAGACCATGAAACCTAGAAATTTCCCCGAGGCAACGCCAAAGGCACATTTGGTGGGATTGAGCTTCATCCGGTATTTGTGGAGTGTTCGGAACATCTTTTTGAGGTCTTGCAGATGACTACTGGCCTCCTTGCTTTTCACAAACATGTCGTGCACGTAGACTTCCACATTGCACCCAATCTGCGATTTAAACATGAGGTTGACCAGCTGTTGGTATGTTGACCCTGCATTCTTCAGTCCGAACAACATTACATCGTAACAATAGAGCCCCCGATCAGTGATAAAGGCCATATGCTCCTAGTCAGGCTTGGCCATCTGGATCTAATTCTAACCTGAAAAAGCATCCATGAAGGTTAGCATTTCATACCCTGCAGTGGAGTTGACAAGGAGATCAATTGTTGGCAGGGGAAAATTGTCCTTCGGGCATGCTTTGTTCAGGTCAGTGAAGTCAATGCACATTCGCCACTTCCCGTTGGACTTCTTCACCATGATGACGTTGGAGAGCCAAGTGGGGTATTACACTTCCCTTATGAACTTCGCTTGAACTAGCTTCTCGATCTCTTCGGCCACTGCATCGTTCTTCTCTGGCGCGAAGTTCCTTCTCTTCTGCTTGACAGGCCTAGCCTCGAGGTCGATGTTCAAGTAATGAGCTGCCACTCGTGTATCAATACCAAGCATGTCCTCTTGAGACCAGGCGAATACGTCAACATTATCCCTTAGGAACCTCTACAACTCCTGCTTCAACTCCTCCGGTACGGCAGCACCGATCTTCATTGTTTTATTCTGCCCTTGAGTACAGACGGGACATCCTGAGCTCCTTCGCTGGCTTGCACCTTCTAACTTCTTCTTCATCTTGCGGCTTAAGCTCTCCAATGACCAGGGTTTCCTTGCTAGGTTCCCCTTTCAAGGAAGCCATGTAACATTCTCGCCTCTCCTTCTGGTCGCCCCTTACACATCGAATCCTGGTCTCAGTTGGGAACTTAATCTTGAGGTGGTATGTGGACGTGACAGCTTTGAACTAGTTCAGAGCCGTTCATCCAATAATGGTGTTGTAGGCAGACGAGAAGTCTACTACCAAGAAATGGATCATTTTTGTTGCTTGATGTGGTTCCTCCCCAAGGGTCACAGGGAAGACAATGGACCCGAGGGGGACCACCCGATCCCCTGTAAAGCCAACCAAGGGAGTCTTGACTGGCTGCAACTTCTCCTTGCCGATCTGTATCTTCTTGAAGGCCCCCCAAAACAGGATGTCCACTAAGCTCCAGCTATCAATCAGGATTCTCCAAGTTTTGAAGTTGGAGATCACCGCAAAGATGACTAAAGGGTCATCGTGTGGTTGGTGTAGCTCGGTAGCTTCTTCTTTCCTGAAAGTGATGATGGGACCCTCGGTCTTCATCTTTTTGCTTGTCCCCTCAACCAACATCACTTTTGCCTCGGTTCGGATGTCTCGAATGTGCTTCTTGTATGCTAAAGAGGACTCCCCTCCTCCAGCAAATCCTCCTACAATGACGCTTATTTCCCCAATAGGCTGGGTGGTTGTTTCGGCTCGTGCCGGACTGCGTTGGTCTCCCCACGTTCGGTCTCGGCCAGCCACATATCGACTGAGTCTGCTTTGTTTGATCAAATCTTCGATCTGTTGCTTTAGGTCAATACAGTCTTCTGTATCATGGCCGTGATCACAATGAAACCGGCAGTATCTCTTTCTATTCCTCATGCTCGAGGGTGTCTTCAGACGCTCGGGCCATTTCAAGTTCGGGTCGTCCCTTATCTCCATCAATACATCTTCAACTTCGTCGTGAGTGGGGTGAACGTTCAGTCCAGCCCACAATAGTGCTCGCGCCTTTCTTCTCCCCGACTCCGTGTCCGGTTATTGGTTCTGCTCACCTTTGTCTCCCTTTCCTCATTTGAGGTACCACCCGTCCTCTTCTTATCTGACCACGAGCTGCTCCCTTCGTCGTTGTCTCACCGGGCGCTCATGGCATCTTCTGCATTCATGTGCTTCTAAGCTCGAAACATCAACTCGGCCATATCTTGGGGTGGCCTCTTCAACAAAGAGAAGAGGAGCTTCCCCATTCTTATTCTGCTCATGAACGCCGTGACGACCACCTTGTTGTCCACGTCATCCACGGCTAGAGTTTCCTGATTGAACCTCCCTACGTACTCTCGTAGCGTCTCTTCTTTCTTCTGCCTCACAGTCAACAGGTATGCTACTGGCCTTCTTTGCCTCCAGGCCCCGATGTAGTGGCTCACAAAGAGTTTGCTAAGTTCCTTAAAGGTGGAGACCGTCGCTGGTTTGATCTTGTTGAACCAAGTTCAGGCCAAACCTTTCAACGTGACTGGGAAGGCTCTATACATGATCTCGTCTGTCACTGCCTGCAGATGCATGAGCGCCCTGAATGTCTCCAAGTGATCCATCAAATCTTTGGAGCTATTGAACACGTCCACAGTCGGCATTTTAAACTTCGGGGGAAGTGGGTAGTCCATCATCTTCTATGTGAATGGTGAAACCATTCTTCCAATGAGTGCGTCCACAACGTTTGGAGCCTTGGCCTCCACAATGGCCAACACCCCCACCATCTGGGCCTGCATGGCCCTCAGTTGTTCATCCCAAGCATAAGAGTTTTCCAGTTTGTCACCTACCATCTCTGTTCTCCATGGGATGGCATAGCTGCTTTGTGCTTCCTTAACGTAGGGCTCACGGTGGAGGATTGGGTCCTCAACCCGTCCTCTATTGTCGTTTTCATTGCCGTTGGGGAGAATGAAAGACTCTTTGTCAACCTTCTATTCCTCTCATTCTGCCACCGGTGGGCTGGGTGGCAGTGGAATCTCTCTAGAAGGAGCTGGAGCTCGTAAGAGCAACTCTACATTTTGGCGGGCCAACTGTTGCATGCTGGTCATTATGTCAGTCGCCGTCTTCTCCAAGGCGGCTATCTTCTCCGCGCTTGAATCTGTTATCGAGTTTCTTTCAGGGAGAGTGTTAATCCCAGACCTAGTCAAGACCATGGAAAGTCACAAGAATAGTCATTTCCCACAGACGGCGCCAGCCGATGGTGCAGCAATCTCGTGGTGTCTTACCCCCAGACCATTGACAAGCTCTCTCCCGGCAGTTGGTGGTCTCCTGCTCTAATCGCACCGGTACAGTGCCTGCCAAAGACCCTCCGGTATTCAAGTTAGATTCAAGAGAAAATAATATTTTTGGAGAGTGCTTAGTTTGCTTAGGGTTTTCTAGTGTGTGTACCTGGAGAAGTTAGCTGTTGTTTCACTTTGTATGCCTGCATGGGAGTAGTTGGTGGCTTATCCACGTGGTGGCCTCCTGTTGGAGGGTCAGAACTGTGACAGGGCACTCAAGAATGTCTTCTCTACACTCCATGGTGGCATGTGTCAGAACGGTGTCAGGGGTAGGGTGATTGTTGCTTGTACATGCCACGCTCATGCCCCAAGTGTGTGCTAGGGTGTCTGGTGTCAGGTGTGGGCCTTATTGACGTGATCCCAAGGCCGACTAGAGTAGGAGGTTACCAAACGTTTGGCCTCTTCGGGACCCGAAGGGGGATACTTCGGGGGTTGGGGACCAACCAGGAGATACGATACAGGATGATCTGATCGGGGACCAACCAAGTGCACATGGGCTCTGACCTAGTTGGGAAAGCGTCATTACCATTTTGTTTTTGAGAATTTTGATGATTGTTTAATTATACTGCAAAATAAACAGATTAAAAACGGCTTTGGATCCAATTGATCTGATCACATGACTTTCTTGGGGTTGGTCAATACAAGTTTACCATCTATCAATCGTTTGACCCCCTTGAGCCTCATAAACCAACAAATGAAAATATTCAATGATAACCAAATACTAGAATATCACGTTAAAATCATGAACTCTTACCATCGACTCATAAACACTAGATAATGTTTTGTCAGAACATAAGTGTAACAAGTATAATTAAAGGCATATGTTTTTAAAGATTCTAACTAGATACTTATTAAATTATTATCGAAAACCCTCACCACCAATTTGCATACATTGGCTGCTTTGTCAAGGCAGAAAATATTAGAAACATAATTAAAAGTCTAAGTTTTCAAAAAAATCTAAATTTTAATTATCAAGAATATAAAAACAATCCATTCCAGATTAAAATTAAGAGAGTTAGGTCCTTACCAGACGTTTGGATATAAAAACATACCAAACAGAGGACCTGCATAAAATATACAAGCCTCTGAAAAGTGATAAGTAAACCAGCATGTACTTTACTTTACACTACTTCTATATTAATTACGATACTCTTAAACTTAAACTTGTTTACAACACACAAAATTATTACGTGTATAAAATATACATGCTCATACCCGTGTATACAATATACCGAACGTGTATAAAAATACTAAGTTTTCGAATAAACCTGGAATGAAAAAACAAATCTTAATTGATCATCTCAATACCATCACGTGATCTTCACAATTGGTCCAAAGAATAAAATTAGCTACTCATGATAATAAAAAGACATAATTTGAAAAAAAATAACTTCATAAATAAAAAGTTTATTACAACAGAATAACGGTAAAGAAAATACTGAAGCAAAAAATTAACTAATTAAAAAATACTAACAAATTAACTGAAATCTAGACAAAAAATAAACTAAACGAGCTCTCACAACTCTCTATTGCCTCTCACTCCAACTCTGTTTTTTCTAAAGCTCTTCCTTCTCCTATTTTTCCTCCCGTAACTTTCCTTTATAAGCATGCAAAGTTTTTTTTAAAATAAAATTTATTATTATTTTATTATTTTTATTACTTTTTTAATATTTTTTTATAATAGCGGAAGACAATGGCTCAGGCACTTGCATTTTTTTTAATTTTATATTTTTATTATTATATTTTTTTAGTATTTATTTTTTTTTTTTTTTTTGTGATAGTGGAAGACAATGGCTTAGGCATTTACTTTTTTATTATTATTATATTTATTTTTTATTATTATTTTTTTTTTTTTAATGCTTTCTAGCTATTTCTTTCACTTCAATATTTTTCAGCCACTCTTTCACTTCACACCCGAATAAATGTTTGTGTGCCTCATTTTGTTCGATTTTAACTTTAAATCTGTATAAGACACTAAAAACATAAAAACAAATAATTAGTATTAAAATAATAAATAATATATAAATTATTACTAACAATAACTTATAATTATAGACCGGATGTTACGTTTAAAATATAATCAAATGACCAGTGAGTGGATAAGTTCTCTTGCAATATGACGACTAAAAAGGAAAATGTCAAATGACTATGGGAAAAACTAATATAAAATTGGTCTGACCTGATGGTAGCTAGGTTTTTCCATATAAAGAATGGAATATGACACTTGGATTTGGCGAATTGTCGTGTCAAGAAAGAAGACGTAATGAGCTCAAGAGAACAAATTAAGGGGGTAAGTCACCAAATCAGGAAGACAAAAGAAATATGAGAGATGTGGAAGATTTCTGGAACTTCAGGTTTAACAATCATGGAAGCTGAAGGCCCAAAAAGAGTACGTTAATTTGTTATATATGAGATCATGCATGGTTCCTCAACTTGAAGTTATACAAATTGGAGCACCACGTCATGCTTACTCCACTTCTCATAAAGTGATAGGCCCTACCTTGCTAGGAGGGTTATGAGGTGCATCGGATATATTTGGGACCCATTTAGCAGGAGGAACCCATTGCTTTGAAAAAGATACATGAAGGCTCGAGTAAGTGTGGCATGGTGCTTCTAGAGCAATGAATAATTTGTTTTATGCATAAGGTTTTGGTTTGAACTTTTAATATGTATTATTGATGGAAAATTCTATTCTTACAAAAAAATTTATATAAAATTTGTATACAAAATGCTATTCTTACAAAATTTGCATATAAAGTTTGTATCAACTGATCAATTAAAAATCATTATGGTGAGTGTTTTATTTTGAAGTAAAAAACTCTTATTATTAAAACACATCATTTTATATGAAAATTTTATATAAATCTTTTATTTGTATAGCATTATTCATCTCAAGTGTGTGTGTGAAAGCGTCATGGTATCCTGTGTCGTATGCAAATTATTCTAACTAGCTTATGTAAAATAGAATTATATATAGGCTTAATCAACCTCATCCGGAGCATGTAACATATCATTTGAGCTAGTTTATGAGTTATTGAGTATCTGCAGGCATCTACCATATCATTTGGTAACGGACCTTGCACAGCTCTGGTGCTCCTCATGGGCCTAGCTCCACACCCGAATCTAGTTGACTACTTGATCTTGTCCTCGTGTCTTTGGAGATTAGTTGAACCAAAAGTTGGTACCCTTATTAGTGGAGAAAAATAGTAAATGTATATGCATTGGCAGATCCACATGGGCGAGTGGAAGCTCCGGTGGTTCCAAAGTTTTTAAAAAAAATTGTAGCCCTCTAGACTTTTAGACATTTAAAATAAAATATTATGTATTGGTCTTTCCAAAACTCAAGAAGGGTCTAGTGTGGGCAGCTATCCCCACTCGATTGCCTATTTTTATAGGTTTTTAAAAAAAATTTATGTGTATTTGATTCTAGGTCATAAATTTATATTTTGCTCCCATTAAATTTACAAAAACTTGCGTTTGACTTTTTTTGAATTTAGTAATATCTATATTTTTTTCCATTGAATATCACTCAACTTGTAGCAGAAAATATATGTATCTCCTTAACTCTTCATTATTTGGCTAAATAAATAACACAATTCCAATTAACCCTTCATTATATATCCAGACTCTTGGTTATCTATAATTTTAAAATCCCTTCTCAAAATTTTGAACCTTAACCAGTCAAATTTAGATTAAAATTTTCTGTAGAATTTTTATGTACAACTTTTGTACATAGACATTGTCCTTTTTGTTGGAGTCTTTAATATAATTATTTTTTTATTTATTAAGAAAAATATATTGCCAATAAAAAAAACTTCGTATATGATTTTATTTAAATTTTATCCTCACTAAACAAAAATCTTTAATCCGCTGCTAGAAGAGAGAATTGTAGAAAGTGAAAAAAGCAAGTTTCAACAAGGGACGACAATGTTGCCTCTTATAATTCCTCCAATGATTCCATCTCCGACTAAGAACTATGAGCAACTTAGAGAACTCGGAGGATTAGTCCTGCTTAAAGTGGCCAGTCTAGGAATACTTTGGGAAATCACAAAAAAAAAAAAAAAAAAAAAAACCTCTTAATTTTATCCCTCTCTGGATTTCGTTTAATCACATTTTTGAGAAAAGAAACATAAATTTTTTAATAGCTTTTCTCTATTAATGAGGCTCAGACATTGTATGTGCCTCCTTCCAATGCATGTGTACGTATAAAGAATGGTATAATGAAAATGGTGCAGTTCGAAGGAGGAGGTAGGTGGCTTGATCGTATGGTTCTGAGTTCGAACCCTGTTAGCCACGTTTGAAAATTTCACTATTTACCTGAGGGTGTGGGGGCTCATCCTCCCCAATTTGGTCAGTTCCCTCCGGATCCCCGAGTTCGGATTGGGCTGGTGTTCTGGGTTAACCAAAAAAAATAGTTCAGTTGGTAAATGGGCCAGAATCCCCCCTGTTGAGCTCACAATTGTTGCCTTGTTTACACTAATTATTGAATTTTTCTTATACAATTTAGAATCGTATGACTAGAAATATTGTCTATTAAGTAATCTCTATTTTATGGTTTGAATCAAACCTTATAAAAAAAGAATGTGATACATCAAAGCTCTGATTCTTGTGTTAAATGTCATTTTAACGATTCTATTTAATTTTAATTTCTGATTTTTGAGAGATTTTTTTTGGAAGTTTCATTGAAAATTTTCGAAACACCCATTGTGATGACTAATGTAGGAAAATTACTGTTTTTCATGATATTTTTTTTTTTTTAGTTGATCTCATTGTTTAAATAATTTCCCTAACATCACCGGCATCTTAAATCTAAGCAAGTTATTGATAATAGGGTTGACATTAGAGGAAAATTCGACGTCTAACTTGCTAGCCTCTTTCAATATTGCTGCCCTTTATTCTTATAGTATATGATATGAGAATGGCAAATGATTCGTCGTAGTACAATGAGTTAAGACGAGAATAAGAATAATTCCAATTGTAATATGGTTGACTTGAGAATGGCAAATGCTTTGGGTGTGATTATTCTGTCTGACAACCATTAGTATACATGATGAGATAGGTTGTTTGCCTGTAAGGTCTGCATTTCATATACGATTAACCAATAACTAGATATTATAATTCTGGATTAATTATTATCGTTTGTCACGTTAATGTAATTATATTCATTAATCTAACTGTTTAATTACTACCAGCTTGCAGAAGTGAAATGCATTTTTTTTTGCAAAATCACATAATTAGAACTCACGCTAGATAATGATAAGCTAACAAACACAACCCTAATTACTTCATAATTATTTTCAAAAACTTGGGTAGTTGGTGCAATCGTGATTCTTTTAATCTTCTTCCGGTTAACTCTCTCTTTCTCTCTCACACCCATATCGTGGAAGCGGATACAAAATGTTGTGGTATCAATCACCAGTGAGTGGATGAAGTTCTCTTGCAATGTGATGACAAACAAGGGAAATGTTAAATGACTCTGGTAAAAACTGATATAAAATTAGTCTGACCCTATATCATCTCAAACTCACGTTGTTTCGGTAAGTGAAACGGGTACGAAAACGTGGTATGCTATATGTTTAAAAATATAGTATGCTAAGGTAGATTTCTGTTAAATATACTATTAGAATTAAGGTGCTTTTAGAAAAAATTTCTTTAATAATCAGATATTTAATAAAACATAATTTATATTTTTTTAAATTAATCATCTAAAAACATAGTCTAAGAGTATTATGGCCCATTTTATTTTGCATATTGTTATATCAAAATTTTGTTCTTTTTATATTTTTATTCATTATAATTTTTTTTTTCTTCCGTTAGGTGACCTTTAAAGATATAAATAAGAAAAAAAAGTTTAAGATCGCTTTGGATCGCTAAATTCAAGATTTTAAAATACTAGAGTACTGTGTTTCGAAACACTGTTCTAAAAGCATAATTCGTTAGAATAGTAAAATATTATGATAATACTGGTCTAACCTAATGGTAGCTATGTTTTTCCATATAAAAAATGGAATAGGACACTTGGATTTGGCCATTGTCAAACCAGTGAAGCTTCCCATATGAGAATTGTCGTGTCAAGAAAAGAAGACGAAACGAGCATCAAGAAATAAACAAAACCAAAAAAAACAAGGTTGAAGGGGTAAGTCACCAAATCAGGAGGACAGGAAATACGAGAGATGTGGAAGATTTCTCGAGCTTGAGGTGTGACAATCAAGGAAGCTTAAGGCCCAAAAAGAGTACGTTAATGCGCTACATATGAGATCATATGAGGGTTCCCCAACTTGAAGCTTTACAAATTATAGCACCATGTCACCCTAATTCCACCTCTCACAAAGTAATGAACCCTATCTTGTTAGGTGGATTCTAAGGTGAGTCTGATGAATATATTCGGGACCCACTTAGCAAGAGCACCCATTGCTTTGTAAGAGATACGTGGAGGCTCGAGTAAGTGCGCATGATGCTTCTAGAGCATTGAATAATTTTGTTTTATGCATATGGTTTTGGTTTGAACTTTTGATATATATTATTGATGGAAAATGTTATTCTTCCAAAAATTTAATACAAAATTCTATTCGTAAAAAAAATTTACATATAAAATTTGCATTAATTGATCAATTAAAAGTCATTATGATGGGTGTTTGATTTTGAAGTGAAAGACTCCCGTTAAGACACATCATTTTATATGAAAATTTTGTATAAATTTTTTGTTTGTATAGCATTACCCATCTCAGATGTATGTGTGAAAGCATCATAGTATCCTGTGTCATATGCAAATTATTCTAACTAGCCTATGTAAAATAGAATTATATATAGGCTTAATCAACCTCATCCGGAGCATCTAACAAATTTGAGCTAGTTTATAAGTTATTGAGTATCTGCAGGCATCTACCATGTCATTTGATAAGGGACCGTGCGCGGCTCTTGAGCTCCTCATGGGGCTAGCTCCACACCTGAATCTAGTTGACTCCTTGATCTTGTCCTCGTGTCTTTGGAGATTAGTTGAGCCAAAAGTTGGTAGCCTTGTTAGTAGAGAAAAATAGTAAATATATATGCATTGGCACATCCACATGTGTGAGTGAAAGCTCCGGTGCTTCTAAAGTTTTTAAAAAAAATTTTAATACTTTCAGATATTTAGGATAAAATATTGTGTATTAGCCGCCTTCCCAAAACTCAAGAAGGGTCAGCGGGGCAGTTATTTTTACTGAATTGGCTACTTTTGTTGTTTTTAAATTTTTTTTTATGTGAATTTATTTAATGCTATGTTATAAATATATGTTTTGCCCCTATTGAATCCACTAAAACTTATATTTACCTCCCTCTGGATTTAGTAATACCTATATTATTTTTCACTGAATATCATTAAACTTATAGTAGAAAATATACATATCTCATTAACTCTTCATTATTTGGCTAAATAAATAACACGATTTCAATTAAACCTTCATTATATATTAAGACTCTTGGTTATTTAAAATCTCAAAAGTGCTTCTCAAAATTTTGAACCTTAGCTAATCAAATCTAGTTTAAGATATTTTATAGAATTTTGTGTATAACTTTTGTACACAGGCGTTGCCCTTTATCGAAATCTTTAATATAATTATCTCTTTATTTATTAAAAAAATATATCGTTAATTAAAAAAAACTTCAAGTATGATTCTATGTAAATTTTACCCCGACTAAACAAAAATATTGGATCCCCTCTTGGAAGAGAGAATTGTAGGAAGTGAGAAAAGCAAGTTTCAACGAGAGACGACAATGGTGTCTCTTATAATTCCTCCTTTGATTCCATCTCTGACTAAGGACTGTGAGCAACTTAGAGAACCCTTTAAAGCTCTTCTCTTTATTCCTCTCTTGATTTCGTTTAATCACTCTTTTGCGAATAAGAGTTTTTAAATAGCTTTTGTCTATTAATAAGGCTCAGACATTGTATGTGTCCCTCCCCTTCTAATATATGTGTACGTACGAAGAATGATACAATGATCATGAAAGGAATGGCGCAATTGGTAATGGGCCTTAATCCCCCCTGTTGAGCTCACAATTATTGCGTTGTTTAGACTGATTATTGAATTTTTCTTATACAATTTAGAATCGTATGACTAGAAATTTTCTCCATTATTTAATCTCTATTTTATAGTTTGAATCAAACCTTATAAAAAAAATGTGATACATTAAAGCTCTGATTCTTGTGTTAAATGTCATTTTAACGATTCCATTTAATTTTTATTTCTGATTTTTGAGAGATTTTTTGTGGAAAAAACTTTTGAAATTCCCATTGTGATCACTAATTTAGGACAATTACTGTTTTTCATGATTTTTTTTTTAGTTGATCTCATTGTTTAAAAAATTTATGAATTAATTTCCCTAACATCACCGACGTCCTAAATCTATGCAAATCATTGATAATAGGGTTGATATGGGTCAAAAAAATTCAGCCCAACCCAATAGGGCAGGCCCAATAAATACTAAGAGAATTCGTGCAGGCCAGCAACAATCCAGACCTTGTCAGGGCAATTTAGACCCACACTCCAGGTCAGTCCAAATAAAAAGACTACACGGCCCCAAAAAATCGGGTCACTCGAATCAGGAATATCAGAACACTCAATGCTCTATTGTCAACATTTAATGTTGAACGAACCCACGTTTATTACGGAGGAGATACAGCACGCGACGGCCATCCTTACATCCGGTCAATCGAACTCAAGCATGGTGATAAAGGTGTATTCCTATCCGATCAACTCACTCTAACTAGCATAAGCCTATAAGATAGACCATTATTACATGAGTAGGCTCGACAGAGAACATTACACTATAAAACGCAATATCTTAAAGAAACAAGGTATGAACAATCCAATTAAGCTATACACACATATTATTTTTACTTCCTTCCTGGTTGAGATTACTGACGGTCTTGACCGTCAGAGTGTAATCGGCTAAAAAAGGGTCGACTCATTCTAACTCATTTGTCTCTTTACAGCAGATTGGAAACTTATTGATATTGATTCGAGTGATCGGTTAAGCCTTTCAAAAAATCTCATTTATAGTTGACATTAAAGGAAAATTCAAGATCGAACTTGCTAGCCTGTTTCAGTATTGCTGCCCTTTATTCTTATAGTATATGATATAAGAATGGCAAATGATCCTTCGTAGTACATTAGCTAAGACGAGAATAAGAATAATTCCAATTGTAATAATATGGTTGACTTGAAGAACTCAGTGGGTATTTTTTTTTTTTTCTTGATTTGCTTTTTCTCATTTTTTTTTTAATTTTCTGTTGGTGGAAACTACAAAGAGTGGTCTTCATGTTATGCCACCAGTCAGCTACTTGGGTTGTTTGTATAAGCTTTGTTACATTAAAATGGAGGGTTTAGGGTTAGAGATAATTGTTAAATCAATCCTATATTATATGTCTAATAGCATATGTGCCCCACATATAGAAGGAAACATATTAGATAATAGCCTCTGCTTCTCATAAGTCGAGTATAAGTGTTCCAAACCTATAAGATAATTGCTCATTTTAAAGAAGGTCTCTTCCATGTCGCAAGAGATTGAATGTTGTAAGGTGGCTAGGTATGACAGTCCAAGTGATGAGATTTCAATGTGTATTTATTTCTTTTGCTAGCAAAATGACATGATATCATTTTATTGAATATTTTCTTAAAATGAATAGTAGGGATAAACATCGGCCTGGCCAACCACTGAGCTCACTCGTGTTCATGTTTTGTACAGTTCCAAATGATTTATAGGCCCATAGAGTTGGGTTGGGCTGGACAAATTTCTACGCCTAGTTCCAAGTACGGGCTGAGCTTGGAATAGATATTAAAAACCCGGCCCAGGAACAGAATATATATATATATATATAACACATTTGCGTGCATAAATATTTATATAAAATATTTTACATTATTTAATTTTTTTTTTTTGCAAACATAAAATATGTATTACGATTTTTGTAAAAGAAAATTATTCATAAGATTTGAACTCTTAACTTTAAATTTGAAAAAGATGTCCAAACCACTAAAGCAACTATTGTTTAAAATGTGAGAAAAATATTTTTCTTAAATAATTTTCAAGCTATATGGATAGGCTTAGGAATTTTTATTTTTTTTTAAAATCAGGCTTAGGAATGCAAATATAAGCACGAATACAAGCCGGGGCTAGTAAGGAAGTGAAGAGAAAAGCTAAGCAACATTTGGTAGGTGAGAAAAGAAGAGCAAGGAACTGAAAACTTGAGAATTTTTATTATTATAATTTTTTCTGTTTCTTGTTTGGTTGGCTTGTGACTTGTGAGGTGAGAAAGGAAAAAAGAAAACGTAGAAAATTTTTGAAATAAAATTTGAAACTTCACTCTTAAAAATGAGAAGTAATTTGGAGGGAACCTTACGGGGAAGTAAGCTTCAAGTTTACAAATATAGATATTGTTGTCTCTTACCTTTCTCTTCAAGTTTACAAATATGGATATTGTTGTCTCTTACTTTTCTCTCCACTTTCTCTCTCAAGAATCAACCGAACAAAGAGAAAATAATTAGTCTGTCTCGTCTTCTCTCCTTCAATTTTTCCTTCTTCTCTCATCACGTTCTCACTTACCAAACATCAAGTCCATGGCAATGAAAAATGTTCAACCACTTTAGGTGTTCAATTTTAGTGCATGGGCTAAGTGAATATTGCTTTTATGCCAGGTTGAGCTCAGGCCCAAATTGACGCTCTAATGATAATGGCAGGGCATGCATCATTTACTATTCGCATGCACTGGCCCAATTGAATAATATTTTTGCAGAAAAACAAATAATGAAAAATGAGAAAATGAGAGAGCTTTCATTACTTCCAAAACCTCGGGTACAAGCTAGCCTAGGCAATTAGGCATAGAGATTCTTTTCAACACCCCCTTTCCCACAAAAGAGGGTAGAATAAGATTTGAAAGGAAAAAGAGGAATGAGAGAGAAAATAAAATAGTGAGCTTTTACTTCAAAATGTATTTTATTATATATATATATATATATATATATTTGAGTTCCTTCTTCTCACTCTAATAACGTATCTAAAAGATAAGAGAAAAAGAAACAAAAAAAAAAAAAGCAAAAGTGGGATTCTTTGATATCTTACTTTGGGACTCCAAATCCCACTATACTCTAATACAAATGAGAAAAATTGCATGACTAATCTTCGTACTACGTATAAATTTTAAATTTGTTCTCTTCTCACACTTATTTCTTATGATTCATCATTATTTATATAATATATAAAATTTAATCTGTACAAACTCAGAAAAATAATCAATCAAAAATTTAGACACACAGTCAAATTAAAATAAAATAATGCATACTTCGAATTTTCTTTACACAAGGGTCTGTGTCCCAATAAGAAGACCTCAGAACAAACTTTTTGGGTCAAGAATCCGTTGGTTTACTTTCCATGCTAAAAGCACATATCATTATGTTTGACCACGAAGATGATTCCAAAGTTATGGGCTTTCACACATTCATCTCTCCCTCTCTCTCTCTCTTTATCTGGGCTTTCACACTAGAATCAAAGTTATGGTCTGGTTTAGTGGTCTCCATTGTGACGAGGGGGTTGTGGACTCCACCTGTTGCCTTTAAGCTAGATTTCTAATTGGTTTTTTCATTCGGTTGTGTTTAAATCTTAAATTTATTAAGAAAATAAAAAAATTATACAAATTCTTTTTTTTACATAGATAATCAAATAAAAAATAATTTATTTTGACAAATATCTATTCATTTTCTTCTCCTTTTCCTTACCTAACCAAACAAATGCAATGAATTCACCTTTTTTCACTTTATTTTACATTTCTATATTTTTTCTTTCCTTTACCTTTCCCTCCACAAATCCATAATCCAAATACAATTTTACTATTCCACTAAAGATCAAGTTGAAAGAAAACGCCAGACTATTAAATGAAGATGGCTCTCTTTTTAAATCGAAAAGGCAAAATCACTTAACCCTCGTTCCATAGGTTTTCAGAGATAATATTGAACTTTTCAATGAAAGGTTATGTCCTTCTTAAGGTCCTAACAAATTCATGTATCCACTGTTCCTCTAATCTTTTAATGGTATTTCTCTATGTGAAACTGGTTTCAGTTTCGATTTTCTATTTTTATTTTTTAAATTTGACGGAATTGTATTTGGCAGATTCAGGAAACTATTTCTATTAAAACCGTGTTTTATAAATTATTTCTAGAACTTCCTTTCGAAAAATATTTAAAAAACACCACAATTTTAGAAACTAATAAAAAATATATTTTCTAAGTTTTCAAAATCATTTCCATTTGAAAATAAAAATGATAAAAAAAAGCGGTGATATTTTCGATGGTCTCATTTTCTATGTTTTTTAAAACAAGAAAAGCGAGATATTCTCAATTTCTTTTGGTTTCCGATTACATAAAAACGGAACCAGAACCAGAATCATAACCATAACTGTAACCAAAAAGTTTTTTTATGGGTACTTTTTTTTTCTTGGTTATGTAGGGTTTTTTTTTTTGGGGGGGAGGGGGGGGGGGGGGTTATTATGCTATTTAGGTAGTAGATGAAACTGTTATAAAAAAAAATTTAAAAAATAAAAACTAGTTGATGATGTCAAGAAAATTCTTAGCACTTTGAGAAGAGCAATTATATTTTAAGAGGGATTGCAGTAAACAACACCAACATTCTGTTTGTAGAGAAGAAAAGGAATGGTTTGATTTGAACCCATGGAACGTCACAAAACTCTCCCATGGTATATGGCAAATTTAGTATGTCATTAAACTCCAAGTGGACTCTTAAATTTCAACTGACATGCCTCCAAGTTATAAGTATAGAATCACTTGTCTATCCATGTTTACACTTCATTTAACTGAGAAGTCATTCACAATTTATTCATTAGTTTCTTCAGGAAAAGATTGTGATTAATTTTGAAATAAACCCATAATTTACTTAGCAATCCGCCTTATGCATAACCATAGATGCTCGTACCAGCTACCGATTGGGATGAAAGAAAAAACCAACCAACCCAGCAGATCAAGAGGCTTAACCTCAACCCCAACAAGTGTCTCAAGGGTAAAAAATATTATGATATAGAAGTCTTATAATAAAATATTAAAAAATATAATAATGTTAATTTTAAATATATTAAAATAAAATATAATATAATATAAACAATTTTGGGCCGCTCTTAACCCTGTAAATTTTAAAAATGAACCCGCCCCTGCCCCTGCTGTGCGTGACTCAGGGCAAGAGGTCAGTTGCCAAGACAGTGGACAGTCTTGGGGTCGAACCCGATGTTGCTTGGAGTTGAGCGAGTTTTATACGGCTTGAGTTCAGATTAGAAGACAAAACATCTAATCTATTCTTGTGACAGTTATGAATTTGAAACAGCTCGAGAAAAGTGAGAGCTCTGCCTTTACTATTCCTTGTTATATCAGTCACCAAAATACATACTTACTAGAACCGAATAGGATAAGATGGTTAACCAGTTGAATTGGGAATTGAATTATGAACCGGTTCAATTAAATTAATTTATTAAAAATATACTAAAATCGGATTGAACCAAATAAATTGGTTAATTTTTTAAAAAAATTAATGAACCAACTTATCGACTTTTTTAAAAAATTATTGACCAATTTTGACATTTTAATTCTCTTTAACAAGTTTGATGTAACTTGGAATTAATAATAAAATTAAGTAACACTAACCATTATTCTGCTTGAACCCTTGTGTTTTATTTTGTAATATAAATTAGATTTAAAGTAAAATATATTTAATCTATAATACCGATTTTATCACTGATTAAATTAATAAACTGAAAATTAATAATCTTATTGGTTTGATGTCCGATTCGATTTTAATAACTATGACAAAATATGTAAGCAACGATTTGGGTACTGGCTGCCCTAATAAGAAAACAAACAAACTATTTGTACCTACGACTATGTATGTATATTTAATATCATAATAAAAAAAACCTCAATAAATATGAATAGTATATATATATATTGTTGGAAATTTCTAACCTTTGAGTCACTTGGAGCCAGTATTAATGTGGGACCCACTTGTTTTTTGGTGTGGGTTCATATTGCTTTGAATTAAGCTCTATGAGAATATTAATTTCATGTAGTCATTTACTCAAAACAATAGAGTGAATGAGGATTTGACTTTAAAGTGTCCAACATGGTCATGGTTATATTTGAATAAAAAAAATTTGTCCCACATTGATTTCTTATGAAATTATTGAAGGGTTTATATAGTATTTTCTTGGACTTGGGCCCCAAGTAGGGATGGCAATTTGACCCGTCCCGTCGGGGCTCTGCCCCGCCCTGCCCCGAATAGGGCGGGTTTGGGGAGAGTTAATCGGGGTATGGGTGGGTTATGGGAGTAGGAGGGTAACCCGACTCGGGTTCGGGGCCGGAGCGGGGGCAGATTTAGACTGTAAGTATTTCGAACCCACCCCGATTACCCCGATTATTATTTTTTTAATTTTTTTTTACTTAGAAAAAAAATTCAAAAAAATATTATATATATACTAAGTATGTAGGTAGTGAAATTTTAACTATAAAATTTTGGATGGATGTAAAATGTATACTTATGTATATGCCTAATTAATGTATGGTATAGTGGTTAATGGGATTTAAAAAAAAAAAGAAATTTAGCTATATAATGTTTAAATGGGGCGAGAGCGGGGTGGGGTTTTCCTAAACGGAGCGGGGATGGAATTTTGAGTCCCAACCCGTCGCGGGTTTAGGACTGGGATGGGGAGGGGGGGGGGGGGATTTTTCTAAACGGAGCATGGGCGGGTTGGAATAAACCCGTCCCCAACCCGCCCCATTGCCATCCCTAGACCCAAGGGACACTCTAGTTTTGTGAAAGGGGAAGGACCTTCTCAAACTTGGTTCCATCACATGCGCGCCACCTCGAATCGGGTCTAGGTTCATGATCTTTAAAAATTCAAATGCAGTCTTAACTTTTTGCACCAAAATTTGAATTTAAAATTTTAAATTCAAGAATTATGTCTGTTTGGTTAGTGGTTATTCTGAATAAGTACATGATTGGATTGGGTTGTGTCTGTTCAGTATTAAATACCATTTGAATGAATAGACACCTGTTCAAATAGATCATAACTATTTTGAACTTGCTTATTGTGTGGGCTATAAATACCCAGACAATCTGCATTTCATTTCATTCGTTTTTTTCAAAAATTTTCTATTGCTTTAAGAAAGTTCTTCACCGTTTGGTTTGTCAGGCACACTGATTGAAATACTTCATCAGTGTAAGTTGAAAATTATTGTATCATGGAAGGCAAGCGTCCATTCAACCATTAGCATCATTGTGGGTGCGAATTTTGTTTTAAAGACATAGTGTTAAACACTAGCCTTAATCAATTTTGAGTTTTGTATTATATATTCTGTAAATTTTACTTTTTGTAATTCTTTATTACAGATTATTGAATATTAGTTTGCATAGTTAGATTCATCAATTGTGCTTTATAATTTCGAGTTATAATAAGTGTGTTTTATATTAGTTTGTATGCTTGTTTGGATGTGCCTTTTGAGTATTTCTTTAACTAGTTCTTTTCTTTTTTTACTAACAGTTAGTTTTGGATTTTTAATAAAAAAAAATTAAAAGCTTAAAATAAAAGCCCAGAAAAAGATAAATTTTAGTTGATAAGAACTAGTAAAAAAGAAAAACGCATAGACTACTAAAAAAGCTAGTAAAATATATATACATTCGTAATACATAGATACATAAGAATTAAATTAAAAAATATCTTTACAACCCTGCAATGGAAAGTGGCCTATTAACAGAGAGCCCTTGGGAAAAAAAACTGATCTAATTTTTCATTAAGCAACAGCCTTTATATAGGTAATTTCACAGCATAAAAAAAATAGCAACTGCACGACTGTGCAAAACAGATCTCCTAAAGACTAGGTAAACCAGAAACAAACTCCTATAAACTAGACCATGTTCTGCAACAAACCAGAACCATATTCCTATAAACTAGACCATGTTCTGCAACATACCAGAACCACGTTCCTATAAACTAGGACAAAGATAAAACAAATTTGACTTTTTTTTCAACAATCCCTCCCTTAAACTAAATGTTCATAACATTTAGTTTAATTAATCTAGACTGCTGCTGACTACTGCTGCTGCAAAAAATCCCTCCTTTAAACTAGATTCTCCAAAGTGCAGACTCCAAGTAATTTCCTGAACTTATGAAATGCAGCTAATTTGAGGGGCTTTGTGAATATGTCAGCAATTTGGTTTTCACTCCTGCAGTAGATGAGATCAATTGTTCCATCTTTTGTGAGATCACGCAGGAAATGGTATTTCACATCTATGTGCTTGCTTCTTCCATGTAGAACAGGATTTTTGGATAGCTTTATTGCCGAACTGCTATCACAATAAATGAGAGTAGGCCCTTCTTGCTTGAAATAAATCTCCTCAAGAATCTTTCGCATCCATATCGCTTGACAAGCACATGCCGTTGCTGCTATAAACTCAGCTTCTGTATTTGATAAAGTCACAACTGACTGTTTCCTTGATGACCATGAAACTGCTCCTGAGCTCATCATAAACACATATCCAGATGTGCTCTTTCTATCATCTTGATCTCCTGCACAATCATTGTCTGTAAAACCAACTAAATCTGACATTTCTTCCCTTTTGTAGAGCAATCCATAACTGGATGTACCTTTCAAGTACCTGAAAATTCTTTTGGCAGCTAAATAGTGGATCTCCCCTGGACACTCCATGAACCTACTTATGAGACTAACAGCATGCTTTATGTCAGGTCTTGTGGCTGTCAAATACATCAAACTCCCTACAATTTGCTTGTAAAGAGTGCCATCAATCTTCTTGCCTTCAGGATCTCGACCAAGCTTCAAACCCACTTCAGTAGGTGTGCAAACAGGATTGCAATTTTTCATTTGAAACCTGTCCAAAATTTCTTGCACATACTTCCTTTGGGAGATAAAAAAATTCCAGCTGTAGATTGCACTACTTCAATACCAAGAAAGTAATGCATCTTTCTAAGATCAGTCATTTCAAACTCAACCATGGACTTCTTAAAATTTTCAAACATGGCACTATCATTTCCAGTGAATATGAGATCATCAACATATAAACATACAATCAGCACTTTTCCTTCACACCTACCTTTGTAAAAAGTGTTTGCTCGTATGGACACTTTTTGAATCCTTCCTTAGAAAAATAAGCATTTATACGACTATACCAAGCTCTTGGAGCTTGTTTTAGTCCATATAAAGCCTTCTTTAACTTGTAAACTTTATGCTCATTTCCAACTTTAATATAACCAGGAGGTTGATTGATAAATACCTGTTCTTCCAAGTCTCCATGTAAAAAGGCTGATTTCAAGTCCAACTGAAAAATAGGCCATGAACTTTGAGCTGCCAATGCAATCACCAATCTAATGGTGTCATGTCTTACAACAGGAGCAAAGACTTCTTTATAATCCACGCCAAACTCTTACTTATAGCCTTTTGCTACTAAGCGCGCCTTATACTTGTCAACTTCTCCATTCTCCTTCAATTTTGTCTTGTAAACCCATTTAACACCAATTGTCTTGTGCCCTCTTGGAAGATCAATCAATTCTCAAGTGTCATTCCGTTCAATGGCTGCAATTTCTTCATCCATCGCCTGCCACCATTTTGATTCTTTAACAGCTTCTTCAAAAACTGTGGGATCACAATCAGAAAATAAAGCAAAGTGGGTGATTGGATCTTCACTTTGGTCAGTCCAAGTTACCTTATAATCTTGCATCCATATGGGCCTCTTTCGAACATGACGAGACTCAACTGCTGCATCAGTAGTTTCTGCTGTTATCGATGAAATTTCAGTGGCTGTTGGAGCAACAACAGTTGCTGGAATTTGTTCATGTAGGGGTTACATGTCCTCTTCAACTTCATTATCAAAAATGACTGGAGTAGACTGCTGCCCACTCCAATTCCAAGTGCTCTCCTCGTCAAAAATGACATCTCTGCTGGTAACAATCTTCTTTGTCAGTGGATTGAACAATTTATATGCTTTAGATGCTTCACTTATGCCGAGAAAAACACACTTGTCACCCTTATCATCAAGCTTTCACCTTTTCTCTTCTGGGACATGTGCATAGGCAATACAACCAAAAATTCTGAAGTGATCTACAGTTGGTTTTCGTCCTGTCCATGCCTCTTCTGGTGTCATGTTTTGAACAGAAAAGGTAGGACTTCTGTTCAAGACATGGATGCTCCAATTTACAACTTCCGGCCAAAAACTCTTTGGTATTCTCCCTCTTGCCAGCAAGCTTCTCACCATATTGAGGATGGTTCTATTTTTCCTCTCCGACACACCATTTTGTTGCGGTGTATAAGCAATTGTGAGCTCTCTTCTAATGCCTCGATCACTACAAAAATGCTCAAATTCCTTTGCGCAATACTCGCCA
>CM065380.1:18760000-19202500 GCA_033060915.1 Euryodendron excelsum | reverse complement strand
TTTAGGTAATCTTTTTTCTTCCTTTTTTTTTTTTTTTTTGTTGTAATTGGAAGGCCGAAGCCAACACAAAACAAACTACACTACAACTCTATTTTTTGGGTAATCTTTACAACATGATTTTAGTAAAAAAATCGCATGACTAGTTTAAAATTGAACACTATTCCGTTGCTGACCCGTGATTTAAACTAAACTACAAAATAGATGAAACCATTACATATTAGTTAAATGATAAAAAATACTTTTGTATAGGTCATATTTTTATTTTGACATAAAAAAGTCAAAATCGTCTTTTGATAGTCAATGTTTTGACAAAAATGTCTTTTTGACAAACTCACAATGCACATTCAAACCACTTAAATCATGTGTTTATTTTCAAAGGTGATATGATTTTTGTTCAAATCACATGTGATAAAGTATAAATATTTTTTATTTTTTTGGTTCTTTTCATTTCTATTATCTCCCACTCTCCGCTTGTTTTTATTATTAGATTTGGTATTTAATATCTCCATTTACTTCTTTATCCAATCCCTGAACTCGTTGCCTTATTGGATCCCCCCATATCCTGCCTCATTCAATCACAAAATTAAGAATAAGTAGTCCCGTATTATTTGTCGTGGTACTACTTATCCGAAGATTAATATATAATATCACCTCATCCCATCCTAATAAAACAAACACGGCCTTACTGTTATATCTTATTGATGACTCTTAATTTAAGTGGGTTCAGTCAATACTTTCTCTATGTTGGGATGAACTCAAGCCCAAATAGACCCAGACACATGAGTAGGGCTGCTACGAGCAACCCTTTAACTAAAGGGTAAGAACCTCTTCACGGTTTAGACTTTGGACCCAGCAAATAAATGCATAAATAGGTTCAGTAGCCTTTGTACTTCATTGCAGAAATTTGGAAGTTCTGCTTTTTCTTTGTGTGCAAAATGAAACATGCATGTCAGTTACCTTTCCAAGCTAACAACATTGTTCTTCAATTCTACTGAGATAGCATGCAGCAAGTTGGAGCAGACTGCTTAGCTAGAAATGGTTTGGACTAGATACATTTCAAGCCTATTCAAATAAATGTAGTGAGAGAGAGAGAGAGAGAGAGAGAGAGAGAATCGAACTAGCTATCAGCCTGGTACTTTGTTTCATTTTGATAACACCTAAGTTTTTAGTATTCTCTTCTGTGTTTTTTATACTTTTTTCCCCCCTTTCTCACTCAAATCATTTTCTATTTTTTCCACCATGTCCCCATTATTGTCAAAAGCAGAAACTAGAAAGAAAATTTCCTAATATCTTTAGCCAAGTATTATACTTTTACTTTTTTTTTCCTTTTCTTTTCTCCAATTTCACCCTAGTTTATAGTTCAATACCCTGACTCTTGAAATTTCCTAATATCTTTGGCCAAGTTATACTTTTCCCTTTTTTTTTTCTTTTCTTTCGGTCATTGTTTAGGAATGAATGTTAGAGATAACAGGATGATAGAATCTGTATATCAATTTTAGTGCCTTTGCAATTAAGGCTAGACAGTGGCTTGGTGCAAAATGTAAAAGCCTAAAAGGTGAAGAATGGAAAGGGGAAAATTTTTCATTATTACCATTGTGTAAAAGCTTGATATAAATTGTTTAGCAAATTTCCAGATTGTTTAAACTTTGGGATAATCGGTGAGCTTTTACGATTTTGGGTTTAAGTACCTCCATTTACATTTGCTCATCACTTTTGTTTGTTTGTATGAACTTTAGATTCAACCTGATTTTGGTTTTGTTCTGTTGGCTCTCCACTTGCAAATTGAGGGTTGTATGTGAGGAATGATGTAAAAACTTGATAGACATTGTGTGGCTCATTTCCTAGTAATGGTTTAAACTTTTAGAACAATTGATAATCTAAAACTAAATATAGTGAAATGTACGACTGAGAGAGAGATTATATATATATATATATATATATGTTTTGTTAGAAAAATAATCTCTATTTTAATGCTATGTGTATAATCAGTGATCAATACTAATAAAACAACAGGAATGTATCTAGTTATCAACTAGAAGCAGTTTTTTAACTAGATACATTCATGTTATTTTATTAGTATTGATCACTAATTATACACATAGCATTTAAATAGGGATTATTTTTTCAACAATCTTAAAGACAGACTCAATTCCTATTTTAACTGTGTTAATTAGTGTCGTGTTTTATATTGTTTAATTCAGAAATGGCTGATATTACTCCAACTCTTACTGTGATTGCGACACCTGTACCGACACTGACTGTGTTGGTGAATCAGGTGCCTACACCGACTATAGCGGTGAATCAAGTGCATACACCAACTGTGCCGATGAATCACGAAACGGAACTAATTTCAAAAGGTGGCAACAGAAGATGTTGTTCTACCTGACGACTCTGAACTTGGCAAAATTTCTTCGTGAAGATATTCCTACTCTGAACGAGAATGAGTCCGACCAACAAGTAGTTGCGGCGGTGGAAGCATGGAAACATGTTGACTTCCTATATAGGAACTATATCCTCAATGGATTGGATAATACACTCTAAAACGTATACTGTGCCGCACAAACGGCGAAAAAACTATGGGAATTTTTAGACAAGAAGTACAAGACGGAAGACGCCGACTCAAAGAAATTTGTGGTCGATAAGTTTCTTAATTACAAAATATTTGATTCTAAAATAGTTATTAGCCAGGTCCAAGATCTCCAAGTTATACTTCATGACATCCATACCGAAGGCATGATACTGAGTGAATCTTTCTAAGTGGCTGCGATAATTGACAAATTACCGTCGTCCTGGAAAGAATTCAAAAACTATCTGAAACATAAGCGCAAGGAGATGAGACTTGAGGAACTTATCGTCAGGTTGAGAATTGAGGAAGACAACCGTGCTTCTGAGAAAAAGTTTGTCAACACCCCTATAGTTTCAAAGGCAAACGTGGTGGAGCAAGCCAAATCCAACAACAAGAAGCAAAAGCATAATGGCTAAGGATCCTGCCAAGGTTCCAAAGGTGGCGATTTCAAAAGGTTCAAAGGAAAATATTATGTCTGCAGCAAGACTGGTCATACAACCAAGGATTGTCACAAGCGTAAGGATCTGGAGAAGAAGGATCAAGAGAACCACAAGAAGAAATCTGCTTAAGCCAATGTGACCGAGGATATCTGTGCCAATGTGGAAGACCTGAATCTGTCTGCCGTAGTTTCTGAGGTAAACTTGGTTGGCAATACTAAGGAATGGTGGGTGGACACTGAGGCTACTCGTCATATCTGTGCCAATAAGTGGATGTTCACATCTTACCAATTAGTGGACGGTGAACAACTCTACATGGGCAACTCGGCAACCTCAAAGGTTGAAAGTCAAGGGAAGATCGTTTTGAAAATAACTTCCGACAAAGAACTTACTATTAATGAGGTGTTCCATGTGCCAGACATTCATAAGAATTTAGTCTCTGGTTCATTGTTGAGTAAGAAGGACTTTAAGTTGGTGTTTGAGAGTGATAAGTTTGTACTTACTAAAGGGGAATGTTTGTGGGAAAGGGTTATCTGAGCGATGGACTCTTCAAACTTAATGTAATGACTGTGGCTCATAAGCCTTCTAATAATAATATTGCATCTTCTATTTACTTGCTTCAGTCTTCAAATATATGGCATGGTAGATTAGGTCATGTTAACTTTGATACCATGCGTAGATTAGTTAAATTAGAGTCTTTGCCTAAATTTGATTTGAATGCCAATCATAAAGGTGCAACTTGCGTTAAGGCAAAGTTGACTAGAACTCCATTTAAATCAATTGAAAGAAGTACGGAACCACTTGAACTAATTCATAGTGACGTTTGTGACTTAAAATATGTTCAAACTTGAGGTGGAAAAAAATACTTCATAACTTTCATTGATGATTGCACTCGCTATTGTCACGTCTACGTAATGAAAAGTAAAGATGAAGCAATAGACATATTTATACAATACAAGAGTGAAGTTGAGAATTAACTTAGTAAAAAGATTAAGGTGTTAAGAAGTGATAGAAGTGGTGATTATGATCCACCATTTGCACATCTATGTGTTGAACAAGGTATCATACATCAAACCACTACACCTTATTCACCTTAGAAAAATAAAGTTGTTGAGCGGAAGAATCGCACTCTAAAAGAGATGATGAATGCTATGTTGATAAGTTTTGGGGCACTCCAGAATTTGTGAGGGGAAGTGTTGCTATTCGCTAACTATGTTCTCAACAAGATACCCCACAAGAAACTTAGCAAAACCCCTTGTGAGATGTGGAAAGGTCGAAAGCCTTCCTATAAATACTTAAGAGTATGGGGTTGTTTGGCAAAGGTAGCGATTCCTTTACCTAAGAAGGTAAAATTAGAACCACAAACAGTTGATTGTATATTTATTGGATATGCTGAACAAAACAGTGCATATTGGTTTTTGGTTCACAAGTCTGAAATATCAGATATTCATATGAATACAATAATAAAGTCTAGGAATGTATCCTTCTTTGAGGAGGAGTTTCCGTATAAGTCTACACATGGATCAAGTTGGCTTAAACGGACTCATGATACCATTACAGATGAAGACCATGGGTCTGCAAATAAAGAAAACAACGCTGAACTTAGACGAGATAAAAGAACAAAGGTTGCAAAATCATTCAGTCCTGATTGTTTAATATATTTGTTAGAAAATAAACCTCAGAGTTACAAAAAAATAATGTCCTTTCTGGAAACACTTTTGTGGAAAGAGACTATCCATAGTGAAGTTGAGTCAATTCTACAAAATCATACGTGGGAACTAGTGGATCTTCCACCTGGTAATAAACCCCTTAGATACAAGTGGATATTCAAGAGGAAGATGAAAACAGATGGTTCAATTGACAAATACAAGGCCAGACTTGTAGTCAAAGGCTACAAGCAGACCGAAGGAGTGGATTATTTCGATACATATTCTCCTATAACCAGAATAACGTCCATACGTATCTTGATAGCCTTTGCAACTTTACATAGTCTTGAGATTCATCAAATGGATGTTAAGGCGGCATTCTTAAATGGAGATTTGAATGAGGAGATTTATATGGAGCAACCTAAAGGATTCATTGTTTCTGGCAAAGAGAAAAAGGTATGCAAACTTGTTAAGTCTCTGTATGGACTAAAACAAGCCCCCAAACAATGGCTTGAGAATTTTGACAATGCTATGCTGTCAAACGGCTTCAAGATAAATGAATGCGACAAGTGTGTTTATGTGAAGAACACTGCTCATGGTTATGTCCTTGTTTGTCTTTATGTAGATGATATGCTTATCATTAGTAGCAATAATGATATCATTAAAGCTACTAAGAAACTGTTGAACAGTAAGTTTGACATGAAAGATCTAGGGATTGCAGATGTTATACTTGGTATTAAGATTACTAAAATATCTGAGGGATATGCGTTATCACAGACCCAATATATTAAGAAGATACTCGATAAGTTTAGTAAGTCTAATAACGATCTAGCAAGCACACACATAGATTGTCATGTACATCTATACAAGAACGATAAGGAGGGCATATCTCAATTAGAATAGTCACGGATAATTAGTAGTTTAATGTATCTCATAAATTGCACACGTCCAAATATTATTTATCCGATAAGCAGACTAAGCAAATATACAAGTACCCCATGGTCAAACCACTAGAAGGCCATAGTTAGGGTTCTCAGGTATCTAAGATTCATCTTGAATTATGGGCTGCACTATACAAGATATCCACCTGTTGTAGAAGGTTACATAGACGCAAACTGGATATCTGACACTAAAGACTCTAAATCCACAAGTGGATATGTGTTTACTCTAGGAGGCGTAGCAATATCTTGGAAATCCTTAAAACAAACTTGCATAGCCAGATCCACCATGGAATCTGAGTTTATCGCTTTAGATAAAGCAAGAGAGGAAGCAAAGTGGTTTCGTAACTTTCTGGAGGATGTTCCCGTGTGGCCTAAACCAGTTTCTGCTATTTGTATACATTGCGATAGTCAATGTGCAATAGCAAGAGCACAAAACCACATATATAATGGGAAGTCACGAAATATACGTCGACAACATAACACTGTGAGGCAAATGCTTTCGAATGGAATTATATCCATGGATTACATCAAGTCTAAGGAAAACATTGCGGATTCGCTTACAAAAGGCTTGACGAAAGATCAAGTAAAGAATTCATCGAGAGGAATGGGCCTTAAGCCTATGAATTAAAATGTCGCTACAATGGCAACCCAACCTAGCTGACTGGAGATCCCAAGATCTAGGTTCAACGGGACAACCGAATTGTGAGTGACTTAGGATACATCACTAAGAAACTCGTTCCGCTGTCCATTTTTATGATGAAATAGTGATAACCTGTAGATAGTGTTTAGGATGAGCTTAGCTCTTAATGATTCTTATACCTTGGACTTTCAAGTGGAGTATAGCAGGATACTTTTAATAAGAGATCACATATATGAGTATGAAGCGGTCGCTTCTATGAGAAATTCTTGAGGTTAATTTCTCTAGAGTACTCACAAATCTACCAAGCATTGTTTAGGGCCAAAATGAACACAACCGAATGGATCACTAGATGATTGGAAAGGAACCGTGAGAGTGTTATTGTCTTGGTTTATACAAACGGCTGAACAGTTCAAGACATCATGTTCACTAGTTAGCCAAATAAACCAGATGGTATTTCACTAGGGAAGGTTCAAAGTCAAAAGCCTTGTTGAAAAAATAATCCCTATTTAAATGCTATGTGTATAATTAGTGATCAATACTAATAAAACAATAAGAATGTATCTAGTTATCAACTAGAAGCAGTTTTTTAACTAGAAGACAATTAGAATTAGAAACACAACAAACTAAATCTTTACGACTTACCCGATTGTCATTCGTAAAACAGAAAATATACAAGTTGAAAATTAGACCGAGTCGAGTGTTACACACTCTCTCCTTAAAGACAGATTCGCCCCCCCCCAAATAGTTGGTGCTCACGAGATGATGGACATCTAACTTCCAAGATGAAATGATCTCAGCAGTTCTTAGCGGCACTTCAATAAAGACTGGTAGGCGGCTTGATAAGATGATCTGAAGTTTCTCAGAAAAATATTGAAAGAAGAAGAAGAATATGTAAGCAACAAAATTCAAATTCCATGAATGCTAGAATGCTGCCCTTTTTATAGAGCTCAGGAACCTCTTCGAAATACTAGTTTGAACAGGTACCAGCAACCAAACAGCCCCTTACCGAAGGAACACATCTGTTCGCCGGAACGGTATCATCAGCAAGGAAACAATTCCTCAGTTCATAATGCTGCCAGATTGGTCTTCGAATACACGAACATTGAAGGAAGAAAGACAGACAATTGGCGCTCTCTAGTAGTAAAACAAAATTTGCTTAAACAAATTTAAAGGGAGATTTTGAGGCGTATTTAAAGACACTATCTTTATAACGTAATTTGCTCCCAATACTCTGAATTTGCTGATGGGTTACAGGCAAAATCGTTCCCACGATACAACAAAGCCACTGATCCAAAGTCTTACAATCTGCAAAATTGAAAGACTCCCACAAAATCCTTAAGTTACAATTAATAAATCTGAGAGATACTTCTAACATATATATAGTCAAATGTGTCTTATTAGAAAAAAACACACCCTTACCAATAGACACATTAACTGCCAATGCATATTCGTTTTGAAAAACAATGCACCTGTTCACCGAATTAATTAGGACCGTTGATCAAGCGATCAAAAATAAAAGACCAACCAATGATCTCTAATGAACCACGCGAAGTGCGATCGCAAAATATCACGCGATGTGCACATTTATTATTATACCATGCATCTATTGGGCTTGAAACTCATATTTGTCCATTGGGCTTGTAACTTATCTAAGTTCACATGATTGATTAACTAATAAATACTCAACTAAATGTTAGTACCTTTCTAATGTGGGACAAAGAATACTATAAAACAAAAGACAAAAGTCTCAGCAAAATTAAGGGTCATGATCTTTCTAGGTGTTTTCTTTAAGTTCTTGAGCATCAAACATATGATCTCTGCATAAAATTCATAGCGAATGATAAAAACTAGAATTGCAGTCAAAAGGATATGGCATAATCGCAGGAAAGAGTGTACTCAATCAGATTTAGCAATAAAGTGAGTAGCGGGTTAGCTTAAGAGTAAGTAGTGCCGCCGAACCAAAGACTTTTGGTCATGAATTCGTCATACCATCTCTCTATAAAATGTATTAAAGAAAAATGCATGGTACTAGTATGGTTAGCTTAATTCAATAATTTGCAATACATATCTGTAATAATATATGGACACACTAAATTGTGGTGTTCCCTTTTTTCTTTAATATTAAGAACAAATATGAAAATGTAGCAGGAACAACTGTTAGACGATTACAAAGCTACCTAGGTAGCAGAAACTTCATTTTTTTTTTAACTCCTCACGTCTCTCAATCTTGGCGTATATATATTTATACTTCTATAACTTTAGATAGAATCGTCTATTAAGAAAATAAAAAAAAATAAAAACTTTAAAAGAATCACGGTAGCCTTAAGCCTACTCAAATATATTCCTTCAACAACCACTTGTCAAAGGTAAAATCAAAAATCGAAGAGAGAGAGAGAGAGACGAATATAGTAATTATTTTACTCAAAACAATATTTTTTGAGTTCTTAAGTCTTCAACAACCACTTGTCAAAGGTAAAATAAAAAATCGAAGAGAGAGAGAGAGAGAGGAATATAGTAATTATTTTACTCAACAATATTTTTTGAGTTCTTAAGTTCCACTTTAGAGGCCAGAGGAACCTAAACCTTCAAAAGTAAGAATAAGAATTTTGAAAATAAAGAGAGAAAAGGAGTCTTTGCTCCTTTATCTTTGGCTAAGGTATCCCAATTACATAAATTGGGAGTTAGAAAAAGTGAAACCTCGCTTGCCACTACATGGGCTAGCTATTAGCTTTAACAAAGGTCATGCTCTCTGTCTCTTGGTAAGAGAAACCCCAGATGCCTTTTTGCTATCGACAATCCATTGGTTTACTTTGCATACAAAAAAGCACGAACCAACATGTTGACCGTTCACATTGTTTGTCATTTGTTTCTTGTCTAATTGTCATCTTTAAACCATATTGGACTCAAGAGCAAGTGAAGTGACACTAGTTTGCAATCGTTTTTACAATTATCCTTTTTCCTGTTTTCAAAAACAAAAGCAATGAAAAATTTGACAGCATTATCATTTCTATATTGCTGTCGTTTTTATAGGAAAAATAGTTTTTGAAAATTAAGAAAACAATTTAAAAATATCTTCAAAAAACAAGTGTTCCGTATTCTTTTTTGTTTTTTTCTATTATCGAGAACTGAAGATATTTTGTAGAAATGAAACCTAATGAGGTATCAGCTATATATAAAAGTATGCAATCGCCGTTTGGAGTTGCTTTTGGTTGTGGAGATTTTGTTTATAAAGCAACCAGTAAGTTAATCCCCTTGAAAAGGATGAAATTTTGCTTATTATTTTTTCCAATGTATCAAAAACAATTTTTTGCTGATTGTAAGCCTTTTTTTTCCTGATTTACCAAACATAAGCTTCTGTTTCAACTCAACAAGCAATCCCTATAAGCACGAGAAAATAAATCTAGTGATTATATAATACTGAATTTGTTACAAAATCGAGAGATATTTAAAAAAAAAATATCATATAAAAAAATCTAATAGGAACAACTCTCCAAAAACGCGCAATATATAATCACTCAACTTTTTCCCCATATGGAACCTAATAAGTAGAGTAATTAAGCAAGGTATATACTATGTCATTGCCTTTTCTTTAGTGACCTTCTATATGTGGATACCCAAATACAAATAGTCGAGTACTCTTAAGTATTGAAGAAAATCTTTTATTCAATCCACCGATCTCTTCAAAAAGATGTATCAATTATGAGCTTATGTACAAAATGTGATCCAAGAAACGGTGTAAAAAATCAAAGTTTGTAATTTTTTATTTGTCAAAAATTAGAAAATGTACCTTTTTTTCCTCCAAATCCACTCATTTTCAAATTAATTATCTATTTTATAGTAGGCAAAAACGAAAAAACTAAGTCAAAGAGAAAAAAGCCTTTAAAGGGGTGTTTGGATTACCCTTTAAATAATCCATAAGCCATAAGCTTAATTTAATTTTAAAAAAGTCACTTATTTTAAAAACTTTTTTAAGTTTAAGCTAAACCTAAAAAATCACTTTTTTTCATGAACCGAACACAGTTTATAAAAATTATAATTTTAACCTAAACGTCCATAATACATAAACTCTAGTAGGCAACAGCACACGCAGGTTTGGTACACTAATAGGCCAAATTAACAACTCCCACTCTGCTTCCCTTCATTGTTTTTTCTATGTTCCCAGCCTGTTTGGAACTTAGGAAGGGAAAGAAAACGAATAGTAGAATCCCCACTGTTGAGCTCACAATTATTGCGTTGTTTAGACTAATTATTGAATTTTTCTTACACAATTTGGAATCTTATGACTAGAAATTTTGTCTATTATGTAATCTCTATTTTATGGTTTGAATCCAACCTTATAAAAAAAAGAATGTGATACATTAAAGCTCTGATTCTTGTGTTAAATGTCATTTTAACGATTCTATTTAATTTTTATTTCTGATTTTTGAGAGATTTTTTGTGGAAGTTTCAGTGAAAATTTTCGAAACACCCACTGTGATCACTAATGTAGGAAAATTACTGTTTTTCATGATATTTTTTTTTTTTTAGTTGATCTCATTGTTTAAAAAATTTATTAAATAATTTCCCTAACATCACCGGCATCTTAAATCTAAGCAAGTTATTGATAATAGGGTTGACATTAGAGGAAAATTCGACGTCTAACTTGCTAGCCTGTTTCAATATTGCTGCCCTTTATTCTTATAGTATATGATATGAGAATGGCAAATGATTCGTCGTAGTACAATTAGTTAAGACGAGAATAAGAATAATTCCTATTGTAATATGGTTGACTTGAGAATGGCAAATGCTTTGGGTGTGATTATTCTGTCTGACAACCATTAGTGTACATGATGAGATAGGTTGTTTGCCTGTAAGGTCTGCATTTCATATACGATTAACCAATAACTAGATATTATAATTCTGGATTAATTATTATCATTTGTCATGTTATGTAATTATATTCATTAATCTAACTGTTTAATTACTACCAGCTTGCAGAAGTGAAATGCATTTTTTTTTGCAAAATCACATAATTAGAACTCACGCTAGACAATGATAAGCTAACAAACACAACCCTAATTACTTCATAATTATTTTCAAAAACTTGGGTAGTTGGTGCAATCGTGATTCTTTTAATCTTCTTCCGGTTAACTCTCTCTCTCTCTCTCACACCCATATCGTGGAAGCGGATACAAAATGTTGTGGTATCAATCACCGGTGAGTGGATGAAGTTCTCTTGCAATGTGATGACAAACAAGGGAAATGTTAAATGACTCTGGGAAAAACTGATATAAAATTAGTCTGACCTGATGATAGCTAGGTTTTTCCATATAAAGAATGGAATAGGACACTTGGATTTGGCCATTGTCAAACCAGGGAAGCTTCCCATATGAGAATTGTCGTGTCAAGAAAAGAAGACGAAACGAGCATCAAGAAATAAACAAAACCAAAAAAAAACAAGTTGAAGGGGTAAGTCACCAAATCGGGAAGACAATAGAAATACGAGAGATGTGGAAGATTTCTCGAGCTTGAGGTTTAGCAATCATGGAAGCTGAAGGCCCAAAAAGAGTACGTTAATGTGCTATATATGAGATCATATCATGGTTCCCCAACTTGAAGCTATACAAATTAGAGCACGACGTTACCCTTACTTCACATCTCACAAAGTGATAAATCCTTTCTTGCTAGGTAGGTTCTGAGGTGCATGGATATATTCGAGACCCACTTAGGAGAGGGACTCATTGCTTTGTAAGAGATATGTGAAGGCTTGAGTAAGTGTGCCATAGTGCTCCTAGATCACTGAATAATTTTGTTCCACACATAAGGTTTTGGTTTAGACTTTTGATATGTATTGTTGATGGAAAATGTTATTCTTACAAAATTTCATACAAAATGCTATTCTTACAAAAAGTTTACATATAAAATTTGTATCAACTGATTAATTAAAAGTCATTATGGTGAGTGTTTTGTTTTGAAGTGAAAGACTCTCATTAAGACACATTATTTTATATGAAAATTCTTTATGAATTTTTTATTTGTATAGCATTACCGGCCATCTTAGATGGGTATGTGAAAGCATCATGGTATCGTGTGTCATATGCAAATTATTCTAAGTATCCTATGTAAAATAGAATTATATATAGGCTTAATCAACCTCATCCGGAGCATCTAACAAATTTGAGCTAGTTTATAAGTTATTGAGTATCTGCAGGCATCTACCATATCATTTGGTAAGGGACGTGCACGGCTCTTGAGCTCTTCGTGGGGCTAGCTCCACACCTGAATCTAGTTGACTACTTGATCTTGTCCTCGTATCTTTGGAGATTAGTTGAGCCAAAAGTGGTAGCCTTATTAGTAGAGAAAAATAGTACATATATATGCATTGGCATATATATGTACATACATTAAAGCTCTGATTCTTGTGTTAAATGTCATTTTACGATTCTATTTAATTTTTATTTCTGATTTTTGAGAGATTTTTTGTGGAAGTTTCGGTTAAAATTTTCGAAACACCCATTGTGATCACTAATTTAGGGCAATTACTGTTTTTCATATTTTTTTTTAGTTAATCTCATTGTTTAAATAATTTCCCTAGCGTCACCGGCCTCTTAAATCTAAGCAAGTCATTGATAATAGGGTTGACATTAGAGGAAAATTCAACATCTGACTTGCTCGCCTGCTTTAATATTGCGGCCCTTTGTTCTTATAGTATATGATATGAGAATGGCAAATGATTCTTCGTTGTACATTAGTTAAGACGAGAATAAGAATAATTCCAATTGTAATATGGTTGACTTGAAGAACTCATTGGGTATTTTTTTTTTAATTTTCTTTTGGTGGAAACAACAAGAGTGGTATTCATGTTATGCCACCAGTCAGCTACTTGTGTTGTTTGTATAAGCTTTTTTACATTAAAATGGAGGGTTTAGGGTTAGATATAATTGTTAAATCCTATATTATAGGTCCAAGAGCATATATGCCTCACATATAGAAGGAGACATATCCGATAATAGTCTCTGCTTCTTATAAGTTAGGTATAAGTGTTCCAGACCGATGAGATAATTACTCATTTTAAAGGTCTCTTCCATGTCGCGAGGGTTTGAATGTTCTGAGGTGGCTAAGGTATGACAGTCCAAGTGACAAGATTTCAATGTGTATTTATTTTGTTTGCTAGCAAAATGACATGATATCGTTTCACTGAATATTTTCTTACGCTTCGTTTGGAATTCGAATTTTTGGTGAGAAAAGCAAAAGAAAAGAAAAATGTGAGAAAAAATGAAACAAAAATTTCTTTATTTTTGTTCCCTTTTCCATCCCATTTTCTTTTTCTCATCAAAAATGTAGATTCAAACAGAACATTCATCAATAACAGGGGTAAACAGTGGCTAGGCCGACCACTAAGCTCACTCGTGTTCATGTTTTGTAGAGTATGAAAAGATTTATAGGCCCATAGAGTTGGGTTGGGCCTGGCAAATTTCTACACCTAGTTACATATACGGGCTAAGCTTGGAATAGATACTAGAAACCCGGCCTAGGAACAGAATACATATATAACATATTTGCATGCATAAATATTTATATAAAATATTTAACATTATTTAATTTTGTTTTTTTGCAAACATAAAGTATGTATTACTATTATGTAAAACAAAATTATTCACAAGATTTGAACTCTTAACTTTAAATTTGAGAAAAGATGTCCAATTCACTAAAGCAACTATTTTTTAAAATGTGAGAAAAATATTTTTCTTAAATAATTTTCAAGCTATATGGCTAGTGTGGGGCAAAGCATACGGCCCAGCCCATGTGGTTAGGCCCAAAACTACGTGAGTTAAAGCTAGATTACTTGGCGGCCCAAATTCAACGTTGAAGAGATTCCGGCCCAAACCATGAGCGGTGAGCCCAAATCGCTAGCGGTCTCAAAGCATTAAATATAGAGTTGACCAGCATTAAATGCGTCAGCGGCTCCCCACGCGACGTCGACCTGAACGTCCGATCAACCAGATTCTTCAGCGACGGTAAGGCAGGCCATGCATGAGATCAAACGGCACCGAATGATGATGCCTACCCAACAGGCCATAATGACCTGCTGGTAAGTCAAGGGCGAAACACTCCATTGATCACACTATAAATACCCGAGCCATCAAGAGCCAGGTATGATGAATCAACTCCAAGCATACACGACTTCTATTCATTCTACTCTTGATTAAGCTTGCTAACTTAATTTTCGGAGTGTGATCGGCCCAACAGGGGTTGACCCATTCTAACTTCTCTTTCTTGCAGTGAGTTTGGAGTCATCGACGTGGGCTTGAAAGATCGGCTTGGCATTCCCGAAAAATTCCACCTACAATTGGCGCTGTCTATGGGAAGGCTTTGAAAAACCATGAGTCTGAACGATCGAAGAGGAAGAAGAGAGAACCACGATAGAAGAGGTAGCAGAGCCTCCTCCAGCAAAGATCAGACTAATTCAGCGCACTACCAATCTACACCAGTAGATCAGCACCGAGGAAGAACACTAAGGTCGGAAATATAAACCCTTGCTGAAAGCCACCAGGAAGTACCAGACGAACTGCGAAGGAATACAGACTATGTCAGGGACAGAAACTTCCGTAGAAACCACCACCGGGACTTTGCCCCATCACCCTCCAGTGGGCGAGTCCCAAGTGAAAACACACTTCGTGCGGCAGAAAGGAAAATTCGACAGCGCGGCGAAAAGATTGCCTACCTTACCTCCCAAGTTCGGGTCATAAAAGAGACAGTCTCCAAAAGAGTTAGGCGTGGGAGAGAAAGGTCCCCCAACCACAAAAGAATTGCTGGAAGCAAGGACGATTTGGCACCTCGAGTAAGAGGGAACTACACCTCTAGTACCGAAAGCTGTGACAACGGGTGAAAAGATCAGCGGAGGGGAAGGAGTAAAACCCCGCCAAATGACGAGCATGCAGAGGGTGATCGGCAGAGAAAAGACTAGGATAAATGGTACAACGAAAAACTGGAAGATAGGAAGCAACAAACTAAGGAACGCACGGCCCACGACCTGGCCAAGAAGGCCTTAGACCAAATCACATCCTCACCATTCATAGAGGAGATTGAGTCCCACCCAATTCCTCAAAAATTCACCTTGCTAAAGTTCACTTTATACGACGGGAAGGCCGACCCAGTTAACCATGTTTGGCATTATAAGCAGCTAATGGTGGTATGGTGTGGTGACCAAATGTTGATGTGAAGAATCTTCCCCTCCAGCCTGGGAGACGTGGCCTGGCGATGGTTCGACAAGTTGCCATCTAAATATGTGTCAAACTGAAGGCAACTTGCCGAGCTGTTCGCCGCTCGATTCATAGCAAATAGCCTGCAGCCAAAGGAGATTGATTTCTTACTGACCTTGGGGAAAGAAGAAGGGGAAGGATTACGGGCATACGCTCGACGTTACTGGAAGGCTTACATCGAAATTGACTAGTGCAGCGAGCAACTGGCAGTGAGTCAGTTCAAAATCAGCCTTCCCAGAGAGCATCATTTGCGGCAGTCCTTAATAAAAAAAACCAGCCCTCACCATACAAGAATTGATGCTAAGAATCGAGCGCTATGCACGATTGGATGAAGATATGCCCCAACAAAGTTCGGCAAAGGTCGGCATTGTTGCCGACAAAGCAAATAAGAAGGATACCAAGAAACTCTGACCAGAAGACAATAACCGGAGAAAAAAGGTGAATGAGGGGGTCTACACAGTCTTTAAGGACCCCATCTATAAAATCTTGCCCCAGATCCGTGACAAGCCATTTTTCAAATGGCCACCAAAGTTAGGAAGGGACCCAGCGACCCGAGATCAGAAGAGGTTCTATTCCTACCACCACGAGAAGGGGCATAAAACGAAATAATGTCAGCATCTCAAAACCCATCTAGAAGATTTGGCCAAGGCTGGCCATCTCGACCAATTCATTGATTGGGACAAGACGAAAAATGAAGCCGAGCAATCATGAGTGGAAGACACATCCCACAAGGAGATTAAAGTAAGACCGGTCCGAGTAATCAATGTGTTGTACGGTTCAGCTGAATCAAGAACCGTCGACCACATAGATACCGGGCCGAGATACAGAAGGCTGTACACTTGAGGGAAGTAATGCAGATACAACCACCGAACAAGAAAGTTAAGGTCGGCGACTACCCTACGTCCATTACTTTCACCGATGAAGATCCTGTGGGGGTGCAGACCCCACACAATGACGCCTTGGTTGTAACACTGAGAATGGCGGACTGTGATGTAAAGAAATTGCTTATTGACCAAGGAAGTTCATCCGAAGTCATGTGTTACAGCTTGTTCAAGAAACTGAAGCTCAAGTAGTCCAACCTCTAGCCATCCCTCAACCCATTGGTCAGATTCAGCTATCATCCAGTTTAGCCCATGGGGAAGGTAACGGTTCTAGTGACTGCTGGAAGAATTACATTGCAAACAGAATTCCTGGTAGTCAACGTGCCCTCCCCCTACAATGCCATCATGGGACGAACCTGGTTACACCTCATGAAAGCCATTCCCTCGTCCTACCATCAACTGATCAGATTTCCGACCCCCAGTGGAGTAGGGGAGATAAAGGGAGACTAAATGGCTGCCAAACAGTGTTTCCTGACAGCATACACAACCAAGACAAAGGTTGAAAATGTGCAGATGATGGAGCTGTACGAAGACACCTCCACTATCGACGATGTGGTACAAACGCCTGAGAATAAGGCTGTGAAAGACCTAAAGAAGATACACATTGATTGGCAGGATGATAAGTACTTCGTCGTCAACACCTCTTTGTCCAAAATAGAGGAATGTTCTTTGATCGAGTTATTAACAAGTTACCTGGAGGTGTTCGCCTGGACCCCTTATGATATGCCAGGGATTGATGCCAATGTTGCCTGCCATTGGCTAAATGTTGACCCAAAATGCTGACCTGTGATCCAAAAAGGGAGAAGGGCGGCAACCCAACATGTGGACGCCGTTATTGAAGAAACGGAAAAGCTTTTGGAAGTTGGGGAAATTCAAGAAATCAACTACCCGAGCTGGCTTTCGAATACAGTGGTGGTAAAAAAGAACGATGGCAAGTGGAGGGTCTGTGTGGACTTCACTGATCTCAACAAGGCATGCCCCAAGGACCCATTCCTCCTTCCCAAAATCAACCAGCTCCTGGATGCAATAACTAGTTTTGGGAGGATGAGTTTCTTGGATGTTTATCATTGGCAACTCTACGTCGACGGAGCCTCCAATGACCGGGGGGTAGGATCGGGCATAGTGCTCATTACACCAGACGGTCAGACCATCGAACAAGCTATCAAGCTTGAGTTCGCCGCCTCCAACAACGAATCTGAATACTAGGCCTTGCTCGCCAGACTACACCGAGCCATTGAACTCAAAATTCCTGAGATCGTCATTTATTCGGACTCCCTACTTGTTATCAATCAGATTATGGGAGAATATCCAACAAAGAATGACAGAATGACGCAGTACCTAACTAAAGCCAAGGAACTGCTTAGCAAATTCAACAGTTACAAGCTTCGCCAAATCAACCGGGACAATTACTCTCATGCGGATGCTCTGGCAACGTTAGCAACAGCCTTGAAATCAGGGTCAAAAAGGATAATCAACGTGGAAACTCTGGCTAGGCAGAGCATATTTCAGGAAGAAGAACAAGCCCTGGCTGTAGAACAGTTGGGACCATCCTGGATGGACCCAATTATCTCCTACCTCGACAAAGACGAGCTGCCGAAGGACAAGAACAAAGCTAAGTGAATCAAACACGCAGCTCTCAGGTATTAGTTGTCACCAAGCAAGGAGCTTTACAAACATTCCTTTACGGGTCCATACTTGCACTGTGTCCACCCAGATAAAGTGCAAGGCGTCCTATTTGAAATCCATGAAGGAATATGTGGAAGCCATATAGGCGGAAGATCGGTAGCACACTAAACTATCTCACAAGGATACTTGTGGCCCTACATACAAAAAGATACAGCCCGGTACATCCTAAAGTGTGACAAATGTCAGAGGTACTCTCCCATCATCCATCAGCCAGCTGAGGATCTCGCAACCATTACCAGTCTGTGGCCTTTCGCTCAATGGGGACTGGACATAATGGGGCCTTTGCCCCGAACTCCGGGTAATAAGAGGTTCCTCATCGTGGCGACTGACTACTTCACTAAATGGGTAGAGGCGGAGCCTTTGTCAAGCATCAGAGAGGTTGACGCCAAAAGGTTCGCATGGAAAAGCATAGTGACAAGGTTCGGGGTCCCTAGTGCTATTATCTCAGATAACGGCACCCAGTTCGATGGCAACATGTTCAGATCATTCTGTGAATAGCATGGGATTAGAAACTATTATTCAACACCAGCCTATCCTCAATGCAATGGGCTGGCCGAGATTTCCAACAAAACTATGCTCAACAAAATTAAAAAGCAGCTGGAAAGGGTCAAAGGAAAGTGGGTGGAAGAGCTACCCAGCGTTCTGTGGTCCTATAGAACAACCCCAAGGAGGTCTACCGACCAAACCCCGTTCTCTCTGGCATACGGGGTAGAAGCAGTCATACCTTTGGAAGTAGGACTCCCAACAATCAGATCGGTAGCCTTCAACACAGAGCTCAATGACCAGACTCTGACAATGGATCTGGATCTTGCCGAAGAAAAAAGAGAAGTTGCCCTGATCAGACTTACTAAATATTAGCGACAATTAAGATGCTCCTACAACAAACGGGTTCGTCCAAAAAACTTCGCTCCAGGTGACCTAGTTTTACGAAAAGTACTGGGGGCAATAAAGAACTCAACAGATGACAAGCTCGGCCCCAACTAGGAGGGCCCCTATAGGGTGACATCTCAGGTCGGCATTGGTGCATATCAGTTGAAAACTGTCGAAGAGGGAAGATAGTTGCCTCAACCCAAGAATGCGAACAACCTGAAGAAGTTCTACCAGTAGTGCAGGGTATGATATGATGTATCAACTCAATAAATGTGTAAAGCTTTTATGAGATCAATGGAAAATGAAATTATTCAAACAAATCTACTCTGAGCACTGTAGGACTCCACAAAAACCAAGTGTAAAAGCTTGGTCTTGTCCAAGTTGGACAGGTTGGCCAAAGAAGGTCATAAAAACCAAGTGTAAAAACTTGGTCCTGTCCAAGTTGGACAGGTCAGCCAAAAAAGGTCACAAAAACTAAGTGTAAAAATTTGGTCATGTCCAAGTTGGACAAGTAGGCCAAAGAAGGTCACAAAAACTAAGTGTGAAAACTTGTCCCTATCCGAGTTGGACAGGTCAGCCAGATGAAGAAAATCATACAACATAAGAAGAAATGAATTTCAAACAATCAAGTAAAGTCAAAACAGCCGATTAACATCTACCAAGAGCGAGTAGTAGCAAGATAAAAGACAAAACAAGCTTTTCATTAAAAGTAGCAGAGTTGGTTACAAAAATATGTTCAAAGGAAGGAAAAGCTACAATCACTGTGCCGACTTCTCCCCCAGCTACACAGATTTCTCCTCCAAGCAATCTACGGTCTCTTCTGCAACCTTGGACGGCTCAGCAGCAGCTTTCTCCTTCTCAGCCTTCTCCCTTTCGGCAGTAGCCTCCAAAGGGAGTTATCTTTGATACTCAACATTGGCCACCACCTTCTTTGGGTCTACAACGCCGTCTTCAGTAGTGTCAAAGTAATCCGAGCACAAGTGCCAAATATCCGAGGACTTGTCCACCCCAACAACGTGAAGGGCGCGTTCTAGCCCTATCAAAAGATGACACGGCTCAGATCCGTCATCTCAATGGCCAGACAATTGGCCCCCCTTTCTTCACCCCTCATCATTATGGCCTCTTCATCTGCCTTCAGCTTGGCCACTTCGTCTTGGAGTGCCTCGATCTCCGATTTTGCCTTGTACAGATCCACGAACTGCATATCAAATTTCTTTTGAAGATCGGTCACCTCCTTGTCTCTCTTCTCATAGTCCGCCTGCACCATCTTGAGTTTGGCAGAAGCTTGTTCGGCATGTTTCTTGAAGGTGATCTCTTCCTTGTTGGCATCAATCCACTCCACCTTTAAATGGCCATGTTCCTCTATGAGTTGGTGGTGCTCCTCAGCAAGTTTCTAATAGCGGGTCATCGCCTCCAAAGAATTCAGGCAACCCTACTCCAAAAAATAAAAATTTGTTTTAAAACAAGTATGGGCGAAATCTCTAAACAAATTTAAAAGCAATGCCGACTTACAAGCAAGGAGTCACGGAATGCCCCCATGAAGACACCTATGTCGCTCACTGCTCCCATCTTGGCAATGTCCTTCCTCGGAAGAACACTCTTCATGACGCCGAAAGCAACCTCAGCCTGGTCAATCATTGAGTCAGCCGTCGTCATAGGGCGCCCCAAAATATCTGGTGTGATAGTAACAACCTCGCCAACTTCCACTGCCCCTTTTCCCCTTGGTTTCTTAGTTGTCGGGGGCGGTGCCACAACTTCAGCGCCCTTTTCTTTTGTTGCCGAGTTTCTAACCTTTTTTTAACAGAAGCGGCTTCAACCACAGGAGCAGTCTCCAATTCAGCAGATGGAGGATCGACAGAAGTTGTGGCAGACGTCTTCAGTGGCTTGCCAGCTATGGCAAACATCCTCTCCCTCAAACTCATGGTGTCTTCTGTTGAGTCAATGCCTTGATTTTGATGATAACAAAACATGGTTAAATGATCTAATAATTCTACTTAGTGTGCAGATGAATTATTAATTAGATCTTGACTTGAAGCTTATCATAATAGAGGACTTATGATGAAAAGCATGATGAAGTGATGTATTCTACAAAGCTGATATTATAAGAAGAAAAAGAAATCTCAAGTTGATGACAATCCTAGATTGAAGATTGATAAGCATGAAAGAATAGCATATTCAACAATGGTGATTTTATAAGGGAATGAAGATGATGGATATCAAAGAAGAAGAATGAAAATGATCAAAGTCTTGATTTAAAAGATTGAAGACTTTGAGTACTTGAAGACATCTTGCAAGAATGGAAAAAGGAGAGACCAACTCAAAAACATAAAAGCTTTCTTGATAGATGTAAAGATGTCTTGAAGACATGGAAGGAATCACAAGATTTGGAAAGCTTTCTTGAGTTGTTGAAGTCCATGGAGAAGCCATGTTGATTGAAGAAATGAAGATTCTAAGTCATGGAAGCTCTCTTGAAGATCTTGAAGAAGACTTGAATCAATGGATGAAGCTATAATGATGGAGGAGCTCTACAAGTGATGAAAATGAAGAATATTCATCTTGAATGGATTGAAGATGCTCTTGGAGTCATCTAATCTTGAAGAAGTGTTTGCAAGCTTTAAAAAGCCTATTTAGATGATCCTTGAAGAGATTGGAAGCTTTGAAAAAGAATGAAGAAAAGTTGCAAAAATATGGGTTTTGGTAAAAAGAGTCGACCCCTCAAGCAAGAAGAGTCGACTCATTCGAACAGAGCCTTGGAATTCTGCTGGAAGCTTAAAAAAGTCGACTCCTGGCCAAAAAGAGTCGACTCATTGCAACAGAGAACAAACAATTCTGCAGACTGCTGAAAAGAGTCGACTCCTGGGACAAAAGAGTCGACTCATTTGGACAGAAACTTGAAAAATCTGCTGAAATGCAAAAAGGGTCGACTCATTGTGAAAAGAGTCGACTCCTAGACCGTAACGGCTAGTTTTCTGACAGACGGTATGGGCACAAACACAACCAAATCTTCTCCCATACTTCTCCAACGGCTAGAATCGATCCATACCTATATATATGAGATACATACAGCTTCAAACAAGATGAGAAGAGCAATCATACCATTCATATCAAGTGCTTCAAAGCTGAAAATCACCTGTACCTCACTGCCATATATTTTTGCTGAGTGTTTAAAGTTATCCATTGAGTTGTATTCATTTGTATACTCACTAGGAGAGTCACTCTTTGTATAATCTTCATTCATTCTTGTTTGGGTGGGTTTGTAACCTTGTAAGTTTAAGTGTTCTTGGGAAAAACACTTGTAAGTTTAAGAGAAGCTTGGACAAAATCTCTTGGGTTTTGAAAGCTTGGGAAGAAGCTTTTGTAAAGAGTGAGCTGGGCACTCGTGGCACAACCAGCGGCTGTGTAAGGTGTATTGCATAGTGGAATTCCTTCGAAAGGATCGAAGAAGAGAGGACGTAGGCAAGGTTGGCCGAACCTCTATAAATCTGGTGCATATTTCTTCTGCCTCTGTTTTGCTTACTTGCTCATTATGCATGCTTGCAAATACTTGTTTTAATGTACACTTCATTTGCTTGATACATATACTTTGATTATTTGTTTCTAAAATCCATAAACGATTTTTTTAACTCTTGTTAAAAATTCTATAAAACCCAATTCACCCCCCCCTCTTGGGTTGCCTACTTGGGCCAACATCTTCCTCGTCGAGGAATGGGGTGGACTCTTATGTTCTGACCGGAACTCGAACTCGGCAGTCTGGGATCGTAAGTGGCGACGAACTCGATGCCGAACTATTCGACTTTGAGGGGGCCTCGCGTAGTTCTTCGACAATGGGCTCTGTGGGAGGAGCAACTGCAACCGTCACTCCAGTGTGGGCACAGACCCTTTCGACTGTAACGCCAACCAGGATATCTTCAAAGTCCCCCTCGACGCCTTCCTTGGCCAAACTCGTAAGGACACTTTGTGGGACCCCCGTGTCGGCCGTAAAAGTCGAGTAGCGGAGAGGGTAGTTGAGCAATAAATGGGCAGTTCGAGCAACGTGCCTCAGTCTGCCTTCACCACGAAAGTCCAGAACCTTCTTCAGATCGGCATGATTAACGAGCCAGTTTTGTACTGTTGAACGCTTTTTCTTCTCTGCAAAATATCACAATCAACTTCAGAAACACATTGGAAATAAATCAGACACGCAAAATAAAAGGTCGGCAGCAAACCTATTATGAGGGGAACTCTAGAGCATCAGAAAGCCGGTCTTTCTCCCTCAAGAACGTCGCCGAACTCCCAGGGCCTTGTTACCCAAACCCTAACATCATCAACGCCCTTCCCAGAGGAGGGTAGACACTTTACTAACTCTTTTGACGCATCTACGACCCGCAGATACACTTTGGAGCTCCCTCTGACCTTACAAAGCGTATAACAATAATCTAGTTCGGCAAGCCCCAGGTCCTCACCTAGGCGCCAATTGATTTCGAGCATGCCAAAGATGATTCTATAAACATTAGACGACAACTGGGAGGGTAACACCTTCTTCTTTACTATAAACTTCTGGAGTAAAGGATGAAGGGGAAACCTAAGGCCCCCTTCTACAATGGCAATTAGTGGGAATGGTACGCCCTTTTCGATTTTCTCCACACAGTGATCTTTGGGATCGACTAGTTCTAAGCCGATCTCGTCTGGGATATCGAACCTAGCCCTAAAAGCGGTAATGGTCGCTGGACCCTCTAACATTCTCCTAAGACGGGATGCCATCAGGGGATAACCGTCGAAGACAAGAAGGAAAACGAAGAGAAGAGCGAAGGAAATGTGGGCTAAGGAAGACTTACAGTGTTGGAAGTCGAAACTGGTGACGCACACGCTAGACAGAAAGACGAAGAAAAACCAAGTGCCTTTCACCGGACAGGGCATCACCCTTTTATATACATCTAAGCCGTCAGTTTGTGAGCGAGAAAACAGCAACAATCATATCGTTCTACCGAAACGTCGCATCGACCGTCGATTCGATGGCACCCCATCAACGGATCTTTTAAAATCCCTACTGTCTGCGTGGCTAGGTAACCGTAGAATCAGTCGCACAATTGAAAAGATGCCACGATTATACATTACAGCCCTTGGCCTTTTGGGAATTCAAAACGACGCAAAGGCTGGGGGGACAATTGTAGGGCAAAAACATACGGCCCAACCCATATGGTTAGGCCCAAAACTACGTGAGTTAAAGCTGGGTTGGTTGGCGGCCCAAATTCAACATTGAAGAGACCCTAGCCCAAGCCGCCGACCTCATGCCGACCTTGGCCCAAACCGTAAGCGGTGAGCCCAAACCGCTAGCGGTTTCAGAGCATAAATGCAAAGTTGACCCGCATTAAATGCGCTAGCAGCTCCCCATGTGACGTCGACCTAAACGTCCGATCAACCAGATCCTTCAGCGATGGTAAGGCAGGCCCTGCATGCAGTCAAACGGCGCCAAATGATAATGCCTACCCAACAGGCCGTGATGACCTGCTGGTAGGCCAAGGGCGAAACACTCCATCAATCACACTATAAATACCCGAACCATCAAGAGCCAGGTATGATGAATCAACTCCAAGCATACATGACTTCTATTCATTCTACTCTTGATTAAGCTTGCTAACTTAATTTTCGGAGTGTGATCGGCCCAACAGGGGTTGACCTATTCTAACTTCTCTTTCTTGCAGTGAGTTTGAACTCATCAACGTGGGCTTGAGAGATTGGTCCGGCCTTCTCGAAAAATCCCACCTATAGATAGGCTTATGAATTTTTATTTTTTTTAAAAATCAGGTTTAGGAATGCAAATATAGACATGAATACAAGCCGGAGCTAGTAAGGAAGTGAAGAGAAAAGCTAAGTAACATTTGGTAGGTGAGAAAATAAGAGCAAGGAACTGAAAACTTGAGAATTTTTATTATTATGATTTTTTCTGTTTCTTCTTTGGTTGGCTTGTGACTTGTGAAATGAGAAAGGAAAAAAGAAAAGGTAGAAAATTTTTGAAATATAATTTGAAACTTCTCTCTTAAAAATGAGAAGTAATTTGGAGGGAACCTTATGGGTAAGTAAGCTTCAAGTTTACAAATATAGATATTGTTGTCTCTTATCTTTCTCTTCAAGTTTACAAATATAGATATTGTTGTCTCTTACCTTTCTCTCCACTTTCTCTCTCAAGGGTCAACCGAACAAAGAGAAAATAATTAGTCTGTCTCCTCTTCTGTCCTTCAATTTTTCCTTCTTTTCTCATCACGTTCTCACTTACCAAACATCAAGTCCATAGTAATGAAAAATGTTCAACCACCTTAGGTGTTCAATTTTAGTGCATGGGCTAAGTGAATATTGCTTTTATACCAGGTTGAACTCAGGCCCAATTCAATAATATTTTTGCAGAAAAACGAATAATGAAAAATGAGAAAATGAGAGAGCTTTCATTACTTCCAAACCTTCGGGTACAAGCTAGCCTAGGCAAGCGGGCATAGAGATTCTTTTCAACACCCCCTTTACCACAAAAGTGGGTAGAATAAGATTTGAAAGTAAAAAGAGGAATGAGAGAGAAAGTAAAATAATGAGCTTTTACTTTAAAATGTATTATATATATATATATATATATATTTTTGAGTTCCTTCTTCTCACTTTAGAGTTTAAAGGAACGGTAGAAACAACATATCTAAAAGATGAGAGAGAAAGAAGGAAAAAAAAGAAGCAAAAGTGGGATTCTTTGATACCTTACTTTGGGATCCCAAATCCCATATTCTTCTAATACAAATGAGAAAAACTGAAACATCACTTGCAATCGTACGAATTAATCTTCGTACTAAATAAAAGTTTTAAATTTGATCTCTTTTAACTCTCATCTTTTATGGTTCATTATTATTTATATAATATATAAAATTTAGTCTGTACAAACTCAGGAGAAATTAATCGAAAACTGGAACACTCGGTCAAATAAAATAATACATACTTCGAATTGGCTTTACACAAGGGTCTGTGTCCCAATAAGAAGACCTCAGAACAATCTTTTTCGGTCGACAATCCGTTGGTTTACTTTCCATGCTAAAAGCACATATCATCATGTTTGACCACGAAGTTGATTCTCTGTCTCTCTATCTCTGTCTCCCTCTCTGCCCTTTTATTTGGGCTTCCGCACTAGAATCAAAGTTATGGTCTTGTTTAGTGGTCTCCATTGTGACGGGGGTTGTGGACTCCACCTATTGCCTTTAAGCTAAATTTCTAATTGCTTTTTTCATTCGTGTTGCATTTAAATCTTGAATTTACTAAGAAAAATAAAAAAAAATTATACAAATTCTTTTTATACATAGATAATCAAATAAAAAATAAATTTTTTTAACAAATATCTATTCATTATCTTCTCCTTTTCCTTAACTAACCAAACAAATGCAATAAATTTACCTTTTTTCACTTTATTTTATATTTCTATATTTTTCTTTTCCTTTACCTTTCCCTCCACAAATTTATAATCCAAATATAATTTTACTATTCCACTAAACATCAAGTTGAAAGAAAACGCCAGGCTATTAAATGAAGATGGCTCTCTTTTTAAATCGAAAAGGCAAAATCACTTAACCCTCGTTCCATAGGTTTTCAGAGATAATATTGAACTTTTCAATGAAAGGTTATGTCCTTTATAAGGTCCTAACAAATTCATGTATCCACTGTTTCTCTAATCTTTTAATGGTATTTCTCTCCATGAAATTGGTTTCGGTCTCGGTTTGTTATTTTCATTTTTTAAATTTGATAAAATGGTATTTGGCAAACTGATTTAGGAAACTATTTCCATAGAAACCATGTTTGATAAACTATTTCTAAAATTTCTTTTCAAAAAAGTTTTAAAAAACATCACAGTTTTAGAAACTAACAAAAAATGTATTTTTTGAGTTTTCAAAATCGTTTTCATTTGAAAATAAAAATAATATAAAAAATAATGGTATTTTCAATGGTCTCATTTTTTATGTTTTCGATAGTCCCATTTTCTATGTTTTTTAAAATAAGAAAAACCGAAATGTTCTTTTTTTTTTTTTTTGTTTCCGATAGCATGAAAAATGGAACCGGAATCAGAATCGAAACCATAAACACAATTGTAACCAAAAAGTTTTGATATCGATACTTTTTTTTTCTTGGTTATGTAGGGTTTTTTTTTTTTGGGGGGGGGGGGGGGTATTATGCTATTTAGTTGGTAGATGAAACTGTTATAAAAAAAATTAAAAAATAAAAACTAGTTGATGATATCAAGAAAATTCTTAGCACTTTGAGAGGAGCCATTATATTTTAAGAGGGATTGCACTAAACAACACCAACATTCTGTTTGTAGAGAAGAAAAGGAATGGTTTGATTTAAACCCATGGAACATCACAAAACTCTCCCATGTTATATGGCAAATTTAGTATGTCATTAAACTCCAAGTGGACTCTTAAATTTCAACTGACATGCCTCTAAGTTAGAAGTATAGGATCACTTGTCTATCAATGTTTACACTTTATTTAACTGAGAAGTCATTCACAATTTATTCTTAAGTTTCTTCAGGAAAAGATTGTCATTAATTTTGAAATAAATTCATAATTTACTTAGCAATCCGCCTTATGCGTGATCATAGACGCTTGTACCACTTACGGATTGAGATGGAAGAGAAAACCATCTAACTTAGTAGACCGAGAGGCTTAACCTCAGCCCCTCAAGGGTCGCAAAAGGGATAGAAAATATTTTAGTATAGAAGTTATATAGTAAAATATTAAAAAATATAATAATTTAATAGTGTCAAATTTAAATAAATTAAAATAAAAAATAATATAATATAAACGATTTTTAGTAACTATTAACCCTATAAATTTTAAAAATGAACCCGCTCCAGCCCCCGCTATGCGTGACTTAGGGCAAGAGGCCAGTTGCCAAGATAGTGGACAATCTTGAGGGTCGAACCCGGTATTGCTTGGAGTTGAGGGAGTTTATACGAAAATCTCTACCCCCACCTCCCCTTACATCTCACCCCCTGATTTGACCATTAAAATTTTTTAATTTTTCTATTTTGCTCATAACTTTATTCTTTTATTTCAATATTGTCATCTATTTCAATTATTTTGATAATTTTTTTTTTTTTTAACTCCCACCTCCCAATTTTTAATTAAAAAAATTTTTGATCAAAATTTTTTAATTTCTTTTTACTCTCACCTACTAGATTTTTTATATAAATAAAATTTTTATGATCAAATTTTATAATTTCTTTTACTCCCATCTCTCAATTTTTTATTAAAAAAAAAATTAATTAAAATTTTTAAATTTCTTTTTACTCTCACCTCCTGAATTTTTATATAAATAAAATTTTTATGATTAAATTTTATAATTTCTTTTACTCCCACCACCCAATTTTTATAAAAGAAAAAAATTTTGATCAAATTTTTTAAAATTTCTCTCTATTTATAAAATCTTATCTAAACAGAAAATCTTATCCGAACAGAAAATCTTTGATCTCATATCCCTTGACAATCCCACTCACTGATATGACGCATATTTTTTTTGTTCTTTTTCTATTTTTTTAAAAAATAAATTAATCAAAACAAAATAACAAATAAAATAACAAATAAAAAATAATAAAGTCTTGCTTGATCAGTGATAAATTCAGGTGTATAGAAGGAGACATATTCAAATAAAAATTTTTATCTGAACAAAAAATCTCTGATTTCATATCTCTAATAATCTTACTCACTAATGTAACCTCTATTTTTTTGTTCTTTTTTTAAATAATTTAAATTAATCAAAACAAAATAAAAATAAAAAAATTAATAAAAAATAACAAATATTTGTCTGATGTGATTCTTATTTTTTAAAAGAATTAAATTAATTAAAACAAAATAACAATAAAATAATTGATATTTGTTTAATCATAAAAAAAAAAAAAAAACACAATACTATTGCTTTGCATCAACAAAGCACGTAAGGGCAAAATCGAACAACCAAAAAAATTTTCCCTCCCATCAGCCCACCCTAATACTTCTCAGTTTATGCTACTTGAGTTAAGAGTAGAAGACAAAACATCTATTCTTGTGACAGTTCTGAATTTGAAACAGTTCGAGAAAAGTGAGAGCTATGCCTTTACTATTCCTTGTTATATCAGTCACCAAAATACATACTTACTAGAGCCGAATAGGATAACCAGTTGAATTGGGAATTGGGTTATGAACCGGTTTAATTAAATTAATTTATTAAAAATATACTAAAATCGGATTGAACCAAATAAATTGGTTAATTTTTTAAAAAAATTAATGAACCAACTGATCGACTTTTAAAAAAAAGTGTTGACGAGCTTTGGTATTTTAATTCTCTTTAAAAAGTTTGATGTAACTTGAAATTAATAGTAAAATTAAGTAATACTTACTACTATTTTGCTTGAACTTTTATATTTTATTTTGTAATATAAATTATATTTAAAGTAAAATATATATAAATAAATAAAAATATATTTAATTTATAATATCAAACCACCGATTAAACTAATAAAACCGTGAATCAATAACCTCATCGATTTGGTGTCCGATTCAATTATGATAACTATGCCAAAATATGCAACCAATTTGGGTGTTGGTTGTCCTGCTAAGAAAACAAACAAACTATTTGTATCTATGACTATGTATGTATATATAATATCATAAGAAAAAAAAAACTCAATAAATATAAATAGTATATATGTATGTATTGTTGGAAATTTCTAACCTTTGAGTCACTAAGAGCCAGTATTAATGTGGGACTCACTTGTTTTTTTGGTGTGGGTTCATAGTGCTTTGAATTAAGTTTTATGAAAAGATTAATTTCATGTCGTCATTTACTCAAAACAATAGAGTGAATGAGGATTTGACTTTAAAGTGTCCAACATAACTATGGTTATATTTGGATAAAGAAGGTTTGTACCACATTAATTTCTTATGAAATTATTAAAGGGTTTATATAGTATTTTCTTAGACTTAAGTATTAGGCTCCAAGAGATACTCTAGTTTTGTGAAAGAGAAAGTACCAACTCAAACTTGGGTTCGTCACATAAGCACACCACCCCGAATTGAGTATGAGTTCGTGATCCTTAAAAATTCAAATGCAGTCTTAACGCTTTGCATCAAAATTTGAATTTAAAATTTTAAATTCAGGAATTGTGTCCGTTTGGTTAGTAGTAGCTATTCTGAATAAATATCTGATTGAATTGGGTTGTGTATGTTCAGTAATAGATACCGTTTGAATGAATAGACACCTGTTTAAATAGATCATGACTATTTCGAACAGACTTATTGTGTGGCCTACAAATACCGAGACATTCTGCATTTCATTTCACTTGTTCTTTTCATAATTTTTCTATTGCTTTGAGAGAGTTTTTCATTATTTGGTTCGTTCGGCACACTGATTGAAGTGCTCATCAGTATAAGTTGAAGATCATTGTATCATGGAAGGCAAGCATCCATTCCACCATTAACATCATTGTGGAGGCAAATTCTATCTTAAGGACAAAGTGTTAAACACTAATCTTGATCAATTTTGAGTTTTGTATTTTGGATTTTGTAAATTTTAACTTTTGTAATTCTTTATTTCGGGTTATTGAATATTAGTTTGCATGGTTAGATTTATCAATTGTGCTTTATAATTTTGAATTATAATAAGTGTGTTTTATATTAGTTTGCATGCTTGTTTGGATGTGCTTACTGAGTATTTCTTTAACTAGTTCTTTTCTTTTCTACTAACAGTTAGTTTTGGATTTTCAATAAATAAATAAATAAATAAATTTAAAAACTTAAAATAAAAGTCCAGAAAAAGATGAATTTTAGTTGATAGGAACTAGTGGAAAAGAAAAAACGCATAAACTACTGACAAAGCTAGTAAAATATATATATACATTAGCAATACATAGATACATAAGAATTAAATTAAAAAATATCTTCACAACCCTGCAATGGAAACTGGCCACTGGCCACTGGCCACCCACTTTTGTAACCCCTTCAGGCTTCATGTGCAAGTAAAAGATGTGGAAACCCTCTGACGAAGGAAAAGCTCTGCAGTTTCATTTTGTAGGGGGTTGGTTTCTTTTCTTCCAACCTCATGAGCCTATGTACAGTGCAGATATCTTTCTTATATCTGTATATATATATATATGGATATGTACGGTAGCATATGTACGGTGGTACAGTATATACTAGTGAGATGCAAGTAATACATAAGTTGATTAGGACATTCTGACCCCATAATTAAAAAGAAAAAGAAAATTTTCTTTATTTGTTGGGTTTTTTTTTTCTTTTTTGTTTTTTTTGTGGTAATCGGAAGGCCGAAGCCAGCACCAAAAAAACTACACTACAACTCTATTTTTTGGGTAATCTTTACAACATGATTTCAGTAAAAAAATTGCATGACTAGTTTAAAATTAAACACTACTCCGTTGTGGACTTGTGATTTAGACTAAACTACAAAATAGATGAAACTGTTATATATTAGTTAAATGACAAAAATATTTTTGTAAAAGTCATACTTTTATTTTGCCATAAAAAAAATCAAAATCATCTTTTGATAGTCAATGTTTTGACAAAGATGCCCTTTTGACACACTCACAGTACACATCCAAACCACTGAAATCATGTGTGTTTATTTTCAAACTTTAGAGGTGATATGATTTTTGTTCAAATCACATTTGATAAAGTGCAAAAAAATTTTTTTTTTTTTGGTTCTTTTCATTTCTTTTATCTCCCACTCTCCGTTTGTTTTTATAATTAGATTTGGTGGTTAATGTCTCCTTTTACTTCTTTATCCAATCCCTGAACTCGCTGCCTTATTGGATCCCCCCATATCCTGCCTCATTCAATCACAAAATTAAGAATAAGTAGTCCTGTATTATTTGTCGTGGTACTACTTATCCGAAGATTAATATATAATATCACCTTTTCCCATCCTAAAACAAACACTGCCTTACTGTTATATCTTATTGATGACTCTTAATTTATGTGGGTTCAGTCAATACTTTCTTTATGTTGGGATGAACTCAAGCCCCAAATATACCCAGACACATGAGTAGGAATGCTAGCTAAAGTGTAAGAACTTCTTCATAGCTTACACTTTAGACCCAGCAAATAAATGCATAAATAGGTTCAGTAGCCTTTGTACTTCACTACAGAAAATTGGAAGTTCTGCTTCTTTTTTGTGTGCAAAATAAAACATGCGTGTCCGTTACCTTTCCAAGCTAACAACATAGTTCTTCAATTCTACTGAGATAGCATGCAGCAGGTTGGAGCAGACTGCTTAGCTAGAAATGGTTTGGACCAGATACATTTCAAGCCTATTCAAATAAATGTAGAGAGAGAGAGAGAGAGAGAGAGAGAGAGAGAGAGAGAGAGAGAGAGAGAATTGAACTATCAGCCTGGTAATTTGTTCCATTTGACAACACCTGAGTTCCTATTGCCCTCTTCTATGTTTTTTTTACTTTCTATTTCCCCCCTTTCTCACTCAAATTATTTTCTATTTTTTCCACCATGTCTCCATTATTGTCAGAAGAAGAAACTAGAAAGAAAATTTCCTAATATCTTTAGCCAAGTATTATACTTTTCCTTTGTTTTTTTAATTCTCTTTCCTCCGATTTCACCCTACTTTAGAGTTCCGTACCCTGACTGTTGAAAATTTCCTAATATCTTTAGCCAAGTATTATACTTTTCTCTTTTTTTCTTTTCTTTCAAGAGTCATTGTTTAGTAATGAATATTGGAGGTAACGGGATGGTAGAATCTGTATATCAATTTTAATGCCTTTGCAATTAAGGTTAGACAGTGACATAGTGCAAAATGTAAAAGCCTAAAAGACGAAGAATGGAAAGAGGAAAACTTTTATAACTATCATTGTGTAAAAGCTTGATATAAATTGTTTAGCAAATTTCAAAATTGCTTAAACTTTTAGGATAATCGGTGAGCTTTTAAGTTGTAGGGTTAAGTCTCACCCGCCGCATATGTTGTTATGTTTGTTTGTATGAACTCTAGAATGCACATGGTTTTGGTTCTGTTCTGCTATCTCTCCATGTGAAAATTGAGGGTCGTATGTGACGAATGATATGAAACTTTGAAACACATTGTGTAACTCATTTCCTAATAATGGTTTAAGCTTTTGTCAATGGTTTAAGCTTTTAGAACAATTGCACGACTTAGAGAGAGAGATGCTTGGTCAGAATCTTATTTAAGAGTAGGAAGAGTAGGTGAAAATTAATCATCAACAAGGAAACAGTTCCTCTGATCATAATGCTGCCAGATTGGTCTTCAAATACACAAGCATTGAAAGAAGAAGGACCATTGGCGCTCTTTAGTTGTAAAACAAAATTAAGGGCTATGATCTTTCTAGGTGTTTTCTTTCTGTTTTTGAGCATCAAACATTTGATCTCTACATAAAATTCATAGTGAATGACAAAAAGTACAATCGCAGTCAAAAGGATATGGCAAAATCATATGAAAGAGTGCACTCAGTCACCATATTTAGCAATAAAGTGAGCAGCAGGTTAGCTTAATAGTTAAGTAGTGCTCTGGAATCCATGACTTTCAGTCCTGGATTTATCTCACTCTCTCTTTTTAAGGCTTTACCTTTCCAATGTATCAAAAAAAGAAAAAAATGCATAGTACTAGTACGGTTAGCTCAATTCAATAATTTACAATACATATCCGTAATAATATATGGTGTTCCCTTTTTTCTATAATATTAAGAACTAATATAAAAATGTAGCAGGAACAACTTTTAGACGATTATAAAGCTATATAAGGTAGCAGGAATTTTAGTTTTTTTTTTAACTCCTCACGTCTCTCAATTTTGACGTATATTTGTTTATACTTCTATATACAACTTTAGATAGAATCGTCTATTAAAAAATTTAAAAAAAAACTTTAGAAGAATCATGGTAGCCTTAAGCCCACTCAAATATATTCCTTCAACAACCACTTGTCAAGGGTAAAATCAAAAATCGAAGAGAGAGAGAGAGAGAGAGAGAGAGGAATAAAGTATTTATTTTACAAATAATATTTTTTGAGTTCTTAATTCTCACTTTAGAGATCAGAGGAACCTAAACCTTCAAAAGTAAGGATAAGAATTTTGAAAATAAAGAGAACAAAGGAGTCTTTGTTTCATTATCCGTTGGCTAAGGTATCCCAATTACATCAATTGGGAGTTAGAAAAAGTGAAACCTCACTTGCCACTACGTAGGCTAGCTATTGGCTTTCACAAAGGTCATGCTCTCTGTCTCTTGGTAAGAGAAACCCAAGATGCCTTTTTGCTATCGACAATCCATTCGTTAACTTTGCATACAAAAAAACACGTACCAACATGTTGACCATTCACATTGTTCTTCATTTGGTTCTTGTCTAGTTGCCATCTTTAAACCATATTTTGACTCAAGAGCAAGTGAAATGACACTAGTTTGGAATCGTTTTTAAAAATTATCCTTTTTCCTGTTTTCAAAAACAAAAGCAATGAAAATTTTGACAGCATTATCATTTCTATATGGCTGTCATTTTTATAGGAAAAATAGTTTTTGAAAATTAAGAAAACAATTTAAAAATATCTTCAAAAAACAAGTGTTCTCTATTCTTTTTTGTTTTTTCTATTATCGAGAACTGAAGATATTTTACAGAAATGAAACCTAATGAGCTGTCAGCTATAAAAGTATGCAATCGCCTTTTGTAGTAGCCTTTGGTTGTGGAGATTTTGTTCATAAAGCAACCAGTAACTTGATCCCCTTGAAAAGGATGAAATTTTGCTTATTATTTTTTCCTATGTATCAAAATATATATATTTTTTGGCTGATTGTAAGCCTTTGTTTTCTGATTTACCAAACATAAGTTTCTGCTTCAGCTCAGCAAGCAACCCCTATAAGCACGAGGAAGAAAGCCTAGTGATTATGTAATATTGAATTTGTTACAAAATAGATATATATTTAAAAAAAAAATCATATAAAAAAATCTAATAGGAACAACTCTCAAAAAAAACTCCGCGATATATAATCACTCAACTTTTTCCCCATATGGAACCTTATGAGTAAAGTAATTAAGCAAGGTATATGCTATGTCATTGCCTTTTCTTTAGTGACCTTCTATATGTGGATGCCCAAATACAAATAGTCGAGTACTCTTTAAGTATTGAAGAATATCTTTTATTCAATCCACCGCTCTCTTCAAAAAGATGTATCAATTATGAGTTTATGTGCAAAATGTGAACCAAGAAACGGTGTAAAAAATCAAAGATTGTAATATTTTTATTTGTCAAAAATTAGAAAATGTACCTTTTTTTTCTTCAAATCCACTCATTTTCAAATTAATTATCTATTTTATAATTGGCGAAAACGAAAAAATTAAATCAAAGAAAAAAAAAGCCTTTAAGTTAGTGTTTGGATTACTCTTTAAATAGTTCACAAGCCATAAACTTAACTTAGTTTGCTTGTTTAAACTTAAACTAATTCTAAAAAATATTTTTTTTTAACATGAATCAAACACAATTTAAAAAAATTATAAATTTAATTTATAAATTATTAAAAAATCCGCATCTGAACGCCCCTAAACGTCCATAATACGTAAACTCTAGTAGGCAACAATAAACACAGGTTTGGTACACGAATAGGTCAAGTTAACAACTCCCACTCTGCTTCCCTTCATTGCTTTTTCTATGTTAATTTAAAAAAAAATTCAATTTTTCTTTTCATTTCCCATGTTGGTAGAATAAAAAGGGAAGACAAAACAAATATTGATTTTCCTTTCTTCCCCAAGTTCAAAACACGCTGTAAAAAGAAAGTTAGTAGTACCGTACGGAAAGCAAGTGCGTCCCACATTCTTAGGTTCAGTGGTAGTGTGGCGTCCACAGCAACATGACATCACCATCCACCAGGCATGGTGTGGTGTCCACAGCAACGACAAGGTCCTGACCACCACCACGACGTGCTCCGCCCCTGCGAGAGGCAACGCCACCACTTCTCTCTGACTTCGCGGCGCTCGATTTTGTGGGGACTGCCCAGAGCGCCGCCTGTTTTGCGTTCGAAAATTGTAGTCTCTCGAAGTTAAATGATTGCTTTGTCGGGTTTCTCAGACCCCAGTGCGAGTGAGGGAAACCTTCTACTACTCGTGAATGTATACAATGTCTGTTACTCGCTTCGAATGACTGGCACGGGGCAGTAGAGGTTCTTCCTCGGCAAGCTTGACCTCCTGTGGGCGAGTACGTGCTTAGTAACTGTTTTCGATTGTAGAGGGCGACAATTTGTTCTCCTAAATTTTTTGGACGACTTTGCCCTTGTGTCAGTGAATACAAATTCTTACCTTAAAATATTGGATTTTATCCTTTTTATTATTTTTTATTCTATGATTTATTCCATATATTAGTCCTATTAAACTAAGCCCAAAAAATGTTTGAAAATGCAAGTGCAAGTTCATAAGCAAAGCAACCACCATTAGGATTACATAACAATTATTTTAGAAAAATGTTATTCTTTTATTATTTTTTTATAAAATTTTTACATAAAAATAATGTGACAGTAATAATTTTATAATTAATTAATATTTTGATGAGTAATTTGTTTTAAAATTTTAACCTCAATTATAACTTATGTCATTTTAAAGCACCATCTTTGGAGACAATATCTATTGCAAAACCTTTTATCATTGCAAAGTCTATTGAGAAATTTTGTAGGTATACGTGTAACTAAAAATACTCCCTAACAAAATTATAGTAAAGGAATTCATTTGACTTTGACAATTTTAAATAGAGAGTTAAAGATGAAAATTTCATCATGATCATAAAATTTAGAGCAAAATTAATCTTTAACGGTTCTCCCCATTTGTATTTTCAATTAAAAAAATCATGATGACTAATCAATATTCATAAAATGATGCATACAATTATGAATAGTGTAAAGTGATTGGATATGTCTATAAAGAAAGAGATTGATGTAATGCACATAACTTCTTGTAGAATACGTACAAGGCAACAAAGATGGAAAATTAAGATGAAAGTTTGATTGGAAAAATAGAAAGTTGACTTGAAAGAATTTAGGAGACCACATACGTATGTCCCATGCTCCTGCTAAGACCTGCATATTGTTTGAAAATTCATGTACTGTGATTATCGAAGGATAATTTGGACGCTTGCTAGCTTAGGCTTTCATTTTCAATGAGTTGTTGCTTGGTGTAATATATATTTTTGTTTTGGGTAAATTTCACTTATCACTCTTGCACTTTGATCACAATTTTACTTTGGTGTCTCTGCTTTTAATTGTCTCACTTTGCCGCTTACATTTTCAGTTAAGTAGAAATGTGGTCCTTTTGTTAAATTCTATAAATAAAAGTGAGAGAAAGCCCTTTTTTATTTTTTTTCTTTTAAAAAATAAAAAACAGTATTTGTTTATTATTTTTTATTTTTAGTTGTTAACAAAATTCAAAAAATGAAACAAAAAATCTAAAATGAGTGTTTTTTTTTTTGTTTTTAAAATATTGTTTTGGTACTATTAGCATAAAAGTAACCTACAAATGTATTGAAAATAAAAAAAACCAATTTTAGTGTTTTTGGTTTTCTTTTTCAAATTTTGTAAAAAACTAAAAACAAAAAAATATTAAACAAACATTGCTTTTGGTAACGTTTTTTTGTTTTTGATTAGTGAAATTTATCCTGTTTTAAAAAAAATAAAAAACAATGTTTGTTTAATATTTTTTTGTTTTTAGTTGTTTACAAAATTAGAAAAAGAAAACGAAAAACACTAAAATGAGGTTTTTTTTGTTTTCAATATATTTGTAGGTTACTTTTATGCTAATAGTACCAAAACAATGTTTTGAAAATAAAAAAACACCCATTTTAGTAATTTTTGTTTCATTTTTTGAATTTTGTTAACAACTAAAAATAAAAAATAGTAAACAAATACAGTTTTTTATTTTTTTAAAAGAAAAAAATAAAAAAAGACTTTCCGTCACCTTTATTAACGAAAATTTGATGGAAGAACCACATTGCTACTTAACTGAAAGTGTAAGGGGCAAAATAAAACAATTAAAAGTAGAGGGAATAAAGTAAAATTGTAGTCAAAGTGCAGGGATGATAAGTGAAATTTATCCTTTTTTTTTTATGTCAAACTTTCAACTAGGTTTTTTTTTTTTTATGAGCGATATTTGCAATCTATAATATTGCATTTGCCGCAATTGCCACTTCAGCCGACTATAATCACAATGGCCATTGTAGTCATGGTTGTGACATGTGACTCATTTTAAGTGACTTTCAAGTTAGGCTAAAAAAATCTTCTTTCAGAGCTGAAAAATTATTAATTTATTTATGTATTTTTGTATTTCATGGTGTTTGTTTATTAAATTCAAATGAAAAAATTTTTGATATGCACATATGAAATCATAATTGTTTTACATAAAATAAAAATGTAATTAAAAATTATTACATTTATTTTATATGAAAAAGTACTACAAAAAATAACAAACCTAAAAATTAAAAAATAAATCTCGTGCATCATAAGGCCAAAACTAGTAATTCGATGCTCTTAGAAAATCACGCAGCCATTGACATTCTTAATAGAGTTTAATTTTATTTCATTGATTGTGTAGATTTTTTTTTATACAAATTGAGCATCGAAATGCAATATGTGTTTTTTAGAGTCAAAATACAACATAAAATAATATTTATGAACAATGTTTTATTTTGATGCTGCTTGTGTAAAAACTTATATGCTATGGATGGACCAACATTAAACTGTTCTATATATTAGCTTCTTCCACGTTAGACAGTAATTTGAGTTAATTATTCGTATTTCATATGAAAATATGACCTATCCATCAAACTCACATATACAAGTACCATGAATTTACACATGCAGTTATGGCCATTCTTAATTTATTATATGCTAAAAGATCTAATCTTAAGTCCTAGCTCATTTCCATTAAGGTAGTAATCATCCATTGAAATAAGATATTTTATCCCTTTTAACTTATTTAGTATCCGTTTGGTATAACTTTTTTTTATTTTTATTTTTATTTTTTTGACTTATAAGTAAAAAAACTAAAATTTTTAGCTTTTCAGCTTTTATAAGCTGAGACAAGTAGAAAATAAAAAAAAAAAAAGTAAAAAGCAAAAGTTTGTTTTTTTAACTTTTTTACTTGTAAACCAAAAAAATCAACCAAAAAAAGCTTAAAAAACCATAACCAAAATGGCCCTTAATACACATTTTTATTGATGGCTAATTAGAAGCAAATACCTTATAGTGTATTGCTATGCATACACAATTTTTATAAACTGATGTGGTGGTTCTTTTATTTCAAATTAAAACACCCATTATTTGAGGTTATATTTTTTCAAAATATAATTCATATTATTCTAATGAAAATTTTTGTATAATTCTTATAATTTTTGAAAAACATGCTTGAAAGAAATATTTTTTAAAACTAGGCTAAACAATGCCATGTATTTTATTCTCCACTGTTGGTCTTGAAATGAACTTCTTACAGGATACATTTGTATATGTATATAGTGAAAATAGCATATTGTAATTTAATAGTAAGATAATTTGTCACACATATTTTTTTATAATTGGGTGTTCGGGCTAATTTGTGCACACCTCAACTAATTTTAAGACCTGTATAGTCATTTCGTTTCTCACAAACTAAATAATTACCGAACCAAAAACTCTAAAGGTGACTCTAAAGAGTTGATAACACCTAATAAGTTTTGAACCGAGTAATTTGTCACTCTTTATTCTACTAGTACACCCCAAAAGTCAAGTCAAATTGCAATTTTGGCGTCCCTTTTGCCAAGATTAGTAAATGTCTGTACCAACCAACTCGGTTAGTCCAGTTAGTTAGAACTCATTGCCTTCCAAAAGGAGTTTAAGAATTCAACTCTTATCAAGTGCAAGAGTTCTTCTAAGATCTTTGATAAAATAATTATTTAATTTGTGTGAAGCTAAAAACTACTTAAAACTCAAGATTAGTCGAGATCCGTATAAATTAGTTCAGATACTGAATTAGAAAAAAAAAAATTTGTCTGTACCGAAGAACTTCAAGGGATGGCCTCATTGAGTACGCGTCGAAGGTGGTAAAACGACAACAACCTCTAATTAATGTTTTCCAGAAATCAAAACCATATGCTAAATTACATTTACTGCCCATAATTGATAAAATCATTCTCAACATTTAAGAGGGGAGTGACTCTTCAGTCTTCGCTCTCTTTTTCTCCCCAGATTTGGACGACACCAAAAAAAAACAAAAGGGAGGGAATCGTAATAAGCAATTAAGACGAGGGTAAAACTGTCCAGAGAGTTTCCCGCCACTCTTTATCTTCTGTCCTTTGCCCCTTTTATTAGCTCTCGTGCTTTAGACTTCGCCACTCCTACACGCCCTCCGTCTTTCCCACTCTTGAGATGCATATATATACGTACACGCCTCTCTCTAGATATATATGCATATACGCGCCCCTCTTTCTCTCTCTGCAAAGAATTTCAGTGGGAAGCTAGTACTGCAGTTAGGTCTGTGTGAATCTCAGCAGTATTTCACACTCTTACTATCTATTCTCTCTAACGTAGGAGATGTCGGGAAGAGGCCGTGGACGCGGTGGTGGAGGTGGCGGCAGAGGCCAACCTCGCCGTGACCAGCCTTCGGCGTCTTCGTCCTCGGGAAGGGGCGGTGGAAGAGGTCGCGGTCGCGGTCGCGGTGGATCAGTCCCTTACGAGCCGGCACCGCCGGCGGCTTCACATTCTCTGTCGGCCTCCACCCCATCGACCTCACAATATCCATCTTCTCAGGCTCCGTCGCCGTCGGCCACGTCGTCTCTCAGTCGAGACGTGGAGCGGAAGCTAACGCTACAATCTTCTCAGCCGCCGGTTCAGCCAACGCCGTCCGTACAAACACCGGTCCAGCCGTCGCAGCAAGTGCAAGCGGCCGTGCAGATGCCTACTCAGTCGCCGCCGTCTTCGTCCAAGTCTCTGCGGCCTCCGGCGAGGCCCGGGTACGGTACGCTTGGCCGGAGATGCGTTGTTCGTGCTAATCATTTTCTCGTCGAATTTGCCGACCAAGATCTCCACCACTACGACGTGAGAACCCTCACCTACTGTCTGTATACGTTTATACGTATGTGTGTACGTATTTGTACATTTTGGTCTGTTTGTCGCTGTGCATATGGCTTGTACACGGTTTAATTTGATTTCATGTATGGTATATCTTAGTGTTAGTAAGTCCCATACATGGTAGATCGAATGATTTATTAGTCAATCTGATTTTTAAATATTTTCTTTTTTTTTCCCCCTTGTGTATTAGTTATTGTTTGTTTGGTTTTGTTCTATTGAATAAGCTGATTGTTATCCATTTTGGCCCATCTCTTTATTTTTTTTTGGGTTTGTTCAAATGCTTGCTGCTTTTGATTGGTCTTATGATTTATTTGTTTTTGTAATTTTTTGTGTAACTTCGAATATTATTTATTTGATTAGTTTGTCGTCTGTTTTTCATCAGGTATGTAGTTAATGTGTTTCCGGCGTGTTAGTAGTATTTGTATTTAGCTAAACTGGGTACATTTAAACTGCTCCAATGTTTTGAATCTTTTTGTAATGAATAGTATTCGAAACTTGGAAGTTGCTCTTTTATGATTGTTTCTTTAGATGATGCATTCTACTGAAAACTCTTCCAATTGTAGGATTGAGTATTCTTCACCTCTATTTTATATTAAGGCTTGCATGTCTGTTCTATGGGGTTAATGGTTTCTGTGTCAACATACTGCAGTCACAACCCATACTGGAACATTTTAATCGTTCCCATTAATTCTTGGATTTTGTGGTCAGTCAAATGCATTGAGTTTTTGGTTTTTTGTTTTGGTTTTCTTACCTTTATGGTTGGTTTCTTACCTCTTAGTTTATTTGCTGGTTATTTTACAATTCTAGTTCTCATAGAATTCTATTGGTGGTTTAGGTGACAATCATTCCTGAGGTTCCCTCAAGGAAAGCCCTCCCAAAGAAAGTCTGCAGGGATGTAATAAGAGAGCTTGTTACATCGTATCGGGAATCTCACCTGGGCAAAAGATGGCCAGCTTATGATGGCAGTAAGAGTCTGTACACTGCTGGGCCATTGCCTTTCTCATCTAAGGACTTCGTTGTCAAGCTAGTGGACAAAGATGAGCCAGCTAGGTGATTTGCTCTCTTTCTTTAGCATATGCTACTAGTGGATGCATAGTGGACTATACAACAACTCTACACTAAACTGTCCTTGACCTTTTCTTTCTTTCTTTCTTTTTCCCAAAGTTCTGTTAGTTGAGCTCCTAATGGTGCATCTTGAGACGGTGAATCTATCATCCACCTAGTGCCAGACAACCTAATTATCAATCTGATGAAGTTTTTACATATCTTAGGCACCCAGTCGTCCCTTTTTTTTTTTTTTTTTTGTGTGGCTAAATCCTTCTTTTGTTCAAATTAGTCGAACTTAAAGCCCTGCTTGTTTTAATTGCAGGAGAGAACGTGAGTTCAAGGTAGCAATCAAATTTGCTGCCAAAGCTGACCTGCATCACCTGCAGCAGTTCCTATGTGGTAGGCAACTTGATGCTCCACAGGATACTATACAAGTTCTTGATGTAGTTCTCAGATCAACGCCTTCAAATAAGTGAGTGTCATTTAACCTAAAAACAGTCAAACATGTTTGGTTCTTTTTTGAGTAGTTTCTTCAATATCAATTGATGTAGGCTGAGTATGGTGGCTCCACTAAACTGCATAAACTCTTGATTGCAGTTATGTTGTTGTGGGAAGGTCATTCTTCTCTCCTAAACTGGGTGAGACAGGCTATCTTGGCGATGGTTTACAGTATTGGAGAGGTTTCTATCAAAGTATTCGCCCGACCCAGATGGGTCTCTCCCTTAATATTGGTATGAATTTCTTTAATTGTTGGCATTTATTTATTTTTAATTTTTTATTCTAATTATAGAGCAGTAGTTATGCTAGTGGCTTGATCCACTGTGATTATGCAGCTTTGTTTGCTTAAGCATCTGATTCACATGTTGCAGACATGTCAGCAAGAGCATTTTATGAACCAATTCTGGTTTCTGAATTTGTTGCAAACTCTTTGAATATTAGAGATCTGACAAGGCCTCTATCTGATCAAGATCGCATTAAGGTATTTTTCCCTAACTTTCTAGCACAGCATATGGTTGTTCGTTGATATTTTCTGTGGAGGGAAATGCCATAATATATGGTTGGAAGGCAAGAATTACGTAGTTGTTTCCTAGAAGCAAAGTTTTCATATTTCGTGTTGTCATGGTAAAACATTAAGGCTTGGTGAAATTTTAGTGATTCTGTTTTCTTTCCACCACAATTAGTCAAATTTTTGTTGACTCTGTTTTTCCACCACATCTAGTCATCAATCTTCCCATATATAAATTATTTCAATATCTTTTGATATCTGTTTCTACTTGACATTTTATGTTTCCATACTCTCATTTGATCATTATGTCCTTTAACCCCATCTTTTGGTTATTTTATTTCCAGGTTAAAAAAGCTCTGAGACGGATTAAGGTAGAACTTACTCATAGGGAGGGTGCCAGACGGTACACAATATCCAGTGTATCGGCCCAGTCAACAAATCAATTAATGTGAGCTAGTTATGTTTATACTTTCTTCCTTTCTCACAAATGGCAATCTTGAATTCTAACCCAAAACAGCTGTTGCAATGCTTATAGATGAATTATGGTTAGATTTTTTCCTTTATTTGAAACTGTTTTACAGGAATTTTAGAAGCAGAACAACAATTAGATTGTGCAATTTTTTTTAAGCTGGAAGAATAGATTATTGTACCAGTCAAGCTGTACCCTTCCAAATGTTTGGAGCTAGCAATTCTTTGGGGACAGTTGAATAGGCTTTTAGAAATTTTATTTGCATTATATATAGCTGGTAGAGTTTTGTAAATTATATATATATATATATATATATGATGGATTGGTCTTTCTAAACGACTAATATAAACAATGGCCGTGACTTTTAAGTCCAATTTGGTTACAAATGGACTCTGTCAAAATTTTATATTTTTATATTTTTGTTATGTACAAGTCATGCATCTGAATTATGTGAGCCCTAAGTTTGAGGCTGGTAGGCTTCTTCAGGCTGATGTAAGGTTTATGCTTGGTACAATGCTATCGTGGTTGACAGACAGGTTTTTCAGGGATATTTGTGAATCAAGATGTTGATGGCTTTAGTGCTTCTTGGTTTTGTGGTATTTGTTTGGACCTGATGTAATATGATATGCACAGAATAATGCATGAAACAATAAATGAAAGACAAAGGCAGTTGTATGCAATACATCAAAAATTTTATCAGGAATAATTATGGTTTGCTACCTCACCACTTTAACTTTGCATCTATTAGTGTAATGCCTGACAATTGGTCACTAAAGATATAAAGTAACTACAGTATAACTGAGGTTTGTTCTTACATGCATTTGTTATGTAACCGAGGCAAGAATAAGATGGCAGGAATTGATTATGAAAGCTCTTTTGGATCCTCGTAAAATTCGCCATCACTTAGTGTCTCTCGTTAAATTATAGGCTCAAAGCCTCAAACTATATATGTATATTTATGTGTCTTTTTTTTTTTTTTTTTTGGGGGGGGGGGGGGTGTGTGTTGTTGTTGGTTGTGGCTTCATTTATTTTGCTTTCTATCTGATACTTAGTATTGTTGTTTGATAGTTAAAATGAATTGTTTGAGATACTGCTTTCTCGTCATGTTTGTATTGCGTTTTGGATATCAAACCAGATGGGAATCTGATCGGCTATCTTCCTAAAACCATTGGTGTTTTTTGACCTTTTAGTTGATGTTTTCTTTTTTGTGTTTTTAATTTCTCCTTTTTGTGTTTATGATTTTTACATTTTTCAAACAGGTTTGCTGATGACACGGGTGCACAAATATCAGTTGTTCAATACTTTCGTGAGAGATACCACATCAACCTTAAGTTTCCTTTATTGCCTGCACTTCAGGCTGGCAGTGACTCAAAGCCTGTCTATCTACCTATGGAGGTTTTCTTGTTTATGTTTTTTTTTTTTTTTTCCTTCTTTCTCTTTTGATTTAAGTCGTCCTTACTTCATCCAGTAGTGACCTTTGCTTGCATTGCTGTCTCTTCCTTTAAAGCTTTGTAAGATTGTGGATGGACAAAGGTATTCAAAAAAGTTAAATGAGAGGCAGGTGACTGCTCTGCTCAGGGCGACATGTCAACGTCCTTCTGACAGAGAACAAAGCATTAAAAAGGTATGAATATATTTAGAGATTCTTTGGTTTCGATTCTGTCAGAATTTTCAGACATTCCATGATTTCATGGTAATTATCTTTTAGTTTAATTTGGGTTAAAAAGCATGGGGGAAGTTGTTTTCACCTACTTCAGTCAACAACAGTTTTACCAGATTAGCTCTGCTCTCCCCTGCAGATGGTTGGTCATAACAATTACAACAGTGATAAGCTTGTAAATGAATTTGGACTTCGAGTAGGGGGTGAACTTACATCCATTGATGCTCGTGTTCTTCCACCTCCAACAGTAATGTCTAATCTTCGTATTGGTGTTATGAATGAATGAATAATTTCTCTTTCCATAAACGTTCTGACTTGACCCTGTTCTTCGGTTGTTGCAGCTTAAGTACCAGGGTACGCAAGAGGCTCCACGGGTGGGGTATTGGAACATGATTGACAAGGTTTAGTAGTAGTTGAAGCACTAGCTTGTTTCAGTTTTTAACTCATTTTTCATATCTATGGTGTCTCATATCACAGCTTCAAGTGGTTGCGATGCTTACAAGTTGTATTCCATGATCTGAGTTTGCACTTTTGCTTGTATCGCCTAAAATAAATAAATGAATGAGGCAAAGGTAGAAAAGGAAATACCCACTTTTGGTTGTTTGGTTTGGTAGTGCAAGAAGTTATGAATCTGAATCTCTTTGATCTTTGAAGAGTCTATTGTTGATGGTTTATGTTCTGGCACTGTTCTCACTCTGAGAATATAGGTCTGGGAAAAGTTATTTCTTCTTTTTGCACTTCCAGATGACCCTTCATAATTTTGGTTGTGCAGAAAATGGTTAATGGTGGTAAGGTGGAGTTCTGGACTTGTGTGAGCTTCTCACGGCTAAAACAAAGTGAGTATGTAAAGTTCTGTGAGGATTTGGTGAACATGTGCAAGGGTAAAGGGATGGTATGGCTTTCTCATTTTGCATGTATAAGTCTCTAAGCTCAATTAGGGTATCTGTTTTGAATTTAAAGAAATTGAACATTCTGTCTTTGGATATTTTTCGAAGGATTTCAATTTGAAGCCTTTGCTTCCCATCCAATCAGCACATCCTGCTCACATTGAGAAGGCTCTCTGTGATATTCACTCTAAGTCTAATGCACGACTAGCGAGCATGGGGCACACCGGGAAACTACTTCAACTGTTAATTATTATCTTGCCAGAAGTCAGTGGATCTTATGGTTAGTGTTGAAAGCCAGGTTTTGGAATTTGGCAGTGATGTTACAGTTTTCAACTGCTTGATGAGATTTCACTTTTGACAGGAAAGATTAAGCGGGTGTGTGAAACAGAGTTGGGAATCATCTCCCAGTGTTGTCAGCCTAGACAAGCAATAAAGTGCAATAAGCAGTACCTTGAAAATGTTGCTTTGAAGATCAATGTGAAGGTTTGTTTTCCTTGTATTTCAAAATTGCAAATGCTAACATGTTCCCTTGGGGCATATGTTAAGCAAAGTTAGTGGAGTAGTGTCCCCTTGTAAAATGAAGTATTAACTCTTTTTTAATACATAATTAATGAGGTTGTTGAAGTCTTCTTTATATGGTCTCGTATTATAAACCAAATTTTAAAAGGCTAAATGTACTCCTTATAAGTTTACATATTTTTCTATTTGTTTTTAACTAAAAAAATTAAATAAAAGAAAAATTAATAAAAATTAGTTAATTAATTTGATTTCTGTCTATAACACAAGTGCCCTACAAATTCCTCTAGGTTCTATGAGGAATCAACAAAGATGAAGACTACATGATGTTATGTAATGACCATGTGGTTTTGTATTCCGAATTAGTTGTGAGATACAAGTTTGTGTTCAATAATTTCTATTAATAAATATGAGTGGTGTTTTAAGGGTAGATTTCACAAATTATAGGAGTTTGAATTTCAATTCCACTACAAAAGTCAAGGCTTAAAATGTGCCCGAAGGGTATGTGTTAGCAGGACTCTTTAAAAATTTTGTATTTTTTTTTCTTTTCTGTTCCCTCATATTGTATTAATGTTCTTAACAGGCTGGGGGACGGAATACTGTGTTGTTAAATGCCCTTGAGAAGAAAATTCCCTTGGTAACTGATCTGCCCACAATAATCTTTGGTGCTGATGTGACTCATCCTCAACCAGGGGAGGATTCTAGCCCTTCTATAGCTGCGGTAAGTTGTCAGCATCTTTTTTATCATTGTAGGTTTGCTTAATGTCTGATAGGTTCTGCTATAAAAAGGTGATTTGTTACAGGTGGTGGCTTCAATGGATTGGCCAGAGGTAACCAAATACAGAGGATTAGTCTCTGCACAGCCTCACCGGGAAGAAATTATAAGTGATCTCTATAAAACTAGTGAGGATCCTCAAAGAGGCACTGTTAAAAGTGGAATGATCAGGTAAAAAAATCTGACTCTCACTACATATTTGCTGTTGTAAATGTAGCTTCTTCCTTGTTCACATTTGATTGCCGTTTTTGGCAGGGAACTGTTAATTGCATTCCGGAGATCAACTGGGCTTAAACCTTATAGAATCATATTCTACAGGTGAATCGTTGCTTTGAGGATGAAAGTGGCTACTCTCATTTATACAACATTTCTGACGTTTGTAGTTGTGTTGCAGAGATGGAGTTAGTGAAGGTCAATTCAATCAAGTGTTGCTACATGAGATGGATGCCATTAGAAAGGTAGACATTATTATTGAGAAATAGTAATGTCACTCATTGTTGGATATGGTGGCAATATGATTGACCTTTCAGAGCAAATGGATATATATATACTCACATGAGCATGAATTCATAAAATCATGTTGAGTACCACCATTGGAGCATGGTCTGACCTTGTTAATATTTTCTACTCACGTGAGCATGAATTCAGAAAATCATGTAGAGAACCACTATCCTAGCATGTTTTATCCTTGTTAATATTTTATCTTGATGACATTGTCTACTTGTGAACACCTTTCTTGGCAGAAAGGCAAAACTTGCCATGGTGTTTTCTTGTATCCATTGTAACGCAATAGTTTAGGGCTGACTGCTACACATCCAGAAGCAATTCCTGATTAATTGGCAGACACATTATCAGCTGACTGGAATCTGGAGTTTCTTGAACAGTCTTGTTTTATTCTCTTTTCTTATGGTGAATGTCATTTGTCAGGCTTGCAACTCTTTGGAGGAAAATTATCTACCTCCAGTTACCTTTGTGGTGGTGCAGAAGAGACACCACACCCGCCTCTTTCCTGCAGTACATGGTGATCGCAATTCAACGGACAGGAGTGGCAATATTTTACCAGGTTTATATTTTGGTTTGCATTGTAATTACTTGTGCCCTCATGGGAGCAGTACTTGCTAATTGCAACCGTTTCCTCTTTTGGTGATCAGGTACTATTGTTGAAACAAAGATTTGCCACCCAACGGAATTTGATTTCTATCTCTGCAGTCATGCGGGTATTCAGGTAAACTCCATTTTCCTTTGCTTAGGCGCCGTTACCCTGTTACAAGTTTGATATGATCTGTTCTAGAACTTATTGTAGAAGCAATAATTGTTGTTGCTCTTTGCTTTGTCTCGAGCAGGGAACGAGCCGACCTACACACTACCACGTGCTATATGATGAGAACAAATTTACTGCAGATGCCTTACAAACTCTGACAAATAGCTTGTGCTACACGTATTTTCTTTGGCTCTTTGGATTATTCTCCTTGTGATCGCAACAGCTTTTCTTACTTCAGATTTTTTTTCAATTTCGTCTTAACAAGTATATTTTGCCCTCCCTCCAGGTATGCAAGGTGTACTCGTTCAGTCTCCATAGGTTTGCCCTTAAATCAGTTTATGGTTTCCAAATTTACATTTATCTGTAAAGTTTGAAGTCTTATGCTGATTTAAAAATGCATTGCCTGCTGCCTGAGTAATTATTAATAGAACGTTGATTCAACTATGCAGTTCCTCCTGCCTATTATGCTCATTTAGCAGCGTTTCGTGCGCGCTACTATATTGAGGGAGAAACATCAGACAGCGGATCAACTAGTGGAGGTGCGGCCTCAAGGGAGAGGAATGTGGAAGTTCGGCCTCTTCCACAAATCAAAGAAAATGTTAAAGATGTGATGTTCTACTGTTGAGCATTGTTCTCAATCTTTTTTCGTTTATTTTGTGGTACTTCTGGGCTAAACCTATCTGCTGAGTAGAGTCCTCTCGTTTTTTGTTTGCTTTGTGGTACTTTGGATAACTATAGGTTTAGCTGTTTTTGTGAATGATAGTGGTTTGGTGGTTGGGTAGAAATTGAGCACCGTTCCCTTTTGGCTGAAGAGCAATGTTGGTACTATGTTAATTAATGCCCTTCTGTTGTGCATTTTTGTGCTGGTATTTTTGTATGTTCTTTCTGATCAAATCTGAGCCTTGTGAGTATGCTATTTGAAATTTCTGAACATACCTTGGCGTATATCGTAAGGTGGTTCCTTTGTGGGGATTTGGTTGTGATGCTCCCTAGATCGTGCAGTGGTGGCTATGGAACCGATTGTGTAGGGAGCCTAAGATTGTCGACCTATTGATCCAGTACTGGAGGGAGAGCCTAAGATTGTTGAATTAATATTTGTATCTCTTGAATGTTTTGGCCTGTTTTTTAACCTTGTTATCTACAAAAATGAAAACCAAGAATTATGCTGTTCTATTACCGTAAATAGCTGCAGGCTTTAAGTTTTATGCTGCGGCCAAATCCTTCCATGCATCAACAGGGCTAAGTAGACAAACCTGGAGATGGATGGGGTTAGTGAAAAGATCTACTGATTCAGTTGTTTCGAGTGTGGCCCCTACTATATCAGTTTTTTTATTTTTTATTTTTTATTGTGTATCTAATGCAATATGTATGAGAGAGAGAGAGAGAGAGAGAGAGAGAGAGAGAGAGAGAGAGAGAGAGAGAGAGAGAGAGAAATTAACCAGAATATGTCATGCAAGAAAAAGGGAAACAGACTCCTGGACTGGAGTACAATAATGGTATCCCTGCACATAACTTCATACAATTTGTTCGCAAAATTGAGAAAAAGGCTGAATGGCTTTCATTTCATATAAAACCAAGTGAAAAGGTTGAACCATTATTCTTATATACGTGCAATGTACAACACTAAAGAGAAGGTACCCTCGGCAGAAAGACAGCGTCAACATTAATACTGTGTATGTGTAAATCTATTAATCCCTTGTGTATTTATGTAATGTTACAACAACAGATACCCCCTCCTAGAACAGGGTCAATCCCTCACAGCTGATGACGAATATAAAAGCAGCTCAAACTAAAACCAAACGAATCTAATGCCAAACAAAGCAGCAAAAAGCCGCAGTCCAATAAACAATACAGCCTCCCCGATTGCTATAAATAAAGATCGGGCAAGGCACTATACAAATGGAAAACCAAAAAAAAAAAAAAAAAGAAAAAAAGGGTTAACTTCAATCTCTTGCACTGGATGTTATAAAAATGAGAAACTGCCAAAACCCAAAAGGTGCAAGAGGAAAGCCGCAATAATGCTTGGTATCAGCATGTAAGGTGTGTTTCGAGATGAGCCAAAAAGGGTAAACTTCAATCTCTTGCACTGGATGTTACAAAAATGAGAAACTGCCAAAACCCGAAACATGCAAGAGGAAAGCCGCAATAATGCTTGGTATCAGCATGTAAGGTGTGTTTCGAGATGAGCTGCTCTCGCCAATCTGTCCCGCATTGACGAATTCACTTTTACCGTTACTAGTGGTTGCAGAGACATTTACGGACAATGAACCTAATAGGGTAAGTTCAAATACAACAGTCAGGACATTTCAACAAAATGTTTCATCTTAATTTTGTAAAATTAGTTTTGTGACCAATCCAATTGACATGATCAGAAAGGCTGTTTGAAGCTACGGATAAAATAATTTCAATTCTAGAAGGCAAGCAAATGTTCCTTGTAAATTGGGATAAACTTACAGTCATAATTAGCCCACCCAATCCGTTGGCCAGCCAGATCGTAAACAACGATCTTGTCTTTTAGTACAAGGTCTACAAAAAAAAAAAAATGCAGATATTTAAATTTTTTTTGTAATGTTTGAACAAGAGGTTTTCTACTTGCATGTCTGCCTAAGGTATCAATCTAGAACATCTTTAGTCTCCTAGGTTGAAGTAGGTTGCTGGAGCTTTAATTTGAGAGAATACTTATATTAGATGCCAAAGATATTTGCATGGCTCTCAAAAATGGTGGTGTGAGTGAGAGACAGAAAGAGATGCAAAAGAAGAAAAAAAACAATTGTTAGTGCGAAAATGGTTGTGCATGGAATTTCGCTATGTTTTTGTGAGATGCACCTTTGAAATCTACCAAGTATATAGAACTGACTATTTCCTTCAAATTCCTTTCTCTTTCTTTCAACTTTCATTCACTAAGCAGAAAAGCCTTTCAGTCCCCATACCTCCTAAAATTGTTATTCCTTGACCTTGAATTTTCTGGAATCCAATGCACCACACTGCAGCACCACCCTGTAGAAACACATTTGGCCATTCTAGTTAGGGATTTTCTAAGAAAACTACAACAATACTGCACTCTTGACAAGTGAAACATATCCATGTTAGAATCACTGCAAAGAACTTTAGCTTGTTCGGATAATTTTCTGTTTGCAACAAAAGGCACAACTGATTGTTGCATAGTACAGCAATGAAGGAGACGGTGGGAAGCAGCAGGAAGATGAGTTTGAGTGCATACCAAGGACAATATATTTGGAGGAGCTACTGTAATATTGGACAATATACACTCACAATGCAGAAGGAACAGCTCTAAAGGATAGCTGTCATGATGTTCATATTAATATATAGCCAAGTCAAAAAAGTGCTACTCTTGCAGGAAAAATGAAAACACATAAAAACATTGACACCACCAGAAATCACAAAACTTTTCTTCATCAACTTTGAAACATTTGAGCCTAGGAAGTACAAGAATCAACAAGGCAGAGATCCAATTAACTTTGGAATATAAAATTAATGGCAGCAAGGTTCTCCAAGCACTGCCATTTAAGTAGAAAGAAACACGAGAAAATGATTTCAAAACAAGAGTAGTTAGTAAATGGGTGAAATGGATGTTAAAAGGCAAATGCATATATAAATATATTTTTGGGAGGAAGAGAAACTTGCCCATACACCATTCGAAAAAATAGAGAAAAAAGAAAAAGCAATATTAACAACTCACAATGGAATTTTGCTGTAGAAGGTAGTCCTCAGGTTTTAAAATCATGGATGCACTACCAGCAAAGTTTAAACTAACTGTCGGAAATATCTCAGAGACACTGAAAAAAGAAATAGTATATCACTGATGTCAAGACAAACAAAAAACAAATTGAATAAAAGAACTAAGCATATGGATAAGATACAAATTAAGATGTTAAACTCTGAAAAAGACCTGGATGTGAGTAGATAACACTGTTCTCCCTTGGAAAGAAGAGGGCGTACAGATTGTGAAACAGCTGCTGTAATCTGCACAGATGAGAAGATCATAAATTTCAAATTGCATTCGTTATGACTCTCATACAGAACTCCAACTGGAGAGTACATGATAAGCACTGCAGGTTTGGACATTGCTTGCCAAGCATCTCACAAGTTCTGGATATATTAACAAAACTCTTAACACATTGTTCCACTGCCACTTACAGCACTGACAAAAGGATCATAGGCTTCTTCTGCAAGGTATGCCAAAGTAGTTCCAGAATCGACTATGGTTCCTCGGTTACTTGATGTTGCAAAAACCGATGCATCTATGGCCAATGTCTGCCCATTGACAGCAATGCTCTGGAGATTCAAATTATAGTGTGGCCTGAAAATTTGGACATACAAGTGAATCAAACTAACAGTGAAGTCATATCTTGCTTCCAATCTTCAAGCTTTTATACTAGCAAAATATGCCCAATATTAAACTCCCAAAAATTTGGATTAGCAAATGGTTCACCAGACTAGGCAACTTTCCATAACTTCTAGCACATCCTAGCAAAATATGCCCAATATTAAATTCTAAATCCAAACTTTGCTGGTTATGCTGATCAATGAACTTAAAGAAACCAATTAACAAGCTGAGATTTAATCTGTTTACAAGGATCCTGTACATTTATCCGCTCATAAACCTAAAAGTACACGTGCCTCTTCATTCATGAGCCTAGTAAGCCAAACTTTGGGAGATTTAAGCTCTTCTCAGCCGGAAAATAGAGCCTAAAGTCCAGGCTCAAGCTTGGCTCATTTAATTGGTCAACATGCCTAGACAAGCCTCTTTGAACCAAGTTGGATCAGCTCATAAGCAGCAGTTTTAAAACAACCCGTCAGTAATGGACATCTAGGTTTTTTACAGGCAGTAATTTGACTGGAACTGTGTTCCAGACAGTTTATAGTAATTGATGCATATTGAAATCTAGTTTGAGAAATTATGCAGCTAGTTTCAGTCTTCTTTCACAAACTTACACCAACCGATCTAGTTTATCTCCGTACTAAATTCTCCAGAGACTTAGGAAAGTAGAAAGAAAAAGAAAAGGACAAGCAACACAGTAGACAGCCATCAGTAAAGCTGAACAAGGGCAAAAATCCCAAGCCTGGCATTAAAGATCAGATTTCATACTTTAATGACTTCATTATTGGGAAACTGAACATTAGATATGGTTGCAAATAACATGACTAAACTCCATCCAGTTCAGCAGGCCTGAAGCCTTAATTCTCGACCTTTTCAACTTGAGGTCTCATGGTGCCCCTTAGGGTCCCAACTGAGCTATAGCTAATTGGTAGTGTGACTGTTATTTGATGGCATGAACTTGCAAAGGACCCTATTCCAAAACCAGAGAGTACATAGAGCCGGACAAACACTTCCCCCTGCTACAATGTAGGCTCCATACGGCATCTCCCAATGTTTTATTGTTTTACCAACATCTGTCTGTTCTCCCTTGTGATTTTGCCATACAGAACAGGCACCTGTCTTTCTCCATAAGCTAATGGTTCTTTAAATAAAAGATCAACCAACAAAAAATCTCTTCAAGTTTTAGGACCTTTGTTTGCATATGCATCCAATTCCTACCCTGCTATAACAGGATGCAAAAGCTGAACAGTCCAATGATTGTCCTTGTAGATCTGGGAAACTGGCAAAATCACAAAAAACCTAGGGAATTATCCACTAGACCAGGAATATCTGTATGACGGACAGATAGTAAATTACACCTGATAACATCTATAAGTATAAGCACTTTGTTCCTGTGCTTCACATGCCAAAATCTTTTTGCTACTACAAAATACAATTAGCTATCCTCTTCTACTTTATTTTATTTTAGTGGGAGGTTTTGGGGTTTGGGGGGGTGGGGCTTGTATTTAGGCATGGAATATTGATTCAATTATTGTGGAGCAAATCAGGCACATACACTGATTAATAAGACAAATTTTTTTCCGTAAAAACTTCTAAAGTAAATCAGAATCATCATTAATTTATCAAAAGTATACATAAACCCAACAACATATGGGAACCAAACTTTCCTCGGCTACAGGAGACAAATAAATGTTTGACTTTTGTTCCTCCAGCATAAGGGTAATACAAAGCAAAAAGCAATGACTGGTAGGTGGTATGCACTTTCCCCTCCACTTTTGCAACTTTAATAAAAGCATATAAATCAGAATAAACAAGCCGTTATGATCCAATAAGGTTTGTTCAACTTGACCTTCCCCTCTATTTATGCCAAAATCTTGCAAAACTATTTGGTGGGAGGAGAGAGGCTTGCAGGAACCTTGTTTGAAGCAGCTAGTGAATAAGAAAGGCTACCTATCGTTATTCAATCCAATGACCTGATAGATCAGATATTAAGATTATCCATTATCAAGAATGCATGACAAGTTACAATCCCACCGGACCATAAATCAAGAGCAGTTACAATCCCTACCAAACCACATATTGAGGATCAAAAAACTGTGTGAGGAGGCTATGTATTAAGCAAATGTTATTTGCATTTCCTCCTAAAACAAATATTGATGCCACATATACTTCCTATCATTTCACCAGACTGTACATACTTTTAGGATTTCACCAGACAATATAGGCATAGTCAATTGAGCAGCATGGAAGTATGACTCCCCACCAAGTGAAGTGTACATTGAGATGACAAGCTTAGGAGAAAGAAGCAGCAGCTAACTTTCCAAAAAATTATGCCTTTGTGATCCCTATGAACCATACATCTAGGGAACATGAGTTTTTAAGGTCTTCCTAAGCCATAGAGCAAGGTCTCACAATAAATAAATCATATATCAAGTCCGCGATCTAGTACAGGAAGTAAACCAACTATCAAAGCAATTATCCATATGCAGAATAACAGTTTATGGTTTCCAAACCACATTTGAAGGGAACAACGCCATTTAATATCTTACCAAACAAGAAGTTGAGTTAACAATCACTTCAGTTAAGGTAAGGGGGCAGTCTAAAGGTCCTATCGTAGAACTCAAAAATTTCAACATCTTTATAAGAGGACAATTCCAACAACAGGATTTCCAAGCCTTCAACAGATTATTTAAGGCCATGATCACCTCATAGTTCTATTTTATTTTCCCCTCACATGACTCAACAACTAATTTACTGCCAGAGTTAAGCAATGACCTAAAATATCAGAACAACTAAATGAGCGCTTGAAGCCCATGATCATATTTGAAGTTCAAATAACAATCCATGTATGCATCATATAATTCTAGAAACTGATCCAAGAAATTGTTGAAGCAACTCTTAACATTCTACAAGAATCAAAACATGTATGAATAATCATTACCACTACTGAACTACATGATATACAGTTTCCTTTTTAGTCTTAGCTCTTAACAAGCTGATATAACAAATCAGCTACATACAAATAGATAGTATGGACTTTACCACGATATGCAATATCTGCAAGGTGAAGCTATATGGGAAAAAGATACTTTAAATGTAAGGACTATCAACTCCAAGATGCTTATGGAGTCAAAATCATGTAACATGGTGCTTATGAAATTCCAATAATTGTGATGATTCTTAACAAGGATTGAACCAAGAAAGAAAAAGAAAAGCTTCCAACTAGAAGACAGAAAACGTACTGGGACGGTACAAGCGGACTATAAACTATATTTGGCTCCACGATCTCACCAAGAACCAATATACCACCGCCACCATTAGTTCCCTTAAAGCAATGAGAGAAGGCATTTGGGCTTATTCCCTGTGAAGAAAGTTGCGATACGACAGACAAGCCCTGCTGCCCAAATCCAAAAATCCCATCAACTGCTCTATCTGACTTTGTCAAGTCCCCAGTCTGTGATGTGCTACAGCTGTTTCATAATCCACCAAACAAGGCAACAAGGTTAGCCAATGAATAGAAAAGAACACAATTACCATCTTCAATTGGCAGGTTCCTCTGAGCTCACCCAAAGACAACAGGGGCCGAAGAGTTTGTAGTCAATGAATTCCCAACAATTGTGTCGAGATGCATCACGTCTAAGACATAATAACCTGATGTCCCACTGCCATCTCCATACTGGAATGTGTAACTGCATTGATTATTCTGAGTAGAACAGCCAGAGTCTGAAGACTGAGCTCCTAGAGCGCATCTTTGGTCTGAACAAGAGATCATTGAAGCTGTTGATGAGCTTGAAGGATTAAAGAAGTTGAGAGGAATCTGCAAGAAAGAAAAGCACCCAAACCAAGAATTTAACAGCAAATACGGTCCACTGATCTACAAGCCTGATAAAATTATTGGAACAGAAACAAAGTAAGTTTACAGGCAAGGAAAAGTTGAAATTACTTGGAGTCCGCTTGATGTAGGGCAACCGTTGCAGGAATTGCAACTGACCCACAAGACATCACTTCCAGTATCAATCTGCACATAGAATTCTTTTGAAGGAGAACCCAATTGAACCCTTGTAAAATAAAGCCTAAAACATAACCATGAGACCCAATAAGATACCGCATAATCAAAACAAAGTTATGATCCATCAAACACAGAGATACCAGATACCCATTAATCCAAACAAAAAATGGAACAAAATCCGATTCCAAACCAACAGAAGAAAAAAGAAAATAAACAGCACCCATGGTCCACCAAGTCAATTCATTTCCAAAAATGAAATGGATACAATAGGAGTTAGAGATTGAAAATACCAACACCAAATTAGAAAGGAGCATAAAAAAGAAAGAAAAAAACAATATGCAATGACATCATGAAAAGAACATAGACCTGAAAACAAAGTATTCAAATCAACTTTGAAGGCCCAGATTTCCAAAATAAAATCTAAACCCATAAACAGCGATATTAGAAACAGCTATAAAGAAAGATACCCATAATTGAAATCATACATAATGTGTTATTTATAGGAAAAGAGGGAGAATTGAATAGGATTACCCAACAAGGTAGGGATCGTAGGTGCCTTCGACGGGGAAATCGACGACACCTGAAGCAGACTGCAAGATTCGACGGTGTCTTACCCTGTCACGCTCTCTGAGTTGACTCAATTCGAACCCGTGATCCGTCGGGAAAGCTCTCTCCAGCGTCAGAACCGCCGGAAAACCGCAGAGCACCACCGCCGCCGGCAACACCACGGCGGAGAACGCCAAGAAGATCGAAAACCCGGCGGCAACCGAAGCTGGCATTTCTTTCTTTGCCTTTCTCTATCTCTCTCTCGTCTGTTTCTCTGTCTTTCTCTTGCTTTCACTTTCACCAACAACTAAAACAACAACGGCTAAATAGTCTTATATATATATGCATATTATAATATTTACGTATATATATCAGATTAAAAGACAAGAAGGGAGAGAATGAGGAAGCAAAAGATCCAGAACCGGGTGTTTCCGCTGCGTATCTATATAGAGAGAGAGAGAGAGAGAGAGAGAGAGAGAGAGACCGAGACTCCAAGACAACAACCCGGAGATTCAAAATTGAGTATTTATATTTTTTTCTTGTTTTTCGTAAATTGTTGTATTAATACTTTATTTGTTTACTTTGATTGTTAGAGGACACAGCTTTCCTCACGTCGCCCTTTGGGTTTCCGCCTTCTACTAAACAACGTCATGTGCGTATTTCACACGCCTTTTTCTTTTACTTTTTGCCTTTTTTTTTTTTTTAAATTTTAATTTTAATTTCTTTTCAAGGATTCTCAATAAGTGGGAAGTAAAATTCAACTAGTAAGCTATTAATCCTGATTTTAGTACTACTTTGTACCAAAATCAAGTGTTGCGGTCACACCCAACTTTGTGAAAGCACAAGTCAATGTCATAATGTGGTACGCAGGTTCAATTAAAAATGAACAAATAATTTTATTGTCATATTGATTGTTTTACTCTTTTTATAGGAATAATAAAAGATACAACATTTGTAATATGTTCAAGTTTATTATCTATTTTGGTCAGTGGACAAAAATTACATTATGTGCCCATCTTTAATAGATCAGGCACACCATGTGGATGAGGTTGAAGTGGGGTTCTAGACTTATAAGGTAATTTCTCGTTGTGGGGAACATGTATTTTGTGATAAATTGGGCCATTTTTGCAAGGTCACAAAATTCAAATGGTGGTTGCTCATGCAATTGTTGTACAGAAAATTTATTGGTGGATTTGATGAGTTTCTTATTAAAGCTTAAATATGAGTAACATTAGTTAGAACTACCGTACCACTAAATATTTGTTTACAGCCTATATTTGTCACTTTTGCAACAATCCTCCTTTATCCTATCAAAAATTCAAAATTAGCATTTTTATACTTCAACTTTCAAACTGGTAACTTAAGGCCCTCTTGAGGAGTGATCTCATTGGATTGTCATTGGCTGCCCAATTTGGCTATTTTACCCTTGCTCTTTTGGTTTGGGTTGCTAATGCAGGAGCTCCTGGCTCGTTTTAGGTCTACAAATCCCTTAATGATCCAATGATTAATAATAAGTCCCTTATGGGATTCATTGTCCTACCTAATCATTGGACAATTGCATTAATCTTGATAATCAAAATTTTCTATGCTTATGGTAAATGTTCAATCACTTTATTGCATTAGGAAACAACCTTTTTGTTTAAAAAAAAAATTTTGGACTTCCCTTTTAAGTTAGGAGTTGTTTGGATTACATCTTAAAAAAGTCATAAGCCCAAAGATTAAGCTAGTTTTAAAAAGTCATTTTTTAAAATAATTTTTTAAAGCTTAAGCTAGTTTTAAAAGTGACTTCTTTAAATAGGCAATTAAACACAGTTTAAAAAGTTATAAGCTTGAGTTATAAGCTGCTAAAAAAGTTGCATCCAAACTCTCATTTAGTAAAAACTAATAGATCATGCAAGTAAAAAACTGCACAACCAGCTACTCAAAAAGCCTGGCTGAAGTCATTAACACGATGTAGCATAATTATCAATCCTGTGTAATACTAGACAAAAAAGTAGAGAAAAGCTAATTTTGTTTCAACTGCAATTTTTTAGCTTGTACCAAACTATAGCAGCCTTGTATTGAAATATGTATATTTTATACTAGAATAATTTATTTTACTATACTTCCATAATAGATGTGTATTACAATTTGTGTTGGACAAGTACATTGATATGCCATTTAAGTCTTTTTGAGTGTATATTTGTGTTAGACAACAGAATTATGTTATGCTAAAATAATTTGGCGTTGCACAATGCTTGATATATGTAATGCCATGTCATGTACATCAAATTTCATAAGTAGATATGCGTTTGTATATATAAATTTAAAACAGTGCACTGAAACACATTGTTAGTGGTACACATCATATTAATATTAAATATTATACGCTAGCCGGTATGAGATTAATGTCTATGTGATGAATCTTGACCATATACGAAAAAGTAGTACAAAGGTATTTTTTTCATATTCATGTTTATTAGATTTTGACATATGACATTTATTTCTTTAAGACTCTTTATTTATCACTAATTAATTTATTAATGTTATAAAAAATCACACATCACAATTTAACAAAGATAAATTCTAAAAATTCCATGTTACCTTAACTCCTGGACTTTTGGTAGCTAAGGTCAATGATGGTTTGGAGACGTGTAACCAAGTTACGACTTAAATTGTTGGTCTTTATTAATAATTAAAAACAAAAAACATGTTTCTAATACACCTTTCATGACACTTCTTTTATCTAATTGTTTCTTCTACACATTAACAAGCAAGCATATCGTACCTATAATTTCTTATTTTAAAGATTAGAGCAATCATTTAAATAATATATCCCTCATAGTTGCCAAAATTGAATTTGTCCCCTTTCACATCCACCCACTCTCAATCTTGACATATTGTCACTTACCTCCCTCTTGACTTTTGCATAATTGGTAATAATGTAACACAGAGTCACAAAGTACAATACTAAATGCAGAAACTAGATTGCAACAACTGGGGCAAACTTTGCTGCAGTCATAACCTATAATTTCTTATCTTAAAGATTAGGCCAAGTCGTCCGATTTAACATTTTTTGGAAATCTGAAGTTACTATTTGGCAAAAGTTTTTGTAGAAAACATACAGACATAAAATTAATATCACTTAACAATTCCTGCCTTGGGTAAAAAAATTCTTGATGGGAATACTTTCGAAAAAAGTTTCAAAAAGCACTCGAGGAATTAAATAGTTAAATTTCTTTTGAATCAAATACAACTACACCAACGTCTTGATTTTCAAAAATAAAATAAAAATGGAGGGCTGTCCCCTTAGATTGGTAGAACCTGGCCCCACCCAAACACCCAAATAATGGGGTCACATCTCCCTCTCATGTGTCTTTTTTTGTGATGCTAAGTGTCATGGTCCGCTTCTTTGCGCCCCATGACCACTCAAAAGGGTGCCAAACTTGTGTCCAAGGATTGTCCAAACCTTGTCCAAGCATTGCCCAAACAGTGCCTAAACAATGGCCAAGACAACTCCAAGGCATACCAAGGATGGCCCCAAGAAGCAACCAAGAAGGCAGCCGAGGTAGCAGCGTGACAGCGACCAAGGCCGCTTGATATATCAAGCCACGGCGCGGGTGAGGGGCAACTTAACCTCACTAGCGCCCAACCAAGAGCATCTAACCTCATTTTGGTGTGCCAACGAGGCCCTGGATAACCTCACTTTGTGTGTGCTAAAGTGGAAGTCAGAAGCTAGCAAGATAACCTCACCAAGGTCAGCCACGAGGCCTCATTTAACCTCACTTTGGCCTGATCTTTGGTGTGGCATAACATTGAGCTCCCAAGTCCAAATTTAGCTAGGTTTTTTTCTATAGGACCATCTTAGGATGTAGTTTCATGGTTTTGAAGGGCTCTATTTATTGAGTTTTGTAGAATTTATAAGAGGCCATTATGACTCCTCGTGGGGGTGTCATGTTTTGTTGTATCAGTTTTGAAATGGCTCAAAATGCTATATTAAGGGGGGGGTATGCTCCTACCACCCTCCACCCCACATCTTCCTAGATGACTTGAGGCATGTCTTGTACATAATGTGAGCTATGTAATGATGCTTTTATCAATGAAAATATGCTTTACTTCCACCCATTCTCTAAAGGAGGTTGCTTGACGGTTGGCCATTAACGCTCAATTCTAGCTTCCAAATATGATGATCCGGGTTTGGCTGGCTTGTCAGACGGACTTGGCAAGCGCCGCACGTGCCACATTTGTGATTGCCAAGCTCACAAAATGTGGGACCGTGACACTAAGGCACCCCCCATGAACCTTCTTACACTGTACTTTCAATTTTTGAAGTTTGAACCAAAGGTCTTAATGTTGTTTCTGGGCTCTGACTTTGCACTATAGCAAAGGCAAAGTGCTCAATTATTTGAAGTTTTTACCTTTTTCAACCTTTTTTTCTAAGGTCTGTTGGGTACGAAACTTTGAATCAAACAAAGAACAATCACAACGTCTATAATTTGCTTCCTTTTCCTTTGCAAAAGTAAATCAGACTTAAAAGGCAGAGTGGGCTTGCTTTACTTATGGAATTACTAATATGCCCTGAGGCTTCTGTTGATGATTACTCTCCTATTGAAGAAAATATTCGGTACAATGTCATTATGCTGACGTGACGTGATACAATAAATTAATAATATATGATCACATAATTATGTAAATTATAATCATCAAGAGTATTATGTTTAAAATTTAAAAATTTTCACCTAAAACAAGATTATTAGTATTTTAAACACTCAAATAGTCATTTATTATTAGTTTATTGTACTACGTTAGCATAATAATATGGTACCACTATGGTACTGAATATTTTCTCCTCCTATTGCCTCTAAATAAGGATGTATCAAAGGACATTTGTGGGTTTTGGTAATTAAGAGGGTTATGTAATTCTATTATGTCTTTTGGGTTGTCTGCAAAGTGGAAAGAGATTGTGTTTAATTATGTATTCCAAATTTCCATGCAGCATTTCAGGCTTTGACCCTATACAAGCTTGAGAGTGATACTATTTAGGTTTCATTTGAGCTTAGACTTATTTGAAATTTAATTAGAAAATACATACAAAATTTTTGTATAAAATTTAATTAAATAAGAGTCTTTTACTTTAAAACAAAGTACCTATAAAGTTGGTTCTTAATTACAAAATTATTATCGTCATATTATTTTGGTTAAATTTTTTATATAATTATTTTAAAAATAATTGCATTTTCAAACCACAAATAATCAGATTAAATGTAATATCACAAAAAACACAAGTTGAAAACACTTTACATGTTATTTTGCATTTACTCGGTCCAATTTGAGCATCATTTACTTTTTTGTAAACTTACAATGCCTTCTTGTTTAACAATTGTTTTGACTCAGTGGTAATAGGTTTTAAATTTTCACCAGCTATACCAAAAACGGAGTACAAGGTAAAAAAATATCTTTTGGTAGTGATATTTTCCCGACTTGGTTATCGAGCTCTAACTGAGTTGATTCCATCATAATCTTCCCTGACCAGACTAGGCCTCATCACAAGTTTTTGGTTGGACATCAACAGAATCGGACCACTTGCCCCTGAACAGATCAGGCACTAGGTCCTGCCCCCCCGTGCTGCTCTTTCTTCCATCGCATCGACGGGGCCCACAACTGATATCGGATACTGTAGCGTGTTCTCGATACAACGACGTGGAGTGTGAGAGGGACAATTGCCCTCACCTCTGACGCCGTCCTGACACACGCCAAGCACGGAGTGGGATAACAACCCACTCAAGTGTCCTACCACGGATCTGACCCTCCAATGAAATGCCGCCACGTAGAAAGGTTACCAAGTACTCCAATGCATGCATACAAAGGGAAAATAAATGCTTTCTTCATCAGGTACGCATCAAAGACAAACCCTAGCAAACTACACTCTTGAATAACTATATTCTCCTGAATCTAACTTCATCATTGGAAAGTCCTTCGCAAACACCACACCGGTGTGCAGAGAACAGGAAAGCATACGACAATGAGAGAGAGCTCGTCGAAGGCTTGGGAGCAAGACTTACGAGATTGCTGCATCATCATTTTTATTTAAATATTATATAATCCAAAACAATTGTCATTAGGGCGTGGAAGTTGAAACGCAATTAACATCTAATAATAAAATATTAAGAAACTTGAAAGATTCAAGGCTGTCTTTAACAAAAACGTATTTTTAGGATCTTAAGTAATTGTTGATCATTGTTTAAACTCTAGTGTAGAACCTAGATTTTGTCATTCGGGGTCAAAACATTAAAAAAATTTACATCAACTAGAGCAGGGGCCGGGGTGACTTTTGTCAAAATAGAGGGCATGGCCTCCTACTATCTAGCTGTAGATCCGTTCTGGATGAAAATTACTAATGTCGAAAGTAAATTTAAAAATTGAAAACGATGAACACTATTTTTCTTTTTTTTCTTTCTCTTTTTCTTTTTCAATTATTATTTGGTTACTGTTGCTGGATAAGCTCTAACTCAAAGCTAGCAAAATTCAACTGTTATAATGGGTCTTAGAAGAAAAAAAAAACTATGGTAGAAAATTGATAGCTAGCATGCTCGTGTCCAAGCTTAATAATCAAAGTTGATGGTTGCTGGGTCAGCAGCAGGACCAAACAATTCGACATGTCAGCAAAACGGCATCACTTCTATCATCAGGCGCCTGCATGCATGCGTCACTGCATATGTTATGACTTCATTAACCAAAGTCAGAGCATTATTTGAAATAAACCCTACATATATATATATATATATATGTATGTGTCCGTTGTTCGGAGTTCTTTTCAAGGTTAGGACACCAAGTCAGAGCCCTCAGAATATATAGTTCAACAACAACAACAATCTGTATCCATTTTGTCTCCTTCAGATACATACATACATACATATATATATATAGATTTATATGTATATATGTGAACTTGACATTGCCATTTGGTAGCAGGTACCTGCCTAGATATTAAAAAGGAAGCTTCTTATTACATATTCTTCTTATTTAAGACAATTTTAGCATTTGTACTGATAGTGAAGCCTTGGGGGGAAAAAAGGGAGAGTACATTATCACAAAGAGCAGCGTAATAAAATATAATCGAGCCAAATACTGAGCTGTTTAATGTATTGATTTGTTTCAAGTTCCTTTAATTAATTAATTAGTTAATTTATCTATCTATTTGTTATTCGGTAATGCTATACCAAAAAAAAAAAAAAAAAATTCATACAAGATTTGTTATCACGAGACATGGTCGAATAAAAATTAATTAATTTAAAATAAAATACCTATTATGATAAATCTTAATTATAAAAATATTACTGTCATATCACTAAATATTTTCTATAAAAATTTTTGTAAAGGAATAGTATTTTTCATATTATTATTTTTTTTGTTTTTCTGTTTGGGTCGGATGTACTTTAGCCTTTAACTTTCCATAAATTGTAATGAAGGCACTCTGTTTCGGGGGGGTGGGTAGGGGGGCGCTTGGGGTTTAACCATCAAGTAGGGTCCATGGACCCTTTCCATAACGTCCCTCTGCTTGTAGTCTTGTACCCTTCTTGTGACAGTTCAAGAACAAGAGCCTGAATCCATTTTGTCTTCATCAGAATTCAGATATACAAATATATATATGTGTGTCCTCACCTAACAGTACAGCAAACCCACCAAGATATTGAAAAGGAAGCTTCCTATTCCGAAGATTTTGAAAAATGGATTATCTGAGAAACAATTTTAGGGGTGTAAATAATGTAAATAAGCCAAAAACTGGAACTTGCTGAACTTTTCAGTACTTACTAAACTGGAACAATGTTAGTTCAAGTTTTTTTTAGCAAATATTATTTGTTTAGACAAACTTATTTAATTAGCTTTTTATATTAACAAAAATTCAATTTTTTACATTTTTATAGATTTTTAATTTATGCTTTAATTTTTTATAATAAAAAATAACACAAAATCGTAGACTACTTAAATAAGACTGCTTGAACATCGGCCTAACAAATGCATATCCATGTAGCATTATACGGCCAATGTTCATATCTACTTCGGGAGACAACATGTCCACTCGTTTCTTGCTTTTGTTTTTGTTTTTTTCCCCAATCAATATATAACAGTACTATATATACATATACACACACACACATATATATATATATATATACTTTGCCCTTACAGTTCATCAACACAACCTTTTGTAAATTCTTTGTCATAGATACCCTCATTGCCTTTTCCGCGTACGAAGATCAACTTTTCTAAATGGCCCTAATGGAAGAACACATGTACAGCATCACAAGTCCTTCATATGTAATTGTTCTTTTCTTCCTACGTACTGTTCAAACCAAAAGATTTAACAAAGTTTAGTATGCATCCACCATTTAAATGGAGCTGAAGTCATAGACTCAACGATTGTCCAAGAATTTTTATGGGCTTGAGGAATAAATTAAGAAATGGGGCACAAAACAGACCAAGTCTCCTCCGTATATACCTACTTATGCTGACCTTTTCTTTCAAGAGACCTGCCATCAAACTCTACAAGAAGAAGAAGAACATGAAATGAAAATTAATTAGAAATTCTTGCTTGTCATCTATACTAACATATAAAGGTAACACCCGAGTTTAGTGTTCTGCCTCCTGTCAATATTTTGTATTGCCAAATTTGTACTAAAACAATTCAAGTATTTAGTGTTTAGATCACTTTTCTCTTCTGTAACTTTTGATGGCAAACGTGAAAATGCATAATTTTTGAGTAACTGCGCTTTCCCATATTGGCAGAATTGCTCCAATTTTTTTAACCCTCTCACATCTCTGGAGTATATATTTATATTTGCGTGTGCCCAGAGGCTATTATAATAGTAATAAGGATGTCCGATTTATATTTTTCCAACCCGATTTTTGTTGGCAGACAGAAGAAAGAGACGTACAGAGTCTGTTTAGAATTTTATCAAAATGCATGTTTAGCAAGTCCTCCTCACTTTTTGCAACAAAAATATTGTCCCTAGTAACCATTGTGGTACAGGTACACCAACTATCAATGAAGGTGAATTCTTTGTCTCCATTTCCTTTGTTTTTACCAAATATTCATTCATGTAATTTGTAATATTTAATTTATAACATATTCATGAAAATTTCAAGAAAAATAGCATACCTGTTATATATACCTACCCACTTGGATTCATGCATTTCTTATGCCTATACATAATGGGGGGGGGGGGGGGGGGGGGGGGGGGGGGGGGGGGGCTACATATATCCACTCAAATAGTTTTCAATTTCAGTTAGAGAAAAATGATGGATTATCCCGTATGTGTAGCATCACTTTAATTACAAATATATAAATAGATATGTTAGGTCAAAATAAAAACTTTTATTTTGATTATTCTAATTGATTGCTGAGGAAAAAAGTCAAGTGCTAATGTCATATCCGGCCTTTTGAGATATAATAGCGGTTGCGATCGTGTATATTATAGTAAATTAAACAATTTTTTTGCCAAACTAGTCCGCTTCTTGCAGTAGCAAAACCCGAACAGGATTGTTCATGGCATGCGGCCATTGTATTGAAAATTTGTCCATTGTCGAGACGATGCGAAAACATCATGAACAATTGTATTCGAACAATTAAAAGGAGCGTGAGGGTTAATCCACAAAATCACAAAAATAATTCATACCGACTTGTAGGTGTATGTATATATATATATGTAAATGTAGGTGCCCTGAACCTTGTTGGTCTTATCACTTTTATATAGCTTCCAAAAAACAGGGATGGACATGTTCTTGATTTGTTGTTTCAAGTGGTGCCAGCTAGTCTAGAGAATCAAGCTAAGTTTGGATAAGCATGCTTGTTTACTTCTCCATATAGCCCATATGATATGATGATAGTCATTGCTAGATGACAGCTAATACAGAACCCCTTTTTGGGTTATCTAACTCAAAAAATATAGCAGAATGCTTTCCTTAGAAACTTCCATGTTCTTGCTTTTAAGGTTCTATTGTTGTCCTTTGCCTCCCTTTTGTTTTTGAACTTGCCTTATTCTTTTTCTTTTTTGAAAGTTTTGTTTGGGTAAAGTGCTTGCCCCCTTCTTCCTTGTTAGATAGGAGGCATGTTAGTGTTTGAGTCTCTTCCCCAATTCCCTTGGAATTTAGATATCTATAAGTTGTACATTTGACTGCCCAACAAAAAAAAAGAAGAATTGATGAAGAAACTACAATTGGAATCTTACTGCAATTTCTCATTTTAGAGATAACTGTGTGGCAAAACACTTATCATATAATCAATGAACACTGCCCAATAATGGTTTTTGTAATTACAAAAATGCAACTGGCATATTATTCTTGAACGATTTTTTGTATAACATTTCTTACAAAATTAGAATTTTTTGTATGTTTAGCTGGAAGATTATGCTTATCCAGATTGGCAAAGGTGTGTCTTTTCATCCATCTTCTTTCAAATGTGAAGAATTTATTATTCTTCTTTTATTTTTGTATTTTCAATTTGAATTAGGACTTCACTTTTAATCCGGCATGCTGCTCCATCATCTTCTATCCTGCGCCCAAGTAGTTGAAGGGGCCAAGTTGCAAAACCATTTTGGCTTTCTTATTATACTTCGCTTGCTTGCACTGTTAGAAAAGATAAGAGAAAGGGAGCATGAGATGCTCTAATACCATGTTAGAAAAGACAAGACTCATGTGTAATCATAATACATTATAAAACAAATAAGGATTACGAGAGAGAAGTAGTAAGTGGTGAGAGATCTTAAAGAGAAATCTTATTGATATAATGTTTGTATAAGATGAGATACAATACAATGATGAAGTGATGCCTATATATAAGAGAAGAAATCACCTAACAATCACCTAACATTTGACAATAGAGAAGACAAGCCTAACTTATGCCTAATAACATTTGACAATGGACTAGACATGCCTAACTTATCTTTGACATTTATGTTCATTAACGACAGCCACTCCACTTCTCTTCGCTTGAAAAATTAAATATTACAATCAAGGGGAGAAGAAAAATAAAGTCCTCCTCCTCCCCCACCACCACCACCCCCTCTCTCTCTTAAATAGCGTGGCATTCATCACTAGTTTCTCCCGAGAGCATTGTCCCCCCAAAAATTAGTATTTCATTTAATTTTTGTTACTTGGGCAACTTTTCTTCTATTGTTCCTTCTTACATTGAGAAAAATAAAAATTAAACAATTGGAAGCATTGATGGTAATTCGCATAGTCAGAAAGGGAAATATGGCTAAGAATCATAGATTCGACAGCGAAAGCAAAAAACAAATCTTTGTTGTGCCAGGTTCTAAGGTAGACATCCTCCATAAATATCGCATTATAGACTTAAGCCAATGAAGAGAGTTACATTGAGTGATGAATAATAAATATACACCAACATAGGAATAGGGTTTACTTAGTAGTAGTCACGCCTTTACTTATACCATGAGGTTTTGAATTTAACTCACTTTTCTACTTTTTAAAGGCTTTGGCGCTCCAATTTACTCAAAAAGAGATTGCAGAATCTAATTTTGGGTAGCCTTCAGGGCCATAAGACATGTGATGGCCCAAGCATGGAACTAGGCCTATTTAAGTCTAACTCAACTAGACAAGAGCTTTGTGGCCTTATAGAGTGAGGGGTCAATCTAGGTCCACAAACCAAAAGTAACTTAACAGGAAACAAAATTATTACACGTCTTTTTGTGTTCTAACTTCAATTGATTAATCTTTTCCTATGTGGGACTAATAGAGCATTAGGGAACTAGGATGGACATAATATGGTTCAGTAAAACTATCTTAATTGGTACATATACATATTTTTGTTTCTTAGATGGCCGACTCTGGTGAAGACCATATCAGTATGTTAGATTGTATATAGGGTAAAAAATTATTTTGTCCTTCCAACTTTGTCTCATATTTCAATGTCATTCTTGAATTTTATTTTATTTTTTTATTTAAGTCATCCAATTTTTAAAAAAAAGTCAATGTGGTCTAACATTTTAAAATAAGTTAAAAAAAATAAAAGATTAATTACATTGTGATTCTCCAAGCTATGATTTAATTTCACTTTATCGACTAAACTAAAAGTTGTTATACTTTATCCCTAAACAATGAGAATTTAAGTTTGTATTAACACTATTGACGAAAAAGTCAAATTGAATACTTATAGCATTTCTAATCTGATACAATATAAATTTTTTTTGTCTCAGGTTTACAAATACGTAGTTTAAAAAATTTTCTCGATATTGTCGAGGCTAATAATTGGTGATACACAAAAGTAAGATTTTATGGCTCATTTTGACTATTTTTTTAAGACATTTTGAGATGGTTTATGATATTTCATATTTTGAAATTATTTTTTTCTCTTTACTTTAGATATTAGTATAAAATTTTTACCATACAAATTCTTAATTTTAAATTTTATGATGATAAAAATGTAACTATTTTTGATTGAATAGGGATAAAGTAATATTAAGTTATAGTTTAGAGTGCTAAAGTATAATTAATATTTAATTTCTTTACTTCTTTTTAAAAATTAAAAGGTTTAAATAGAAGAAATTAAAGTTCAGAAAATACATTGAAATTTGAAACAAAATTAGAGGAACACAACGATTGATTACTCATGCCTAAAAGGAAAATTTTCCATGTTTTGTGAGTTTTAGGTATTTAAAAAAGGTTTACGAGCAAAAAAAAAAACTAAATATATTTATTTGGTTAAAAGGGCTAGATAAAATTCTGAGCTTTTCTGGTAATAATTAAAGATATAATTATATTCTTCAGGATTACCATCAAATTAAGATTTTTTAGAGTTAATTTCACCTACATCCCCTCAAGTTTAGTATATAGGCACCAAGACCCATTATCTTTCAAAAATAGTCACCTAGACTCACTGTCGTCACCATCTGCAAACTACCGTTAGTTTAAAAGGGTATTTTGGTCTTTGACCACTTCTTCCCACACGACAATATCTGGCTCAGCCCCTCCCCTCCCTCTCTCTCTCTCTCTCTCTCTCTCTCTCTCTCTCTCTCTCTTTATTTGTTTCCTCTTTCTTTACCTCACTCTCTCTCTCTTTTTTTTCTCTTCTCTCTCTTCTCCCACTCACTCACTCACTCTCTCTCTCTCTCTCTCTCTTCTCACACGCCTCACGCATTCTCTTTCCTCTTTCTTTTGTCTCCCTTTCCATCGCGGTTTTTCTTCTCTCTTTTTCTTTTATTCTCTCTTTCACCACTCTCAAGGTTTCTCTCCCCCTCTATCTTTTTAACAAATGTGAAAAAAACTTAGTGGTCAAGTAATACGAAGAACTCTACAATAATTTTTATCAAATAATAATATATAATGTGTGAATATATCAATAACATAAAGTAGTAATGTAAAGATTTTTAAGAAAAAAATATTACATGACAGAATTTTATAGGATATTTTTTTAAAAATTTCTACACTAATCCACTGATATATGCACATATTAAGTATCAACATTTAATAAGAATTACCTGGAATATTTTTTCACAAATGTTCCTGATCGTGTCCTATGAAACCTCCTCCGCATAGTTGGAACCTGGAAGTCACAGACCCATTAGTTTTTATTTTTAGATAGGGTACCCATTAGTCGATACTGCCCTCCGATTTGTGAGCGTATCTCGCTATTCATTTCTTGTGTGCTTTTCTTTTTTAAATTAACTTCCAAATTGTTGGTTTTAGTTTTTCTGCTACCACTGGTAGGTGGTTGGTTGTGTTGTTAACTTGCTACTCTCATAAATCTATGTATATGTATCTACAAGGATGCGATTTGGTAAAATTTATGATGCTGTACGATGGGTCTGATTCACTTTGATGTTCTTTGACAAATTGATGAGGGTTTTGTGATTCAATGCTTGATCCATCCTATTCGAGGATGATGATCCTTAATTGTGCTTAAAAACGTTGTCCTTTGCAGCAGTTGGTGGAATTGGGGAACTGGTTTCACATGCCTATTTAACCTTTTTCATTGCCTTTGATGTGCGAAGACTGATTTCGTGGCATTCATGGTGAAGTAAAATGCAGGAGTGCTTGCTAAGCTTTACTTTTGTCATTGTAGATCAATCATGAGACGCAATTTAAGATTATAATAATAATTTTTTTTTTTGGGCATTTTAGTTCATTTATTTTGGCAGCTTTGAATATTTTTCATTATGATAAATTTTTTCCCAATCCAAGTGTTCTCTTTTAACTTATTTCCTTTACATTATAATTGCAATGTAAAGGATCAAGTGGCACAACTTTGTCTCCCAGTTGAATGAAACCTAAATAACAATACTAACTGAGTTTTTTTCAAAAATAATCTGATTTTTTAAATTTATTCCCAAAATATTAGATTTTAAAAAATTATTCCCACAATAACCTAAAACGCGATCTTGGATTGCATTTTGAAAGAAAACGCAATGCAAGATTGTGTTTTCAAAATGGTTTCACACCTTGCAAACCCAATTACATTTTCAAAGAAAACGCAATTTCAAACTGAATGTTTTTTGGAAAAACAATTTGAAATAGCGTTTTCTTTAAGAAAGAGGGAGAGTGAGAGAGAAGATAGAGAGAGAGTGAGAGAGAGAGAGAGAGCTAGCCGCAATTGTGGCTCTCTCTCTAAAACCCTCCCCTCTCTCTTGCCTTTTCTGTCTCTCTCTCTCTCTCTCTTCACTCATTCTTCATGTTTTATGAGAATTTTAAAAGTATTATAGTTTTCATACATGTTTTATATATACTTAAAAATTATCTTGGAAACTCAAAAAATAAATAATAGATAAACCATGTGAAGATAGAGAGAGAGTGAGAGAGAAATATCATTGCTATCCAGAAATATCATTGTCATCCAGAACTAAATCTTTTTAGATAAATAAAATGAGGTGGCTTAATAAGAAAATTTTATTTTTGAATGGCAATGATATTTCTGTAATCGGATCTGTTTTTAATTTCACATTTGATATTTCTGACCTCGTTTTGTTATGCTAAAAAGATTTATTTTTTGAGTTTTCAATACAATTTTCACACATACATAAAAATTGTATAAAAACTATAATACATTTAAAATTCTCATAAAATATGAAGAATGAGAGAAGAGAGAGAGTGTGAGAGAGAGAAAAGGCTAGAGAGAGGGGAGGGTTTTAGAGAGTGCTTCAATTGTGGCTAGCTCTCTCCCTCTCTCTCTCTGATTTTCTCTCTCTCTCTATCTTCTCTCTCTCACTCTCTCTCTCTTAAAGAAAACGCTATTTTAAATTACGTTGTTTGAGAAAATCCAATTTGGAATTGCATTTTCAGATAAAACACAATTGGGTTTGCAGGGTTGAGAAACCATTTCGGAAAACACAATCTTGAATTGCATTTTCTTTCAAAACGCAAGGAAAACACAATCCAAGGTCCCGTTTTAAGTTATTGCGGGAATAACCTTTTAAAATCTAACATTTTGAAAATAAAATTTAAAAATCAAGTTATTTTTAGAAAAAAAACTCATGCTAACAATTTGCAACTTCTTAACACAATCATATATAAGTTTAGCTAGATAGAAAAAAGCGGAAGAATAATAAGTTTGATTTCCTTGCCATCCTCATCACGCAAGAGTTAATAGCAAATGGTAATTATTTATTCATTTATTATTGCAAATGGAGGGTAGTTTAGTCATTTCATTTGGTTAAGTTAGTCAACAAATGGAAAAAAGGCTAATGGGTCCTTCTGCCTGTATATAAAACCTTAGGAGGTGTAGGTGTCTATTTTTAAAAGATAGTAAATTTAAGTGTTGATACATTAAACTTCAAGGGGTCTAAGTGAAATTAACTCTTTCTTCGTTAGCAAGAGGGGCTACCTGAAAAGAGCAAAAATATGCACCCTAGCGCAAGAGCAAGTTTGTCATGAATAGTACTAAGCCTATGTTTGATACTAGGAATGAAATGATTATTTTTATTTTTATTTTTGTTATCTTATTTGGTACTATTATTTAAAAATAGAATAGTTATTCTCATGTAATGATCATTATCATATTTTGTTGGAATGACCATTCATTATTTTAAAAGTGTGAATGATTATTTTATTTCACATGAAAAAGCATAAAACAAAACTTAGTAAGATTTTTGTTGTTAAATTTTTTTAAAAAAAATTAAAACATGTTTGGTAATTATTTTTTTAATTTTAAAAATTAAAAAATTTTAAAATTTAAAATTTAAAAAAATTTAAAAAATTAAAAATTTCCACTGTTAGCGTCACCATTAATCACCATTACCATTACCATCAACCGTCAGCTACAATCACTTGTCATCTACCGGCACCGCTATTCCCAACTGCTGTCACTACCCCATCACCACCACCACCCACCATTGGTCACCGTCCCACCGCCGCTCCTACCACTGCCACCAACCACTACCACCGCCCCACCACCACCACCATCCCTCGCCACCTACCATCACTGTCCGCCACCACCACCACCGTCATTACAAATGCTTAATAATATTTAATAAATAATATATAATACTAATATTTTATATATGACATAATATTAATTTTTCATATTATATACAAATTTTATTTTATTTTATTTTAGCATTGTTCATTAGTCTTACCAAACAAGGAAATATGAATGACTATTCCATTTCATTTCATTCTCATTCACATACCATTTCTTTTCATTTCTTCGTATCAAACATAACCTAAAAGTATCTTTTTTCAACACAAGCCGAGGAAGATATTTCAAATTAGCAACTTCATTGCGAGGAGTTTGCAAATTAGTATTACATGATTGAATTATTAAGACTTTTCAAGGGAAATTTTTTTCAATCTTTATTGTTTGAGGTCCCTTAAGACCATTTCTTAACAATCATGCTCCATGATAGAGATGTCACATGCGGTACAATGGCATTCTTTTGATAAAATTATTTACCAAACTAGACGGTTTGCAAACTTATTATTTTTCCAACTCTAGTTGTTTCTAACTTATTTATTAAACTCTTTTAGTTTTTTTGAAATTATATATTTAAAACATAACCTGAAGCTCAATTTAGAAATCGTCTGGCCATGAGACCAACAATGTCATGCTTTCATGTCATTTAGAGCTTGTTTGGAACTTGGGGAGAGAAATGAAGGAAAAATAAGGAAAAGAGAAAAAGAAAGAAAAATATGTTTCCTATTTTGTTTGGTTTTGTAAAAAAAAATGAAAGAAAAGAAGAGAGACAAAGAGAGAGTGGTTGTTTTTTTTTTCCTCTTACATTTGCCTTCCTTCCACTTTCCTTTTCTTTAGAAGGAAAAGAAATTTTTTTAATTATTTTTTTAGAGTAATTATACTTTATCCTCTTGTGGTTAGAGTAAAAATCAGATGACACCCTCATAGTTTAAAAGTGAACACATAACTATTTGTGATTTGGACTTATCTGCAAAATGGATGAAAATTGTTAGATTTAACGAAAATTCTATCATAACGGTATTTTCGTCAATTTATCTCTCCAAAATAGAACATCAAAAATATAATTTTGCTTTTTTATGTCAAAATAAAGTTGTCTTTCGCATGGACTTTTTTATTATTTCACCAAATTGTCTTTTTGATGTTCTATTGTAGAGAGATAAAATAACAAAAATACTCCTATAATAGAATTTATGTTAAATCTAACAGTTTTCATTCATTTTGCAGACAAGTCCAAAACACAAAGGGGTTATGTATTCACTTTTGAACAACATGAAAGTCTTTTAATTTTCACTTAAACCATAAGGGGGTAAAGTATAATTATCCCTATTTTCTTTTTCCTTTCTTTTCCTTCCTCAAGTTCCAAACAGGCTGCTAAGAATTTCATGGATTTGGTAAAACTACTTGGGATTGGAATTTAGTTTCCAAACCATGTGAGTGGGTTTTTGGTATGGTTAAAAAGAAAAGGGGTAAATTCAGTTTGCCCCCTTATGATTTCCTTGAAAAACACATGCACTCCTTTAACTTTAAAAACCTACATTTACACTTTTTGTGCTTAAGATTAATGTGAAACTATGGATGCCATTTGTTAAACTTGTGAAAAGACACAACTACCCACTCATATTTAAATCTTCGTCTAACTCTAATGCCCAAAAACTGATTGAATGTTTATACATATACAACTTTCTAGCAGCAGAGCATAACTTGCAGAAAACAGAAGATATTAAATGGATAAAGGACACAAGTGAACAATAGACCGTATCACATGCAATAACCAACCACCTTTGATATGGCTGATATATCTTGCAATACCATAGGTAGATTCGGTACCATTAGACAAACCACCAAACATCTTAAAGTAATTCATTGAAAAACTTAAAAGCTATAAAAAGACTAGTCGGGACATAATACCAGAACAATGTTCCGGCAACCAATATCAAGATCCAAATATGACAAAACAAAAAACTTATATTATCAGCTTCCTCTATCCTGCATCTATAGAGTGAGTTCGCCTTTCTCGCTTTACTTTCTTTACAAACATAATGTAGAAAAACATGGCTCTCGATCTTTGCCTCTGAGCTCTATAATTCTTATTACATAATTACACATATACACCCTCGAACACACATACATTAGGATTTTTTCTATAGAAGTTATTTAGTTTTTCATTTTCCAAACATGTATTCAATTTTGTATTAGAATCTACCAATTTTCAAGCTCATATTTGAATGTATGTTTGTTAGCCAAAGACTTTGTATGTAGAATTGAAGTTTTGCATCAGAATCAAAGTGGGTATTGGCTATGACTGATTTTGGGTTGTTCAATAAGGGAGAATGAAGAAGCTGTGATGGGTACGGGTAAAGAGAGAGGAAAGAAGAAGAGAGGGTGGCTCAATGGGTCTCTCAGCTGAGGACTGAGAGACTCATGGCAGTAGGAGGTGGGGTTCGGTAGTGGGTGGTTAAACTTTGAGAGAGAGAGAGAGAGAGAGATAATGGAAGAGAGAGCGGTTTGGTTGAGATTGATGAAAGTGACAAATTTGCAGTGGTGATGTTCAGCTATGGTGGATTCCGAGTTTTAGTGGAAAAATAGAGCTTTCTAAAGTGAGAAAGACGGAAGAACTGAAATGGATATTTGGTCACTAAGGTAGAAAGTTTTAGATTGAGAGAAATAAGGTAAAGCACAAAGAGACGAGTGCTTTGAACACTTGGGTTGAGGTGGTGCAGGTTGTCTCCATCATGACCATGGCTAGAGATCGGTTCGAGTGTGGCCATGTGGTAGAGAGAGAAGGTGATGGAGGTAAGAAAGAAAAAACACTAACGATAAAACACTAAGGATGTAAGAGACATTTTAGTCCTTTGAAAAGGATGCCAAATTGCATTTAGGCCACGTGAAGCACACTCACTGCTAATTTGAGCAGAAAATTTAACAGTTTCACTTCACTTTATACTACGAGGGGTGATAGTGTAGATTTTTAAAGTGTAAGGGATGTATGTATTTTTCGAGTAAAGCATAATGGGGTAGAGTGAAATTACCCCAAAATAAAACCCTAGAGACGAAGACCACAGCCGAGTTGTGTGGTACAATTCAAAAGTTGCAGGAGAAAGCCAGCACAGTTCAAGAACTCGACAATTCGACCCAGCAGGTCCGAAAGGGAGAATTCTCTCTCAACAATCAGACCCACCCTTGGTAGTTATATATAACATATATGTATATATATTCATCCCTCCACCCAAACCCTGCTCTCTCTCTCTCTCTCTCTCTCAATCTATCTTCATTTTTTGTATCCTGAACTATTTCTTGCTGTGTTCAACTGGTAACGTATGTGTTTGAAGAAGGCGACCTGGTAAACCTTGCGGTGCATCCAAATGGAGACGACTTTATTTCCTCTCTCCTCATCGGCCACTGCAAGTAAACTTCCATTTCTCTCTCTAATCTTTGGTTTTTCCCTTGCCTTTTTCTCTAATCTTGAACTTTGGTACGATTTCACTAGTATAATTGTGCATTTTCCAAAATTGCCATCTTGGCTACGCATGTTTTTTTTTTTTTGGTTGTACATTTACCAAATGCAATATTGGCAACTCTTTGAACTCTATATGGCTAATGAACCTTGGCGAGCTGTTTATGTTTTATGGTGTTTATGAAATTGGTGATGGTAAATGCAGGGCCGGCCCTGACATTTGGGTTGCCCTAGCCTGACACTAAACATGGGTGCCCTCTTACTATTAATTTATTACAAAAAAAAAAAGTCTAAGTAAAAAAAAAACCAAAATCAAGATTACATTGTGCGTTCAGCTTGAATTATATAAAAAAAAAATCAAATCAAAATGTAACTCCGGTTAATTGGTTATAGTGCTTTATGATTAGCACGATCTGATTTAAAGAAAATAACATTCTCCTTGTATTTTTTGAAGTAAAATTTTCAATTAAGTCATCGTATTTTAACTTAGCCAATGCTCTTATTCTGTCTTGTGACATGGTAGTCCGAAGATAAATTTTTATCAATTTCAACTTAGAAAAACTCCTCTCCAACTAACCAAATGTAATCGGTATGGTTAACAAAATTCGATAAGCAATTCATACCATAGGAATAGGGTCTTCATTATGCCCCTCCCAGGATTTTTCATTTGCTACGTCAACACCTTCACTCATAGGTTCCTCATGAACATCATTCATATCTTTACTACTAGCTTCTTCATTAACACCTTCCTCTCTTTTTCCTTTATCGCTTGCTTCTTCATCTTGACTCGAAAGTAGAATTTTTTGTTTTTTTTCATTAAATAGGCTAGAGGTCGAACCCACTAGTGATTTTTCTATTGTATCTTTTCGTTGCTTGCCTTTTCTATTAAAATATCTGGATTTTTGTTTTCAAAACCTCACTTTATTCTTGTCATTTTCATTTTTTGTCATAGTACCTATTCAAATGATCAAATTGTAAAAAATAAAACAAATTTCACACATTTAAATGTATCAGAAAATGTGTGCGTGTGCAAATGTATTACTAATCTAACAAGTTCTACACATTCAAATGTATAATGTGCGCTTGTGCAAATGGATCACTAATCTTACAAATTCTACACATTAAAATGTATCACAAATTTACGCCTGTGCAAATGGATCACTAGTATCTAGAAATTCTACACATTCAAGGGTAGTAAATCTTTACCAATAAGAAGCACGGCCAAAAGATATTTACTCTAGAATAGATTGTTGAACCTTTTGTGATTAGCCCTTCAATAATTTCCTATAAAAAAGCATAGTACGAGTAAGAAGCACTTCACAAAACTAGGAAAAGCCATGAAATATTAATATGTTTAAAGTCTCTACAAAATATATGGAGAAAATAAAATATGTATGTGAGGCTTGCTGTTAAACTTGCAAAATCAATTTGGTAGCCATTATCCTAATGAATTTGGATGTGTCATGCTTTAATTTAATTAGAATGTCAAGTGCTCAATTTTTTAAAGTCACATTAAAAAACTAAAACTTCTTCCTAGAGGGAATCTTCATTGTACATATGGATCATATAGGAAAATAATTAATAATAAAGGTTACATCATATAAAATGTTAGATTCATGTGTGCCAAATTTATAAAATAATAGAAGTCCTAAGCCATTACCACTAAATAACTATTTGGAAGAATCTATCGGACCACCTCTTTATAATGCTGTAAAAAGTTAGGTATATAATATATATAAATCCTGTTTATGGGTTTGAATGGAATAAGGAAATAGCAAGAACTCTAATCATGTCCTATTCTCTCTCTATTTAAATATAAATAAACTAAGATTAATAAAGCCAACAGTAACAGATTAACCCCTCAAAAAATATAATCAATAGTTTAGCCTCCAATACCAGCGAAGCACAAGCAGATACACATACTCAACAAAAACAAGAAAGAAAGCTAGAAAGAGAAAACAAGACCAACCTGTTTATGGGTAATGGGTGTACATTGAACTGTACAGGGGTTTTGCTTTGTTGGTCTCAATCTCAAGTTCTCAACTCCCCTTGTGCTGGTTTTGTGTGCGTAGATGTGTAGTTCTGCCCCTTTGCTGTTTAATTATGAGCAGAAGGCTGCCCTCTCTCTCTCTCTCTCTCTCTCTCTCTCTCGCACAAACCCAGTCGATTGGGGAATCTGGGAATTTGCAACGCCGCAATGATTTACAAGAATTAAATATTTTTTTTTTTGAAACCTAATGGTTGCTCTGGCCCGGGGGGTTGCCCAAGCCCGAGGGCTTGTGGGCTTACCCTAGGGCCGGCCCTGGGTAAATGGTACTTCAGAGTATATAGTTTGAGGGTATGGAACATATTGTGTGCAATTGCAAGAGGCCTATAATACATTTCAAATTGTTTTGAGTGCAAAGGGGTACCTTATAGTTCAAAAGATCTGTTATACCTGCGCGTTATGCTGTGATTTTGATGATACTGGGTGCATAGAGCCAATTTTGTTCTCTCTGTATTCCCTATTTCAAGACTGTTGTATTTGAGTTCCACATGCTAATGGTGGGTAGGATGTTTCTTAAATAAATTTTAGTTGTTGGACAGGATTGGGACTTCAGAATTGGAAATATTTGAAACTTTGACTGGTAAGACAATTCCATAACTATTAAAGATCACAGATAAGGACTTAATAAAAAAAATATGATATGAAATAAGACCCATGGACCATTATTGCCACACATGTTTAGCGAATCTTGAAAGCTTACCCTCAACTCCAAAAGCGTAACCACTCCGAAGTAAAGGTAAGAATAATGTTTTATATGATGTTTCTAACATGTCCGCATGGAGTTCCCATTTTGCTCTTTTCTTGTTTGCATTCTCTGCATCATTTTACCTCCTATTGAAGAAAACTCATCCTTGTTAACATTTCTACATAATGAACTATGACACATGACAGTGTTGACACCATACCTGCATCTTTTGAAGCATGAAGTTCAACAATTGATTGGATTTAACATCCCTTTTGGGAACGATAAGGATAAAACTTAGAAGCCTACTTTTCCAATTTTCCATTCAATCTATCAGGATTGATCAAATCAATAGTTGAAATAACTTGCACGATAAAGATGCCCATGGATCGGCCAGGAAGGAAAAAGTAAGCCATATAACTGTGCTTTGCTTTTGACTCAGGTTTGGAAAGAGTGAAACTCGCTCGATGACGAGAACTTTTGCGTTTGATGATGTCTCTGATGAGAAGGATTGTCATTGTGGCATGCAGCTGTGCTGTATGAATAGGAGAGAATGAAACAGTAATTGATTGTGGTTTTTGAGAAACCCTATGGGGGTGTAAGAACGGTAAAATAGATTAGAGGCATTTTAGTAAATTAACTATAGAATAAGCGTGATGTGGGGCTGGCCCACTTACCTTAAGACTGAGTACGCTTCGATTTCAGCTCAGGCTTTATCCTTTTCTTCCAAAACCTACCCCAAACCCCTTTAAACTGCTCTCCAAGCTGGCCCAGTTCCAGTGGGTGTGAGCAGGTACTGCTCCTAAGTAAGTGGTTAAAATATCATTCTCAATCACCTAGGTTTTAATCCCTAGGGTTATAGTTGTATCACACAACTAGTTTAAGCTTCAAAACTTCTATTAAAACAAAAAAAAAAATCAAAACTCAACTATAATGAATTGAATGATCTTTGGATTACAAAGGCTGCTAGACTTCTCCTAGGACTAGGATTTAGACTTGAAAATAAGACACTGGCAACTAAGACTATCCTAGACCTACCAAAGATCACACATAAAGACTCCATAACATAATTTGACCTAGAATGAGACCTGTTGACCCGTGCAACTCCTTATATCCTGTTAATGTAAAAATTGTTGAAATATTATTAATGCCTTTAGAAGCTCAATTGAACCCTAAACTCCTCAATTAGTTTCTATTCTTGTTAGTGTCCAATGTGTCATTCTGTGTTTTATTTATGTCATGCAAAATTATACTTTTCTTGTTTTATTTGTTTGTTCTCTGGTTATATGCATGTTTTTACTTTTTATGAATAATCTGTTTCTTTATTTTCTCATTATGCCTTACTGTTTGTATTGTGAAAAAATTTATGTATCAGTGTAGACTCGAATTCTTAGCTTTAACATCTGCTGACGGTTTTGCATGAGTATGGAAGACAAAAGATGGTGTTCACTGTTCTATGTCACATGGACTCTTTTAAATTTGTGAAATACTCATGCTGGACACTCGACACTTCGTTAAGGGTATGGGACATGTGTTTGATATGTCTAGTTGGACATACAAGCATTTATAAATAGTCGAGTTTACTATAAAACCCTACATAAGAATTCCATGTTTTGCATAAGTGCTTTGTTTTAATTCGTAAACACCATTTTACCCACGTAAATAAAATAAGTATTTAAGAAACATGACATGTAGCTATGTTTTGGTGTCTTTGGACATGAAAATTAGATGAATTCAACTCTTAAGACACATATCAGCACCTGACCCCCATGCCCAAGGCCATATAACATAGATGGTGTTCTATTGACTTCTTTGACTCATGAGTTGATATTATTTATTGGATCTAGTTCTTTTGGTCATGCATGTGATTTAGATTATGTTATATTTTGGATTCCTTGATGACAATTTGTATTTTTTTCTGCAGGATTAAAAGGCCGTCGTTTTTCTCAGGACACGTCTAAGCCATTCTTATCTTGCACCACTCTCAAAGTATGCTAATCTTCAGTTCGGATTTGATCATACATGTGGTTTTTTCCGTTTTATGTGTTTATGGTTTATATTCTTTAGCAAGGAGTCTTTTAATGAAATAGGTGAGGAAGCAGTGACAGCAGTTTGGGACACTAATACCGGAACCGGATTGGCTATCAGAGGCTACTTCGAAAGCCGGAATCTGTCATGTCTATCAACCTGAATGGAAAACATCTTCAACTGTAAGGAAATTTAGTTTCATTATCTACATTGGTGGTTCAGGTTTCAATTGATAAATTGTGCTGGAATTGTGTCCTTCCTAACAATAGGCTGATGTTATATAGATCTAATGTTGCCATACTTACATTCATTCTGGTTTAGCATTTTCCTAATCACTTAGTTACCATTTGTTTTGCCATTAATCATTCTGATTTAGCATCTTGACGTCACTTAGCATACAGTAGAAGACATTTGCTTACTCATTCTTAGCTGGTGAGGGCATCTGATATGCTGTAGCTTTTCACTCCCATGGTTCTTGATGCTTTATGAACAAGAATATATCAGAGTTTTGAGTGTCAGCAGGTTTAATTGTTAAACATAGCTAGAAAGCTTTCAAGAAGTATCCTTCTGCTGTTTGTGACTAAGTGGAAGTTAACAAAATTCTGTTGTTGTCCAATACTTTGTACACAGTTTAGACTGTAATTGTGTCCGGTGGGAATAGAATTACATGATCTCTCTCTCTCTCTCTCTGTCTCTGTGGGTGGGGGGGGGGGGGGGGGGGGGGGGGGGGGGGGTGTGGAGTGGGGTGCATGAAGAAATTTATTTATTTGTTTTTTTTTTTTTTTCGGTTTTTGGGTTAAGTAGACTTAAATTTAAACACAAAGACTATACACAACCTAGATTGTGAAAGAGACCATTGCAGCAGCCTATTTTGAGATTTCTGGTTTGATCTGGGTCTTTAGGAATGAGATTATCACAAACTTGTGAGTCCACCATGGCGTCCTTAGATACATCACTTAATCAGAAAGTTGCCCCTTTTCAGCACTCGACAATACCATATTGTTCCAATAAAATTTCTGTTATATTAAAAAAATAGTTTTATTTTCCAAATTTTAACAAAAATCTCAACCATAAGAAATATGTTCAAATTATTAATTGCACTCCCTTTTGGGCAAACAAAGCAACAATATGTTTAAATTATTAATTGCACTCCCTTTTGGGAAATGAAGCAAATCTTTTTTTGTCTGTTAATCTCTCTTGTCATCTGGTTTCATTCCTTCAAGTATTTCATTTCAATCGCAAGGATGACTGTTTATCTAGACAAAAGTTTTCACTGTAGTTGCAAACAATGTCTTTTCTGACAATGTTATGCCACATTGATTATGCTGATTTCATTCTTTGTCAGGATGGATAGGGATGAACACAATGAAGAAGATTCAATGTCAGTTGTGAATTCCATTGTTAAGAATGAAGATATTGAAGTTGAGGCGAGGGAGCTAACTGCCACTCCTCTTAAAAGATATATAACGATGGTTGTAGATAATGGCATTGCTAATAAGTGGATGTGCAATTTTGGATGCAAATCAGAACCCTATACAGGGACGTATTCCCGAATTAGGGCCCACTTGATTGGGTTGCTACCTGGACAAAAATCTCAGGGAGTTGCCTTATGCTCAAAAGTTGATAAGGAGGAGAGGGAAAAAATGAAAAAGGAAGAAGATGAAGCCAAAAGAGTTTTTGGCAGTTGCACCCGCAGAACACCTGTTTCGGGTGTTCCAGTTGTCTCACAGGCATACAGAACAACTACAAATGCGTCTATGGACAAAGGGAAGGATGTCTCTGGTAAGTACAAAATATCCTCCAAAGATGAGGCTGATGGGTCAGTTGCGCGTTTTTTCTACGGCTGCGGAATACCCATAAATATGGCAAAGTCTCCATTCTGGGTTGATATGGTTTGTGCTATCAATGAAGCACCCAAAGGATATGAGCCACCAAGCTCAGAGAAAATAAAGACTACACTTCTTGACAAGGAAAAGACTAAAGTTGATCAAGCGTTAACTTGTATTAAGCAACAGTGGCCAACATATGGGGTTTCTGTTATCTCAGATGGTTGGATGAATGTCAAGCATGAATCATTTATCAAAGTAATGGCAGTTTCAGAACATAGGGCTATGCTCATTAGTGGATTGGATTGTCCGAAAGAAGATGTCTCAAGTGAATTTATTGCCGAACTTTTGTTAAAAGCAGTTGAATCTGTGGGTGCCTTTAACGTTGTGCAAATTTTGACAGATAATGCACCCACTTGTAAGGCTGCTGGACGAATAATTGAAACAGCATATCCTCATATTTTCTGGTCAGGTTGTGTAGCTCATACTCTAAGTCTTTTGTTGAAAGATATGGTGAAGTCAATGCACCCTAGTTTGGGCTTTGTTGCTAATTGTTACAGCAAGGTTAAAGGGGTCACCAATTATTTGAGAAATCATAGTTCATCACTGTACATAATCCGTACATTTCCTGAACTTGATGGTTTTCAAGTCAAAAAGAGAAGATTCGGCCAACATTTTTTAGTACTAGAGCATATTCTTCGGGTAAAGAATGCTTTGATCAATATGGTTTTGAGTGAGGAATGGGATAAACTCAAGAGAGGTAGGTCGAAGTCAAAGATGGACCATGACGGGGTGAGGAAAACCGTTCTGGATGATGATTTCTGGAAGAAGCTGAAGACCATAGTGACATTCATGAGACCAATATGGGATCTGATATGCTACTGTGATTCAGATAAAGCTTGTGTTGGGGAAGTTTATCAAAGAATTGATGATATGTTGGGATCTATTAAAGTGATGTTGCTGGATAATGCTGATCTGAGGGGAGTCATCCAAAATCTTGTCACTGAACGATGGGACAAGATGGATGTACCTCTATATACTGTTGCCTATGTATTTACTCCACGATATTACTCAGATTATTGGCTAACAAGTTCGGCTCCAGGTGGAAAGAAAAGAAAGAAACCTCATGCTGATCCCGATGTTCAGAAGGTCTATTTAGATGTTATCGATCGACTTGTGAGGGACTCCAAAGAGGCATCTCTAGTACGTCGGCAACTCAGTGATTTTGTCAGCAATACAGGCTCTTTTGCTTGTCCTCAAGCTATAAAAGATAGAGAGATCATGTCTGCACTATCATGGTGGAATTTATATGGTGCAAGCGCTCCGGAGCTTTACAGTTTGGCAATTAAGGTGTTGTCCCAATGTGTTAACACTACTTGTGCTGAAAGAGAACTGGCTACCTGTGAATACATTTGTAATGTAAAGAAAAACAAAATGAATGCTGGCCGTGCAGAATCTTTGGTCTATGTTCACTATAACCATCGTTTGTTGACAAGAAACCGAGAGGATTATGAGCGGTCATACCGGAACTGGGACAATTTTCTTACTGATGATAATTTGGAGATTGACGTGGAAGTGATTGAAGATAAAGAACATGGCATACTTCATGCTAATGAAATTAATGCCGCGCAGTCCCTGCCATTTAACACCCCAACTTCTACCTTGTCTTATCAGACTTCAATATTTCAAGGATCTTCCAAATTGCAAGTGGAAGAGATTGTCTGCAGTAAAAAGCCACGCATGAGGTAATAATGTTGTTCTACGTCTTGCTTTTAATGATGATGAAGAAGATCAGACCAGATCGGTTATTGCGACAATTATATTTTTGAATGATCTTGTAAATAAGCTTACGCATGTGGTAATAATGCTCTTCACTGTCTTGCTTTTGATGAAGAAAAATATCAGTCAAGATGGTTTATCACGACAATTGTGTTTTTGAATGCTCTTGAAAATAAAATTTTTAGTGATATTTTTGTATCTTCTTTATTTATTATTGAGCTTTTGGATGGGGTTGAATTTCCATGTGAAGTCTGCTTTTTTCTTTCTTTTCTTATTTTTCTTCCTCTTTTTGTACTTTGTTATTTTTTATTGGGTGCAAGAAATTAAAAAAAAAACTTGTATCATCAAGACTTGTTTTGAAGGCTGTCCGGCCAAATCAGCAAGTATTATGAGGGTCTGTGCTTGCGCTGTTCATCGTTTGGTGTTGGATGATCTGCATTGCATGTTCCATTGCTAGAGGTTATGATAGGAACTTGCCGTCTTCAATGAGATAGCATGGTTCCTTGTGTAGCTCAATTGCAATTGTTGAAGCAGGCTCAACCCCCACTTCCACAAAGTCCCCCTCTTGTAAAATGCATGCCTCTATACAGGCTTTAGAGCTCCAAAGCTGGAGCATTTAGCCGGGCAGCTTGTTGCTTAGGAATTAGGATGCAGAATGATTTATGGAAAACAGCTTAAACTTGCTTATCAGAATGTTTTGCTTGCCATTAAATATTTTAACCATTGCAGACCCAATTCCTAGCGGCAACCACCTAATGATTATCATTCTTTAAGGTGAATTGAGGGGTTTGTCATGTATGTTCTGTTATGATGCAGAAAGAGGCAAGGTGGTTTATGGTCTCATGTTTCTGACATGGAGATGGAATACTGAGTATCTTTGGCAGTTCCAAGCTTGTTTGGGACTTTAGGATAGAAAGAGAAGGAAAGGAAAATAATAATTTTCCTTCTTTTCTTTGTGGGGTTCCTAGCTCGGGAGGCAAGTGGAAAAAATCCAAATAACTAGGGAAAGTGACTTTCCTTTATTTTCTTGGAACTTGAAACGAGGAAAAATTGTTTACCTCTCATTTTCTTTGCAAAACCAGTAGGAAATAACCACTTTCCCTGTAATCTCTCTCAGTTCTTTTCCCTTCTTTTGTCTTTACCTTCCATAAGTTCCAAACAGGCTCTTCATATCTCACGCACGAAGCATTCCACCCATGCATTTCTGTATGGCCTTTGATAGTATGTCTCAGATTCAACCTTCAGTCACAAACTTCCCTTCAAAGTTAGGTTTTCCCAATTTATGAAATAGGTATCGAAGAGAAGCCTGTAAGAATCATGGCTCTTATTCTCTCTCCCTCAAATACAACAAAATCCCCCCAAAGTGCACAGTAGAATTTTCGGAATAGCAACATCGACAGAAGACTATCAGTACCCAATTACTTCATCAGCCTTGAAATGAGCTCACGCCTTCTAATCGTCCAGCTATTATTAAGAAAAATCGAAATAACCCAAGTTGTCTCATCATCTTGCAAATCCCGGAAGAGATAAAAAAATATTAAGCATATTTTATAACACCAAACAATCCTAAAAACTTATTGTATTCAATGCTCTAGATATTTATATATTGTAAATCTGAAACTACTCTTTCATCCATAGATAGAGGCAGAAGGTTTAAAACACAACAATAAGGGGATTAAAATTTTTCCATTTTTCAGTCGAAACAAAATTTCTTCTACATTAGTGCCATCTCAATTCAAATGTTATTTACCAGGTCTCATTCAACAAATGGTGGCCCCTCAGAAATCCAGCTCCCTTTGCCATAGCAGCCAAATTGGATTACTGGAATTGGCATTGCCACCACCCATGGTTTCTTCAGTGTCTCACTCCAATTTTATTGGATGCCACTTTCAGCATCACTGTCAAAAACACTAGCGCAGTCGATTACATTTACCGAAAATGGACAAAAAGAAACTAACAATATCTAGAACAAAAATAGCACCATACAACATTTTCACTTCATTCAACCGTCTGTTCTTGTTGTGGCCCGCTGTGGTATATAATATCACCTAAGTATCTGTTATTTGCTATGGCCATATCATTTCTATTCCAATAGAAGTGATGTGCAAGACAACAGTGATGACAACTCCTCTTGTGTTGCCAATCCAAAACCTTGCCACCGTACTCTACCGAAACTGTCAAGCAAGAATATATACCTGTAGAGTGCCAAACACCAAAAAAAAAGAGCCTCAGAACTACCAAATATCATCTGGCTAATGATGATCGAAATTACAAAACTACAAAGATTCGTACCCAGTGAGAAGGTTTAGTATTTTAAGCTCTTTTCTGAAGTAATAATGGTCCCCAAATGAATAAACAATCTGTCTCTGCAGCAAATCCTTCCTTCCATCAGGTTTTGATTTCCTCATTATCCGAAGGAGTAGCCGCTTAATGGGATTGAGTGATAATAGCCATGAGTCTATAAAGGAGATCTAAACATGCAATAACTTGTTTATTAATAATGTGATTGAACATGATCATAGAAAAACACACATTTAAGAACTTTTAAAATAGATGCATGCCTCTTACTACCATCCCAATGGCTTATAATTCTTAAATCTACCGACTGTAGGCACACACACAAAAAAAAAAAAAAAAAAAAAAAAACGACACCACACAAAATTAAGCTATATTTTTCATTTTTCTTTCCCCCAAAAAATAAATATTTGATTGTGGTTTGGGTTATTATTGCGGATCTATAAATGGAGCTTTCTATTTTCTAGATGACTGCAGCAAAACAGAACCTTTTTGTTAAGGTCTGGGTCTTACATATGCTTTCAGATGACTTAAGGACATTGCGATAAAAGTTCTTTCTGTGCAAAAGCAAAGGCTTAGTCGGTACACAACATTTTCAGGCACAAATGCGAGAAAGGTGCTAATGCAAACTAAAGCTTCCAAGCAATTACTCAGGGTGTTAAGCAGTTTTAGACATGAACAGTGTCACAGAGAGAGGGAGAGAACAGATATAGATCGATGCAGCACTTGTTTCTTAACAGTAAAAAAACCAACAGATCAATATAGCTTGTAAAAGATAGCAAAAATGATTGCTGCACAAAAGATTCAACCATCACCCATGGAATGTGTATGTGCACATATCAAACTAGTAACTAAATAAAAGAAAGAAAGAAACTTGTAATCAAGACTAAATTTTATATTCATATACAGGTGATAATCAAATGGTCTCAAAGAAGAATGAGAGTGTGTTTATTTCGAGTCAGGAAAGCTCAAGGTAGAAGAAAAAACTTTGAATTCAGGTAATCATCCAGCCTTGACAAGATCTAATGATCATGTGATAATGGGTTCCTTAGATCAAATCAAGTTCAAAGATATTGAAAACAACTAATTTTACATCATTGACTAGTAGTACGGGTAAAATGTTTAAATAAATAGTCACAAAATTAGTAGAAGTGATGATAAATATAGTTATCATCATTATTTTATTTTATTTACTTATTTATGCTTATAATCAATCAAGTAAATTTTATAAAAAGATGGCAAGGGGCTGCAGCCCATATAAACAGAACATATTCAAAATCAAAGAAATTTTGTCTTTTAAATAGGAATTATCTGCTAATGGCTGTCAATTGTCTCCAAAAAGGTGATCTTCAAACTTCAAATTGAATTGAACCTCAAAAGATTTCAAAATCCAATTGCTCTATGCCACCATATTGTTTGATCCCAATAAATGGAGAGCAGAAGTTGTTTTTCATGAATACCCACGACTAAGCACATAACTCATTGTCAAGTTTCTTCAAAAAAGTAACAAACAACAATGAAGCTAAATGTGCATCCTCTATTAAAAAAGTGTACCTGAATTCACAGAGGAACAAAATTTGTGTAATTATAAAAAAAAGTAAAAAACATATATGAGTTGATAAAGTCTCATTAGCTGCTCCAAAAATTCTCTTCTTAAGGATATTAACAATATAGGCAAAATTTTGAAATAGATAATCCAGGTTTTCAACAACGGCTCCAGCATATACAAAGTTCGAAGAATTAAATGGATCCTTGAATTGAATAGGATAGTAAGAACTCCAGATTCTAGGTATGTAATTTAAAACTAATTTAAGGATGTTCTCTTTTTCTAAGTTAAAGCTACGAGCTTGAAACAAATATGAAGAACTGAACCAGTCTTCCAATTAAGCAATAAAGTTATAGTACCTCGTATAACTGAACTTTTTCTGAGTTACTGAAAGCCTCAAGAAAAGGCACGCTCCAAGAATCAACCATTGCCTGTCAAAGAAGAGAAATTTCAACAAGGACAGCAACTATACAGGAAAGCGAATTTCCAGCAAATTATCTTTCAAAAATTTGTTGGCATAGCTATCGGTCTTAAACAATGCCTTTGTATAATAGCCCAAGTCTGGAAATATGTAGGTTTTGTGTATTCCCCATGTTTTGCTTCTCAAGTTCTTAAAAATTGGAGTAATGAACATAATGAAATATTGATGCTCAAGTCAAATACAATAGAATATGACTCAAGTCCAAGCTCAGAGAGATAAACCATTAGAGCATTTACCCATTTGAACTTCTTCCAAGTGATTGGGCCTATTTAAGTCGTTACATAAACAACAAACAGAAAATGCATCCTAGGTTTCTTTCTTCCCTTTTTTGAGGCTCAAAAAAAAATGAAAGAAAAGCATACTAGGATATAAAAACATCATCGTCTTTAGAGCATAAGAATGTCAAATATGCTTGATTGACAAAGTTTCAACAAACAAGTCATACAGAGGTGAGAATGTGGATCTTCTATTGAGGGACAGAAGTAACCTGTCAAAGCAAATCCGCTACAAGGCTCATGAATGAAGTAGCAAAAGAGGTCGATAACAGCTTCCACCATAGTGGTTAAACAACCAAAACAACTTGATACACAGAAAGCGAATGAACAAGCAAGTTTATACATGTTAACAAATTGAATAAGATATACATATATATGTATATATAGATTCTGAGCTTCATATGAAATCTTTTCACCTAAGCTCTAAAACAGTCTTTCACAAAAGGATGACAATGGCTTCCTACAATAGGATAAAAGAATACATTGGGATGGAGAGTTGTAATCATTCTGTATACATTGTGAGGGAGAGTTATATTCGTTCTGTTGCACTCTAGAAATTAATCTAAAAATGTAAAGCAAATAGAAAGCATGAGTTATATAGTCCTTATTAATAAACTAAAACCATTTGAGCAATAATGTAAAGTATGATCATAAATCAATAACAGATAACCATATATTTTAAACCTGAGAATTTGCTCGGAACGAAAGACACAGTAAGGTTGCGTTTGGGACAACTGACTGGTATGCATCGACATCCTTCACCTTAGCAGTAATGGGCAGCTTAAGAGTTGTACCATCCGAATAATTCACTTCTAATGCTGGAAACTTCACAGCTGCCACTGCCGGAATGATAATCTTATTTGCCATTGCAATCTGCATGGAGTAATATCACTAAATCCAATTACAAATTAACAATAGAAAACTGCAAAACACAAAACACAATAATTCCCCAATTATTACAATCCAGAAATTGACATTTGATACAATAGATACCTAATCGTACCTTACCACCGTGTTTATTAATCTCAGAAATGTCAGCAAAGTAACCCCTATTCATCTCATCTGCACTGTGCTAGATAACATTATAACAATTCAAATTCAACTCATGGACTATATAAGGGGGTTTTGAGAAAGTTTACAGAACCCACTACAGGTATTGAAACGTACAGCCGAGCACGCTCTTTCTCGATCGCAGCTTTGTTTCCAATCTGTAATCAAAAGGGTTTTCAATGCAACATATAGAGAAGTTTGAGTTTTATGTTTGTAAGTTGTATTTTAGGCTTAGTGTGGTCCCATTTTTTGCTTCCTCGAATACAAAAAATAAAATGATGGAGAATTATGATTGAACACTTTCGAATGCTGCTTTCTTATCTCTTTTTCCATGTTTTCTCGGAATCCAAACAAAAGGAAAATATGCCAGACCTGGTGAATGTCGAGGAAGCGATTTGAGGTCCTCAGTGATGGATGGTGTGAAGGGATGAGAGAAAACGGCTTATCTTCGAATGTCAAGAAGAGTCGAGAACTGAGAATTGCCGGTGCCGTGGAGCTCAATCGCTTCAACCGCAACATCTTCGATCTGATTTCTTCTCTCTCCCTCTCTCTCTCTCTCTCTCTCTCTCTCTCTCTCTCTCTCTCTTTGAGCTCGTCTGTCGGTCTCTCCCTCTCTCTGCCCCGCGGCTCCGGTATGAGCTTTGGGCCTAAGCCGAGGCACGAAGGGCTCCACTGATTGGGCCGAAATTGAGCCTAGTCCAACAAGACTTCGTTGGATTCTTCTTTAATTCTTTTAGGCCGTTTCCCTTGCATTGAACACTCACTTCAATGGGTTGGTTTCTTTCATAATTCCTTTTATTATTTTTTCCTTCTTTTCCTTTTCCTTTTCCTTTTCCTTTTTTGTTTTTGTTTTTCCTTTCCTTTGGGATGTTTTTTTACAATTTAATTAAAGCTGAGAGACTAATTCCTGATCAAAACAAAAATAATAACAAAGGGAAGAAGCCATTATCACATAGAGTTATAGTTGAGTTTTTTTTTTAAAGTCATGATGCCCAGTAAAATTGATAAAGGTCATACTTAGTGTACAAGGTTCTCACTTTCAATAAAATTTAAGAGGTGTATTAAATCGGCAACCTTAGATCTAATTTTTTGTGAAGAGGTTGATTCCTGTGACTCAAACCCTCATCACAATGTTAAGATAGATCGCATTTGCCATCACGTTAGGTCACACCTTCTACATGCTTAGTTAAGTTGATTTCAAAAAAGAAAAAGTAGATATAAACATGCTCAAATTGAGTTCAATGAAAACTAATGGGGTTGGGTTCTCTTTCCTTTTTGTGTATTTTATGGGTTTTCGACTTCTAGCTTCTGGTTTTTAGCCTTGAAACTAGTAAAAAGTTTCTAAAGTAAAAAATTCATAAAAAAAAAAAACTGCATCCAAACGAATCCGGTGCGTTTGGTTTCTGTTTTTTGTTTCTATTTTTTATTTTTTCAAAAATAAAAAATATTAAAAATACTAAAACATGTGTGTTTTCTAATTCTAAAATATTAGTCTGATAATGTTAGTAGAACAGTAATCTATAAATGGCATCATTAGACCATAAAAAATAAAAAATAAAAATATACACCTATAACACATGACAAAAAATTAAAATTGACAGCACTTTCAAACGGGTTTCTTTTTCTTTTTCTTTTTTCATTTTGGGCTGTTTTTGTTAACCCCACGTCTAGTGCATTATCCATGGGCTAGGCTTTGCACAGCGGACGCTATAGAATGGGGAAGCCTACTCCAAAGTCAAAAGCATTGTAACAATGTGATGCATTGCCAAGTGTTCTCTACTCATGATGTTGTGTATGAAATTAGTATAAGTGGAGTCCAAATTAAAGTAGTATTGGGCTCTACCACATAACACAGATCAGTACATCACTTTGTACACATGGGAGTAAATGAAATTTCCTTTACTTTTTCATGGATTTTTTTTTTTTGCTTTTACAGTATCGTAGCCTCAACTCTTGCAGTTATCACAAATGCGGACCATAGTTATTATAATATTATTACATTGTGTAACAACTATTATTACGTTGAGTAATAACTATAGTCATTCCAAATAGTGGTACCCATTTTTTGTTCTTTTTAATCAAATGAGATTACTAGGTACGTGCCCACATACAACACAGTTCAGTACATTACTTGGTACCCTATGAGTGTAAATGGGATTCGGGTTGTTTTCTCGTTCTTTTTAAACAAATGAGATTAGATAAGTGGTTTTTCCTTTTTCCTTTTCTTAGTGTTTTCAAAAAATTGAAACTTAAGCACTAAATATTTTAGTGCTAAATCAATAGCATTAAAAATATTTAAGTACTAATTTTTTGAATTGAAAATTCAAATATATATATTTGCCCAATAAGATTATATTTTTACAAGTAAATCCTATTAAGTTTAATTGGCATTGTGTCATATCTTGATGACTTAAAATTAGGAAAATTTTAAAGGAAGTTTTCAATATTAAGGGATAATTGATCGTACATTATAAAATGCACTTAAGAGGGAACTATTGAGGATTTTAAAGGTTTTAAATACATAATGGGATTATCAAACAACCTCTTAGTCTTCTATATTACATTATTGCGTAGAGAAAAAGGCAATTCCTCTTAGTCTTCTATATTACAGTATTAGGTAGAGAAAAAGACAATTCTACTAAGGTCATTTGATTGAATATGTTGAATATGATATTTCTGGATTCTATATGAACATGAAAACAAGAAGGGCTACTTGGGCCCCCCACGAGGTGGACATTTCTTTAGCTCTTATTACATAAAAACATATCTAATGTATTCATTACATAAAAGTCAAACCTCTCAGTATTTATCATATGCAAGTGCCTTTCTACTTTGGTCCCCTCCTCATATATTTATTTATTTTATTTCTTTTTTGTTAACATGGTGGTTAAGTGGAACCATAAAAGCTGTAAATTCGGACACCCCAAGTCAAACTGTAAATTTGGACATATTGAGATTTAATCGATATATATCTACGGTTTGTGTGTGATTGCAATGTCCAAATAGGAAGTGGTTCCTCGCGCGTCATAAAAAAAAAAGAAAAAGAAAAATAAACTGGAAAGTATTTTCTCCAATTAATGGTGTTCTTAAGCGGGCCAGCTGCCCACATTCACTTTGGTCAAATTTGGAGTTTGAAACAGCGAGAGCATAAGAATATTTGGGAACTTAAGAGGTCCATATCAGAAAAAAGATTTTTTTTAAAAAAAAGTTAATTTACATGAATCAACTAAGATAATCCATTTTTACCTCAATAGCATAATAAAAAAAATCCCAGTGTTGTTTCTCTTGAGTTGTAATATTACTCAAAAAATAATATTCAAATTGACCTAAAAAGAATTTTAATTCTAAGACCTATAGATGAACCATGCATCAAGAACTTATACAATATGTGCACAACTTTACGATATATATACATACATATAAGAGATGTTAGATTCACAACCTCTTTATATATATATATATATATATATTCCATGTATTTACTGAGGATACAAACCCTATTCTTTGGTGGGCAGGCACCAACTAAAGTTTAAGTCAAATTTGGACCAAAGCATGCAAAAAAATATTCTTGAACGTCACCATACCCACATCACATCTTAGTTATAAATGAAGAAGAACATCTTTCTTGAACCTTTTACCTCCACGAGCCAGTCTAATTATCATTTACAGAAGGTTCCTGCTCTAGGTATATATTATTTTTTCAAAGTTTTTAAGATGCCTTTGAAGAGGAATAATTGAGTTGAAGTTTGACTGGGGTACAGTAAAGAGAACCAATAGTCTTTGGGGGTAGGTTAAGTGAGACCCTTATTAGGGTAGAATACTCTTTGATATTATGCTATGTTCCTATAATATAAGGGTTTCTAAGAGCTATCACAATGCATATTTTGTTTTAAAATGAACGGTTCTCATTTAACTATAATTCTGCATAATTTTTTGGTAGTCCAATATTATGCTTATTTCAGCAATGGTATATGGCTCAATCACACAGACAAGAGGAACATTGGCATGCATGGGAGAGCATTTGAATCTTACAATGAGTTTGAGTTAGGAAAATGCTTGCATAATCATTGTTTTAATATGTAATACAGTTGTTTATTTTCATTTATTTGGAGTGTTTTCCCTGATTATTGATCTACTTTTTGAAAGCAAGAAGATCAGCATAATACTTTGTAATCCATCCTTCAATGATCTTGACCTCGACTTTTCGTTGCATGATCAACCACTGTGGATCACTTTGCTTTGCCGTGAGGATATCCAAGCAATGGGACCCTGCAAAATTAACAGCTTATTAGTGATATTTCCATGAGTTCAAACGCGATGGTGTCATCTTAATACAACTAAGCTTTGTCAATACACACACATATGTATATATATACATACAGACGTACAGGGGCGGAACTATGCTTTAGGTGTGGGGTGCCATAGTTTTTTTTATTAAGCCTCATATATATTGAGTATATGTATAATGTTTTAGCAAGAATTCATTCTACCAGCACCCCCAACAATTTAAAATTCTATCTTAATTCAATAAAATCTCAAATTTTTTGTATAGAAAACCGTGAATCCTACCTATTTGTTGCATAAGAAATACTTTAAAACCCCACTATCACGTTATTATGATAAAGTTTTTTGTATAAAAATTTTTTTATGCATAAATTTTTTTTATGATAATTATATGAAGAGGTTAAAATATATATATATATATATATCATGTTTGGGCACTCTCAAAATAAAATCCTGGTTCCGCCCCTACCTACATGTGTGTATTATACACTGTATTAATGTTTGACATTGATATATATAGGTGAGCACATACCATTAACAGTATAAACGGCAAGAACACTGTCGGATAGGTCCTCCAACACCCTACAATCAGAGACGAGAATTGCATTAAACTCAGGCCAATTGGTTCGATATCTTTCAAATTATTATTATTATTTTCAAATGGTGCATTTTAATTTCTTATTTACCCTCCGCTGCTGTAAGGATCTCTCAGGCCGTTGGAGAAGATGATGTTGCTAGCAAACCTATGGAGAACCAATTTTATATCCTGCAATTACAGCATGGAAATTATTTAAGCTTTCAATATTATGCTTAATTAAGAAGTACCCAGTAAAGATAAAAATCAATATTAGGACGTACATGGCCTCCATAGTAGGTTGTGACCCAATGGGGCCGAGGTGGGACGCCATACGAACTTCTGCAATTCTTGATGAAGCGCTTTAGATTGAAAGGTGCCAATGGGAACATAGTGTCGTTGCTGCTAATGCCAATGGGTATCACCATCTCACTACATTTCTAGATTTTTATACATACATACATATATATATATATATGTAAGTCATCTTCAATTAGACAAAGACCACACAATTCCAAGCACGAAAAAGAAAGTGACATATTTTTGTTGCCACAATTATGAATTTGATGCATAGAAGTTTGATGCTAGATATATAACTTACTTGCCAACTCCACCCTACACTAGTTTCATCTGGATAATTGTATTCATTGGTATCATAGCATGACCTGTTGCCTCCATAGGCAACGACGCCTGAAAAGATCCGGCTAAGAATATCAGCTCCTTCATACGCTCCATCAATGCCTCCACAGACCACAGTAACAGGATATCTTGGTGGACTGTTATACTGAGCTGCAACAGCATATATTAACCACAAGTAGTCCCTGAGCTCATAAGAATTGTTTAAGTGCCTGAGAAAACAAAAAAGGGGCAGGAACCGGATAAGTAAGAGTCTCAAATCAGAATAAATTTAATGAAAGGACAGTGTGGACTATGCTATATATATATATATATATATATGTATATATTTACGCGCATGTCTTGAATCTTTGACTGAGGATTGAGAGGCCATTGGGCTTAGCAGCGACTTTATCAATCTCAGACCACGATTGTCGTATTGTTTCGTAGCAACTCTCACTAGCTTCCTGCAACACCCATGATTACAATTGTCAATATTTTTTTTTTGCCTTGATGAGTTAGTGTACAAAAAAAAGAAAATTGTCGAAGTTTGATTCTATGAGTACTTTGAAATCCTTGGAGACAATTGAATAGTATCCATTTTGTGGAGTGATGTGATCAAAGTAAAGGATAGGAGCTGATGATGCTAGAGCTCCAAGAGCAATGTGGGGATACTTCAGTCGGAACCACGAAGCAAGCACTGAGAGTTTAAAAAAAGCTTAGAACAACTAAAGAAACAGGATGGGAATACATATATGATACATCCATGTATATATATATATATATAACTCACTTCCCCCATAAGATCCTCCAACAACTATAACTGGAGAATTCTGCGCAGATAGTTCTTTCTTCAAGTATATGATCACCTCGGCATAATCTGCAATTGCCTGAGCCGAGTTGAAGTAACCACGAGTCTCATCATTTTTCATGGCTTCTTCCATTGACCCCAATGGAATTGATTTTCCATAGTACCGATGCTGATGAGGGAAAAAAAAAAAGAAGTTTTTTTTTTTTTTTTCCTGAACTAACATAACATTTCATGATATCAAAATTATGAGAGATAAGAAATGTCATAATCTCTGTTATACCTCTATATAAACTTGGAGAGCTTTGAAATGAAGGGCGTTTTCAGGGAGAAAACCAATTATATTTAGATCACCGTCTATGGGAGCCTCTGCACCAAGATAAACAAAGATTGGCGCACTTGCATTTGCGCCGCCCCAATACTTGAAGTTAATAACGTATCTTTGTTTAAAAGTGGCATAGCTTTCGGGCCTATAGTTGAAATGATCGAGTGTTTGGGTGTAAAAAAGGGTTTTGAAGTTCTCTGAAACTGATGCTGATATGGTATCAGATGGGTCTCTGATTGTCTCGCGGAAGACACCAAGCCTTGGAATGTTATGTGGTGAGGCAGAAACAGAGGCTAAGAGGATTAGAAGAGATAAAGGAAGTAATTGTAATGGAAGTGTAAGCGAGTTCATGGCAAAGTGCTTGGAAGAATATCTGTGAAGTTTCATTTTGAGCCGTAAAGTTTTGTTAGAATCACACACGTAAATATACCACAAAGAACCTAGGTTCCAAAGGGTGGTTATATTAGGTCGACTTCTTTTAAACACAATAGTTGAACTGGTACTATTGCTTTATTATTTTTTTGGGTAACCAGAACCCCGACCCGATTTGTCGGGCGGTTTAACCTGGGTGCGCGAACTGATATCCAAGACTCGGGCAGCATGTGAGACAAGTAGTGGCCCATGGAGTCCATGGAATGAGTATGCAGGCCGGCCGCCTGAAGAACATTCTTCTTAAATTCTAATTTCCAATTTGCATCTAAGGAACATAAGCACAATCATGGAAAAGTCTCCTATAGTAATTTTCTTATAGGGAAAGGTCCTTTCGCACTGAACTTTCTCGCTCTGAACCGGTTAAATACTGTTAATGAGAATAGTAATTCAACTCTTTTAAGGACCTATAGGTTGTGTTTTTTTTTGGGTCTATATCTCAAATCATCATAGAGAAATGGGGATGCTATTAGCTCTTTGCCTTTGTTGTGCTGTGCCGGCAAGCCAAGGATAAGTGCAGTTAAAAAGTTTAGAAAAATGTTATTTTTTTAAAAAATTTGTTCATAAAATTTAACTATAATAATGTGGCAGTGACATTTTCATAAATAAGATTCATGCTATTTTATTTTTAAGTGAATGACTCTCGTTCAATCACATTACTTTGATAATAAATTTTATATGAGTATGATATGAACCCGAAGTATGGGAAAGTGGGCAGAAAGTGTAAGTGGATGCCAAAATCTCATTGTTGCCTTGCAGCAGCCAATGCCTTTGTTTGTTACTCACCGCTTTATTGTTAATACTACTCTATCTATCTATTTATCTATCTATATGGCTGGTATTTCTGAAAGCTTGACCCACCCATCCTGACAGCTATTTAAAAGAAGGAAAGAGATGCCTTGTCCGTTTAATCACACCTTGATTAGCTCCTGCAAGTTGTACGAGAGAAGGAAAGAGAGACGCGAGCACAAGAATACCCGTATTCTGTTGGTGACAACCTATGAATAATGACCTGATTTTGACGATGGAGGAGTTTTGACTCACTAGATCCCTTTCACACGCGCAGCACTGACCAATAACACAAGATCGAGCATCTCTAGCTGAGAGCTACTACTCCCCCATGCACGGCACGGCAGGGGAGATGATGGTACGGATAGTTTAATTTTTTGGTCGATTATCTTTTTATTTTTATTCTTCTACAAGTATTTGTTATTTTATTTTTATGTTGTTTTGATTAATTTAATTTAAAAAAAAAATAAAAGTCACATTAGTGGGTAAAATTGTCAAGGAATATAAGATCAGAGATTTTTGGTTCAGATAAAATTTTTTGTTTGGATATGCCTCTCTCTATACACCTGAATTTACCACTGATCAGGTAAGTATTTGTTAATTTTTATTTGTTATTTTATTTTTATTTTATTTTGATTAATTTAATTTTTAAAAAAATAGAAAAATTACAAAAAAAAATAGGGGTCACATCAATGAGTAGGATTGTGGGAATCTGAGATTAGAGATTTTCTGTTTCGATAAAATTTTTTATTCGGATATGCCTCCCTCTATACACATGAATTTACCACTGATTAGACAAATATTTATTATTTTTTATTTGTTATTTTGTTCGGATATGCCTCCCTTTATACACTTGAACTATTACAGGAGATGAATCCATCTATGCGAAATAATGTGATAAACAGGATTATCGATATGACGACTCCATCTCATAGTAGAATTCGAGCCCCAGTGTACAACGCGGAATACAAAAGTTGATTTGTAGGCAGAGACGAGCAAAGTAGACGCCGCATAAAGAGTATTATAGAAGTATTTACTTCAGGATCTTGGGGGGCATCTAACTCAACTCTAGATGCACCGGTCACTCAACTGACTGCAGGCTCGAGAATTCGCAACACTCAAACTCTAGCTCCACCCGTCTTGGATCCCTTCGTTTAATAATTACCTGAGGCTTATCAGGATTTTATTAGTTACACTGTTGACGTCTAAGTTGATGGTCATTGTGGATTCAGGGCGATAGTTGTGCAAGTCAGGTAAGGCGAAGATGATTGGGCATGAGTACGGATGGACCTAATTGAAGAGATTCAGCAAAACATGGACTTATACGATATGTTTTATCTAGAGCACAATTATATAAACATTTTTTTACATTCACTTGTTTGGTTTCAGCCTACAGCGTCAGAGGCATATTAGATAGATTCTATGGCTTTGGGAGTTCTCATCGCATTAAGTTACAACTTTGTACTGCACACGTTTGACACATATCATTCGGGTTGTTTTACTCACTTGCCGTTGAGATCCCTCTAGTTTCGATCCACGAGCGTCGAAAAATAGCTATTGTACGTGTCGACGGCAATCATTTCGTCCAAGTTCTTTTATGCCTTTATTATCCAGTACCACCTACTCCAATGTGGTAGCGGTAACATGTATTAATCAAAGTTAGGAGATGCGTTGATAGTTATATAATACGAATGAATTTGTGGTCAGAAATAATGGGTGGAGGACCGGGTGCTCCCGGAGGAAAGTTTGCTGGAGATATTGATTAGAAGTTCTGTTTTTATATATTGTTGAATTTACCACTGTATTGATATGTTAAAAGTTATTATTTTTTGTGTATTTTTATGACCAATCAAACTAGTAAAAAATCCATCATTAATTCCCAAGGATAGTATCAAGAAACAAATTTAAATTCTTTTACTTTAGTATTTTCAAAAAAAATTTATGTTAATTAGTTTTGCATTAAATTTTATAAATAGAGAGAAATTTAAAAAAACTAAAAAATTTTGATCAAAAAATTTTTTTTTTATAAAAACCGGGAGGTGAGAGTAAAAGAAATTATAAATTTGATCATAAAAATTTTTTTTATGTAAAAATTCAGGAGGTGAGAGTAAAAAGAAATTAAAAAATTTTAATCAATTTTTTTTTTTAATAAAAAACTGAGAGGTGAGAGTAAGCAAAAAAAAATTTATCAAAATTTTTTTTATAATAACAAGAGTAAGGATGAATGACAATATTAAAGTAAGAAGGTAAAATTATAAACAAAATTAAAAAAAAAAAATTTTTAATTATCACATCAAGTGTGGGGTGTCGCTGGGGTGAGAGGAGAGTTTTTCTCTCTAGCTTTTTCCAAGAGCGCCTGTTCTATCTTCCACCAAAGCAACAAGTTGATTGAAAGAGATATATATTTATATCTGTATCTATATATATATATATATATATAATTGACCAATATAGGAACAACACAACTCACAGTAGCCATCGTGGTTTCGCCGTCCATATTCTCCCTTCACACGCGCATATGCCAAAAGGAGGATATGCATTCGGACCCATATCCCTCTCACTGCAATATTGCTTAAATTGAAAGGGTTTCAGATCATCCAACCCTGAGCTAGCCTTTAATTGTCTATCCTGGGACCTCCAATATCTATTAATCTCAACCGTGTTTTTTCTTTGCCGATATGAATTTTTTCAAATTTTTACTTGTGTACGTGCCAAGTGACAACGTACTATTTGACTATGTATTTATATATTTATTTTTATTTAAATATTTTTTATAAATATTACAATACAATGATTGGTATCTAAAATCTAAAGGCAATATAAATAAATTAATAACACAGTCTTAATATGTGACAGTATGCTATCACCCATACAGAGCAGGAGAAATTAGTTGAAGGAAATTCTTGTCCTTTGCTTAATGAGGTATTTTAAGATTTTAGAGATGATTACTACTAGTCATTTATGGTTTTACTTTATTTATTGCAACGGATATATATCATTCATGGCAAATACTTATTTTAACCATGTTTTTATTCTCTAAAACATTTAAACATTTTTTTAAAAAAAAAAAGGAGAAAAGGAGAATAAAAAGATTGTCTAGTACAATTATTATATCAAGTGTATACTATATATCATAGGTTATTAGGTCATTGAGCTTGAAAGTCTTGATTCATTTTTTTCAAGTTTTTAAATTTAGAAAACAAAAAAAATACACATGTCATAAACCCATTAGTCCTTTAATTAATGTGGTAATGGTTTTCGTATTTTCATTTTTCCAATATAGAAACTTTGAAAGTCACTCAAGATAATATCTAAAACCTAAATATAAATGTCTGATAAATGATTCTATAAAATCCAATATGGTAATTGAATCTATATCTTTTTTATGGATTATATTATTCAAATCTTATACATCGTGTAATAAAGGGGCTTAGTAAGCTTATTTAAAGAGTTAATCCAAATTTTGAAATATTTACATGTTATGTGTAAAATTATTATAATGATAAAATGTAATGAGATATAAGCACAAGTCAAGTGACTTAATCTTATATTTTTAGACCTTGTTTTTAGTATAATTGACCTTATATAGAATCAAAACAATCTAACAATTTTTTGTCATTTTAATTTTAGAACTACATATGGTTTAAGTATGGAATTAAAAGATTTACTCGGATTTATCTTAATCAATCTAGGCCATTTTAATTTTTTATATTTATTTGAATTATCATTTTAAGATAGTGACTAGATACAAGTAAGCTCACAAGTCTAAAATGAATGATAATTTTATGCTACACAGTTAATTTAAGCGACCACATTAATTACGAATATGTAACAGTGGCATATCTTCACTCTTTTATGGCCAAATAAAATTGATTTTCAAACTTATAACTAATATATTTTCTGGAGTGGACATAGATGTATTCAAAATACAACATATAATAGTTATTCTATAAAAGTCACATTTTTATACATTTTTTTTTGTTATTAGAATAAATAAAATATTCTCAACATAGTTAATTCATTTAGAATGATATCTAAACACATATGGTCATGTAAACGAATTTTTGTCAAAATTTTAATAAAAATCATTAGTCCGTGTATGGTACGAATTTACTACTAATATTCAAGACATCTGAAATTTAAACAAAAAAAAATAATCACAACTAGGGGAAAAGGGGTGGGTGAGGGAGGTTAAAGGAAAAATATTATTATTGTCACTTGCCGTCTAGAATCCGCATGCTTGAAATCTTTGTAATAAATAATCAACAGAGTATATGATTTCAAGTCTACGTATAGGATGACCTTCTAGATTTTTGTGGTGACACATTTGAGAACCATTAAAAAAAAAAAGAAAAAGAAAAGTCATTGCAACTCTCTTTCGCTCTTTTATCTTGTCTTGGGTGGAAATTAGAAAGTGTGTAACCTTTTTTCTTTTTCTTTTTCTTTTTTTCTCTCTCCCTCAATGCTGGCTTGATGTGGAAAGCATGAAAAGCATGGTCCCTAGCTTGATTAGAAAGCAGCAATAACGTTTCACTAATTTTCTGTTTGATCTTATAAATAACACATCTTTATTCATGTATCAATTTCATAGTTCAACACAACTGGAATGAAAGTACATGCATGTGGGTCCCAGTCTTGTAAGTTTGTTTTTTTTTAACTACGTTGGAGGGTTAAATTTAAAAAAAAAAAAATGAGAATAAGTTAAATTCTTAATCTCAATCATAACTAGTAAAGCTACTACTACTTAGACTAACCCTTATTCTCCTTCAGTTTAGATTAACCCTTCTTCTCCTTCAGTCGTGTAAGTTGATACATCTACTTCGGTGATCAAGTCAAAGCAATTGTTTATTAATGATTGGGTCTAAAACTGGCCCACCTTCAATTTTAACTATGGTCTTGGTTCCGCTCCAGAGTCCAGACCAAAAGTAATAGGAAGCCTATTTAATATGAATCCATTGTAACCGAATGATGCATTGTACAACCTTCTCATGTGATGCCAAGATTAGTATAATTCAGTACGAATAAAAATAAAATTATCCGGAGCTTGCCCTGTTAGTCAGTATTTGCGCAGAGTGGCCAAATATAGTCATTATAGGTAGACTTAAAAGATCCAATATTAACCTCGAGTGATAGTTCAGTAGAGCTAGAAATAAACTCAAATATTTTAAGTTTAAAACTTGACAATTAATTAGAATCAGCTCATAAAAAAAGAGGACCATGGTATGCGAGAGCATTTTGAACCCAAAAATGGAATTTGAGTCTAGCCATGGGTGGATAATTGTGGGTTCAATCTTCAATAAAATAGGATCCTTCGATACCTATGGAGTGATCTCTGCAGTTTTTGATCTATTTTTTGAAAGCTAGAAGATCAGCATAGTACTTTCTGAGCCAGCCATCAATGATCTTGACCTCTCTCTTTCGTTGCATGCTCAACCAATGCGGCTCACTTTCCATTGCCGGAAGAATATCCAAGCAATGGGATCCTACAAAATTAGATCCACAATTCATATGATGAAACTTGCTTTCTACGTCTCTTAAAAATTCACAATTGTCAAACATTTAAGCCCGTCAATTCTAGTAAATTTTTAGTGTCAAGTGATACACAAATAGATGAATTCAGAATTGTCAAACACTTAATGCCCCTCATAATTTTTAGTGTCAAGTGATACACAAATAGATTTTTTTTACGGAATCTCTAAATAGAATAATGTGATATAAATAATAGAGTGTGGCATATTGGATGACATCATAGCATTTAAGTTGCCCAAAATCTTCACGAGGGCGGCTATTCACTCCTATAATTTAGATTTCTTATTATTGCAATTTTGAATATTATTGGTCTCTAAAAGAGATTGTAAAAGATACTAGTTATTTAAAGAATAACTTTGAACTTAAATATCTTAGGAGAACAAATTATTGTCTTGTCTTGCAGATTTAAGTATTTGTCAGAAAGAATTTTATTCATCAGTTGACATATACAAAAAAATGTTATATTGATAAAGCTCATCCATGAAATTCTTCAATGGTTATTTGATCACTTGATATACAGAAACGTCCTTTTTGTCCTTGAGAAGATAGTGAATAATTTTTTTGGTCCTGAAGTACCATATCTTAGTGTAATCGGTGCTTTTATATCTCCTGCAAATTGTACAAGACCTGATATAACATTCTCTGTCAACGTATTGACAAGATATAGTTTTGCACCAACTCAACGACATTGGAAAGAAATTAGGCATATACTGCGTTACCTACGAAGGACAACTGATATGGGATTATTCTATTCAAAAGAGTCACAACCTGAAGTGATTGATTATGTAGACATTGGCTACCTTTCTAATCCACATAAAGCTCGATCTCAAATTGGGTATGTTTTTACTTATGGTAACACTATTATATTATAGAGATCGGTGAAGCAAACATTAATTGCAATTTCTTCAAATCATTCTAAAATCATCGTAATTCATGAAGCAAGTCGAAAATGCATTTAGTTGAAATCTATGATCCAACATATTCAAGACAGTTGCAGACTATCTTTGATCAAAGATTTATCAACGATATTATTTGAAGTTAATGCAGCATGTAAACTTGTTTCAAGTTGTCATTATCTAGTTGTATTGACTTAATCGAGTAATCTAAAAACTGTGTTCATAATTTGATAACTTGAGCAAGAAGTCTAGAAAATGCAACATTACGAGTAGAAAGCAAACAAACATGTGACCATCGAGTGGATGCATCTATTAAAACTAGAAAATAACGAAATGGTTATCATGGTGGGTGTATTGGCCCACATATATCCCCCTGAATTCTTTGTAAAAAGGTTGGGGATTCAACTATTACTTTTGAAGGGGATGGTTTCACAATTAATTTCCCTTGTGAACAAGCGGGACATGCATAATCACTTGACAAAAGAATCTTCTGGTTTTTTAGTGGATGCCCATGAGAGTTTTCAATGATTCGACACATCATCGTTGAGCCCGGATGACCAAGACGATCATGCCAAAGTATAAAATTCTTTGAGTCAAAACACTTCAGGTACATCACTTCAGGTGATCCCAAAATTCTTATAGTTGTATAATATAATCCAGAACATAAGGCAACAAATTTTTCTAAGATAATACAGAAAAGGTTCTGAATTGATTCTATATGGATAAAGCTCATCCATTGAGTTCTCCTATGATTGTCCGATCACTAGATGTACAAAAGGATCCTTTTCGCCCTCAAGAAGACGGTGAAGAACTCCTTGGTCCTGAAGTACCATATCTCAGTGTTATTGGGGCTCTTATGTATCTTGCAAATTGCACAAGACCCGATATTGCATTTTTTGTAAATTTATTGGCAAGATATAGTTCTGCACCAATTCAGAGACATTGGAAAGGGGTGAAGCACATATTCCGTTACCTTCGAGTAATAATAGATCTGGGTTTATTCTATTTAAAAGGACCAGAATCAGAGTTAGTTGGCTATGTAGATGCTGGTTACCTCTCTAATCCACATAAAGCATGATCACAAATCGGGTATGTATTTATCTTTAGTAACACTGCTATATTTTGGCGATCTGTGAAGCAGACACTAACTGCAACTTCTTCAAATCATTCTGAGATCATCACAATTTATGAAGCAAGTCGAGAATGCATTTGGTTGAAATCTATGATCCAATATATTCAAGATCGTTGCGGACTATCCTCGATCAAAGATACCTCAACGATGTTATATGAAGATAATGCAGCATGTATTGCACAAATCAAAGGAGGCTACATCAGGTGACAGAACCAAACATATATCGCCAAATGTATTTCTTTCATGAGACAAAATATAAAGACAATAGAAATTTAAGTAGATTACCTACACTCTTTACTTTTTCATTCTTCTCTGTTTCTCTTCTTCTTTCTTTTCTTTCTCTCTTCTCTCTTTTTATTCTTTCCTTTCTTTCTTTTTCTCTCTTGCCTTCCTGAACCCCTGAGCTCCTATATTTATAGGAGTGAATAGCCGCCCTCGTGAAGATTTTGGGTGACTTGGATGCTATGAGGTCATCCAATACGCCACACTACTCCTTGGATGACCGTAAAACAATACAAGATGTATATTTTGTTGCGTATGTTAAAACTACCTCATTAAAACCTTGTTAAAAAAAACCCAGTGGAAAAAAACCTTAGCGAAGGAAAAAGAGTACAGTGAGAATTACAATTCATGAAGTACGCTGAGAGTGCATTTGGCTACGATCCATGATTAAACATATTCAAGAAAGCTGTGGATTATCCTCAATGATATTATATGAAGATAATGATTATAAAGATTACAAGAGGCTACATCAAAAGGCGACGGAACGAAACATATTTCGTTAAAATTTTTTTATATGCATAAAGCTCTAAAAGAGCGGTAATATCAATGTCCAGTAGACATGTTCAAGTAAAAATTTGACAAACATATTTACTAAAACACTACCAATGGAGTTTGAGAAACTATCTAATTCATACCAGAAGTATGAATGAGGGGGAGTCGCGTACTGTATTTTTTTTTTTCCTTTGCCTACGGTTTTTCCCACAGGGTTTTTCTTAACAAGGTTTTAACAATGCAGTTTTAACGCACCCATACTCAGTTCCAGATCACTGTACTTTTTTTCCTTCGCTAAGGTTTTCTTCCAATGAGTTTTTTCTAGCAAGGTTTTAATGAGGGAGTTTTAACATACACAACAAAATATACATCTTGTATTGTTTTACGGTCATCCAAGGGGGAGTGTGGCGTATTGGATGACCTCATAGCATCCAAGTCACCCAAAATTTTCATGAGGGTGGCTATTCACTCCTGTAAATATAGGAGCTCAAGGGGTCAGTGTCGTGTCCAGATTTTTCGCACTCGAGGAATACTCACACAAGTGGGAAAAACACTGTACTCTCTCGTTAGAACTCACCCTCCTAGAAGAATGAGTGCGACTAGGTTTGAATTGAAAAATTGATTTGAAATAAAGGGCTTTTGAAAAAGATTCGGAGTCGCCACCTAACTTGATTAAGGTGAGTTAGGTCACCTAAAAACTAAAAATAATCCGAAGACTATACTTAGGATTTTAGAAAACGATTTTGAAAATATCTTCTCAAGAGAGGGTTTTTAAGGAAAACAGGTTGTTTGGCAACCTTTTGAAAACATTTAGGCCTTTTTTGAAAAAATAACTCATTTTGGTCTTTGAAAACAGTGATCTAGGTTCGGAGGTTGGTTACGTGTAGGGAAGACGCACTAAGCTATCACCCTACCTCTCCCTTTCGGTACCTACATATCAATTTACCCTAGATTCACCTATGAGAGTCTTTAACTAACTAATGGTTCAATCCTACCCACTTTGAGAAACAATGTTTGAAAAGAAACTATCATGATGCATGATATGCAAGTGCAAGTTAAGAGAATTGGAAAACAGAAATTGATTTGAAAAGAAATTGATTTGATTTGAAAATAGATTTGAGGAGATGGAATTGAAATTGAAAAGTTTGAAAATTGAAAGTAGAAATTTGAAAATAGAAATTTTGAAATTGAAATTTTGAAAATAGATTGGAATTTGAGATTGGAAAAATGTGGAGACCACACCCATGAGGGTGGTATTGAAAGTTTGGAAAGTGTTGTGACCGCACCTATGAAGGTTGCCTACGTATCCCTTTAGGGGAATCAGGTCAGTTGTAGTTCGGACTGGAGTCCGATTGAAAATAGAATAGTTGATTTGAAGAAGGAGATTGAATTGGAAGAAAGAAATTGAATTGAAAACTGGATTTGATTTGAGATTAGAAGAGGAGATTGGAAATTGAAATTGATAGGATTGGACTTGCTTTGGAAAGATTGATTTTGAAAAAACTTGGTTTTGGAAAGATGGAGGTTTAGGAAACCTAGACTTAGGAAAGGTAGGAGACCTAGGAAAGACTTGAGATTAAGAGAGATTAGATTGGAATGTTGGATTTGGAAAGATCTTGAAAGATTTGGAAGCTTGGAATTTAGGAAAGATTTAGATTAGGAAAGTTTCGAATTAGGAAAGTGTCATTTTTGGAAAGTTTGAAATTAGGAAAGTGTCATTTTTAGAAAGTTTGAAATTAGGAAAGTTTGGAATTTAGGAAAGTTCGGAACTTAAGAAAGTTTCAACTTAGGAAAGTTTTGAAAATTGGAAAGTTTTGAAAACAAGAAAGTTTTGAAAATAAGAAAGTTTCATTTTAGTAAAGGTTTGAAAAAGGAAAGTTTTCAGTTTAGGAAATGTTTGAATTAAGAAAGTTTTGAGTTTAGAAAAGCCTTAGATTTAGAAAGATTTTGAAGTTTTGGAAAGTTTAGAATTTAGAAGGTTTGGAAGTTTAAAAAGATTTAATTTGAGAAAGCTTCAAATTTAGAAAGTTTTGATTTTAGAAAGATTTGAAATTTAGAAAGTTTTAGAGTTTGAATTTTAGAAAATCTTGAAATTAGAAAAGGTTTGAGTTTATGAAAAGTTTGAAAACTTAGGTTTGAAAAGTTAAGATTTGAAAAGAAGGTAGAATTAGGAAAGGGTTGAATTAGGAAAGATTTTTATGTTCAAATTTTTGGAAACTTAAGGTTTAGAAAAGTGGAAGTTTAGGAAGGATTTGAATTAGGAAAGATTTGGATTTGGAAGGGATTGGTTTTGGTCTATAAAAGAAAAGGTTTGATTTTGTTTCCAAAAACGGAGGACGGGATCTAATTTCCTAAACAGGTAAATTAGATTTAGTTTCCTAAAGGGAAGATTCGATTTGGCAAGGATTTAGAAAGGGAGATTCTAGAAGCTCTAGTTTTGAAAAATTATAGTTTTGACGTAGAAAATAGGTTTTGGAAACATGTATAGTTTTGATGTAAAAAACGATAGATTTTGAAAACCTAGGTTTAGGGCAAAGTTTGAAAACCATGTTTTTGGGAAGAAAATTTAGGGTTTCCTAATTGTGGGCTCTAAGGCTTGACTTGGGCTCTAAGAAAAGAGTTTTTGGAAAGGGCGTTTTTGGAAACGAAGGTTTTCTAGAAGGGAATCCTAGGGAGGAATTTTTGGAAAGTGAATTTGAAGAGGGAGTTTTTGGAAAAAGATTTTAAAGAGAAGGAGTTTTGGAAAGTGTGTTTTTAGAAACGTAGATTTTAGAAGGAAAATCTTAGGGAGGAAATTTCTAGAAGGAAAATTTTGGAAAGAGAGTTTTTTAGAAAGGTTTTTGGAGAGAGTTTTTAGGAAGGTGAATCTAGGGAGTGTTTTTAGAAAGTGAATTTTGAAGAAAAGATTTTGGAGAGGAGTTGAAAAAGAGAGTTTTGAAAAACAAATTTTTGGAGGGAGTTTTTGAAAACACTTTTGGAGAGTAGAGTTTTAGGAAAGAGATTTTTTTAGGAAGAGATTTAAAAAGAAAGTTTTTGGAATGTATGAAAACGTCTCACTTTCCTAAAGCGATTCTAACTATAAAAGGGCTAAAACCACTTTAGGAAAGCGGTTTTGAAAATCAACAAGATTTTGAAAATATGAACCATATTGGTCATTTTAAATGTAACACTTTCCTAAAGCAATCCTAGCCATGGAAAGGCTAGAATCACCCTAGAATTGTGGTTTTGAAAACAAGTTTTTGAAAAAGAGATTTTGATGCAATTTTGAAAACAAGTTTGAAAACAATTTGAAAAACAACTTTGAAAACGGTTTTTGGAAGATGCAAGACTATGATATGCACAATGCAATTCGGGGTCGTGAACATATAAGGCTAAGGCTTCACCACATAATCAAGGGGGCCGGACCCACGTGGTCTTTGGTTAGACTAGAAGAAAGCCCCCGACACGGTGACTTTCCAATAGCCCAATCCTACACATGGACTGGGAATCTCCTTGTTTCAAGCATGCAAAGAAAGGAGAGGGGGGAAAGAGATGGGGGATTAAAATAGAGAAAACCCAAGTGGGTTAGGAGAGAGAAGAGAGAGGGGGGAAGTGCGGAAATTTAAATAGAAAACCTACCGTATGTCTTCTTTATTTTGCGCACCTTGCTTGTCTTCAATCTTCGGTTTTCGTCTTGATCTTCTTTTTCAACCTTCAAGGATTGTCTACAAGCTTTAGATGGTAGCTCTTCAAGTCTTCAAAGGATGGTTGAAGGCTAGTGTATGAGTGTATGGGAGAGTGTATAAGTGTATAGGGGGCTAGGGTTTGTGTAGAGTGGCTAGGGTTTGGAAAACCTAGGGAGGCTAGGGTTTAGGAGGTGCTCGAGCTCTGTATATCGAAATATAGGATTTTTAGGTTAAGTTTGTAGACCCCTTTCACGTTGAATGAGGCTCTGTATTTATAGAAGTTGGACAAACCTGGCGCCTGTTGCAGTGGCGCCAGGGCAAAATTGCTCTTGGCGCCACTCCTAGTGGCGCCAGCCACTTAGGAAACTTTATAAGTCGGCAAGCAATGTATCTTTGACTAGATTTGGGTGCCTGTACTAGTGACTACCATGCAACTTTTAGCCTGACTTCACTAGGAGTGACTCCGAAAATTCCGGGAATGATTTGGAGGAGCCGGGAATGACCCGGAAGGCCGGAAAGGAGCATGAACACTTAAAATAGTGTTCTTGAGGTATTTGACTTAAAAAGTGAGGACAAAATGTGTCGGAAAGGTTGATCGGGCCTTTGGTTATCTTTAATCTTATTTCTAGCTTGGTATTGCATTTTGGAGTTTTTGGTGAGCTTATGTGATGTGTTGTGGTGGATTGGAGTGGAGAAACCTTGGGTTAGGAAGCCATTTCGAGCCATATCCAGCAGATCTCGCTATGGTCTCGCTAGCTTCTCGCCCCAGCGAACTTATCTAGTAAGTCTCGCTACCTTCTCATTCTAGCAAAATTATTTATCCAGTAAGTCTTGCTACCTTCTTACCCCAGCGAACTTATCCAGTAAGTTTTGCTACCTTCTCGCTACCTTTTCGCCCCAGCGAACTCTTTTTGACAGCTTTGACACTCTTTAGTGAAATGACCATAACTTTTTATAGGAAACTCGGATTGATACACCGTTTGAAGAGTCGAAAAGTAGATTCATATATCTTTCTAGTGATATAAATTAGGTACTTTAAATCCTTGTGACTTATGAGACATTGTAGTTTAAATTTGACATTACATTGCATTGGGGAAGGGTTTAACATCCTATTGAGTTCTAATGCACCATTGGTGTTCTAAATTACATGTTTGAGGTGTATAAGCTACAGTCATACATTGGTTATGAATTATAACATCTATTTCATCAATTTTGATGTGGTGGTGTTGTAAATACCCCATTTTTGACCGCTCGACAGTCCACACTCCGTCTAGACTTGTACTCAAGTCATTATGAACGTATTCCAATCGAAACCAACTTTCTAAGTCTAAATCCCGTCTGTCCATCGCTTAGTGGGCCCACCAATCCCAAATAGAGGTAAAATGACCAAAATGCCCTTATGGGTAGTGTTCTTTCCAATTCCAATCCCTCTCGAGACAGTTTATTCCTCGAGATGGTAAATCTACTCCAATCAGACACGTCTTTCCGAAGACGATAAAATCCCTTTTCAATTCCAATCCCTCTCTCGAGACAGTTGATTCCTCAAGACGGTAAATCTACTCCAATGAGGCACGTTTTTTCGAAGACGATAAGACCCCTTTCCAATTCCAATTCCTCTCTCGAGACAGTTGATTCCTCAAGACGGTAAATCTACTCCAATCAGGCTTGTCTTTCTGAAGACGATAAGACCTCTTTCCAATTCTAATCCCTCTCTCAAGAAAGTTTATTCCTCGAGATGGTCCGGCGCGTTTTTTGAAGAAAATCTCTTTGAAACGATAAGCCCCTTTAAACTTGTCGACTGGGACGAGACCCTAAGTTGCCTAAATGGTAAAACGGTCCACTTTTGGCGCCTGTTAGCCCGCAAATGTAGAAATGTCCGTTTAGGCACGCCTTTCGAGAAAGTTGATTCACAGGTGCTAAGTCCCTTTAGTAGCTTCCTGAGATCAAGCAGTCTTGGGAATGATCGCGAACTGTCAGAGTAGCAGAAATACTCGTAAACATCACAACCGTCAGAGTAGTGGAAATACTCGCAAACAGGTCGATATAGGGAATTGCCAACAACCCCCTGTATCACGCGACCGCCGTCAGAGTGGCGGAAACACTCAAAACCCAGGTCAACACCAGTGCCTGCTAGCCCACTTCGATGAAAAATGACCAAACTGGCCCTTGAGCCTTTTCTAACACGTTTCTCGAGAACACACCTGAGTCTTCAAAATGGTGAGTCCAACCTTCTAAGATTGTCTTAAAGGAAATTTGGCACGATTAGGTGCCTTCTAGTCAGTTTCGGGCCAGTTCTGAGACTCTCTGATCAAGATAACCATTTCGCCCATAGACATCCGAACGCCCCAGGGACCATGCCGGCTCTGGGTATCAAATCGGTAAACTCCTGAGATTGCTTCTTATAGTATTCTAAACCTTCTTCTACCTTCCTGGATCATTCCGAGTCAATTATGGCAAACCCAGTACAAAATATCCGTTTTGCCCCTAGTAGGCCGGTCTCCTTTTTCGACCACACCGGCTCTGGGTATCAAATCGGTAACCTCCCGAGAATACTTCCTATAGTATTCCCAACCTTCCTTTACGTTTCCGGATGATTTTCAGTTAGTTTCAGCAAACCCGGTACAAAATGACTGTTTTATCCCTGGCGGGCCGGTCTTCTTTTCCGACCACACCGGCTTTGGGTATCAAACCGGTAACCTCTTGAGATTGCTTCTTATTGTATTCTTGATCTTCCTCTATCTTTTCGGATCATTCTGAGTTAGTTTCGGCAAACCTGGTGCAAAATGACCGTTTTACCCCTAGAGGGCAGGTCGCCTTTTCCGACCACACCGGCTCTGGGGATCAAACCGGAAACCTTTGGGAACATTCTCAATAATGTTTTCAAATTGCGAGTCTTCTTCCGGGACAGTCCGTGTCCGTCCCGATCCGATTGATCGTTTTGCCCCTAAAAGCCCGGTTAACCCTTCCGACACATCTTATCCTCATTTTTCAAGTCAAATACCTCTGGGACACTATTCTAAGTGTTCTTGCTCTTTTCCGGCCTTCTAGGTCATTCCCGGCCTCTTTAAATCATTTTAAAACTTTTCGGAGTCACTTCTAGTGAAGCCAGGCTAAAAATTGCATGATAGTCACTAGTATAGGCGCCCAAATCTAGTCAAAGATATGTTGCTTGCCGACCTTAATAGTTTCCTAATTGGCTGGCGCCACTAGTAGTGACGCTAAGCCAATATTTGGCCTGGGGCAACTGTAATGGGCTCCAAGTCTATCCTATCTCTATAAATACAGTGCCTCCTCCAGCGTGAAGGAGGTTCGCAAACTCAGTCTAAAAATTCTAATTTTCGATACACAGAGTTCGTACACTCCCAAAACCCTAGCTTCCCTAGGTTTTCCAAACCCTAGCCACCATACACAAACCCTAAGCCTCATACACACCCCTACACACTTATACACTAGCCTCCAACCCTCCATTGAAGACTTGGATTGCTGCAACTACGAAGATTTGAAGACCGAAGATGAGCCCTCGAAGATCAAGACTGAAGTGAAGCGAAGACCGAAGAAACGCAAGGCGCGCAAAATAAACAAGACACAAAGTAGGCTTTCGTTTTACGTTTCTGCACTTCCCCCTCTCTCTTCTCTCTCCTAACTTACTTGGGTTTTCTCTATTTTAATCCCCTATCTCTTTCCCCCTCTTTCTTTGCATGCTTGAAACAAGGGGACTCCCGGTCCATGTGTAGGATTAGACTATTGGAAGGTCATCGTGTCGAGGGCTTTCCTTTAGGCTAACCGAAGACCACGTGGGTTCGGCCCCCTTGATTATGTGGTGAAGCCTTAACCTTGTATATTCACGACCTCAAATTTGTATTGTGCATATCATGATCTTGCATCTTCCAAAAATCGTTTTCAAAATTTGCATTAAACTTGTTTTCAAAATTGCATCAAAATCTCCTTTTTCAAAACTTGTTTTCAAAATCACAATCCTAGGGTGATTCTGGCCTTTTCATGGCTAGGGTTACTTTAGGAAAGTGTGACATTTAAAGTGACCGACATGGTCCATATTTTCAAAATCTTTGTTGTTTTCAAAACCACTTTCTTAAAGTGGTTCTAGCCTTCTTATGGTTAGAATCGCTTTAGAAAAGTGAGACATTTTTATACTTTCTAAAAAAACTCTATTTTTAAAAATCTCTTTTCCTAAAACCTCTTCTTTCAACATGCTTTCTAAAAATTCTCCTTTCCAAAGTTGTTTTCCAAAACTCCCTCCAAAAATCTATTTTTCAAAACTCCCTTTTTCAACTCCTTTCCAAAATACTCTCTCCAAAATTCACTTTCTAAAAACGCTCCCTAAAAATCTTTTCAAAAACTCTCTCCAATAATCTTCTACCAAAAATCTTTCTAAAAACTCTCTTCCCAAAATCTTTCTTCTAGAAACTCCCTTCTAGGATTTTCCTTCTAAAAATCCTTGTTTCCAAAAACGCACTTTCCAAAAATCCTTTTTATTGATGCCCAAGTCAAGCCCTTGAACCCACAATTAGGAAACCCTAGTTTTCTTCCCAAAAACATGATTTTCAAACTTTCCTTAAAACCTAGGTTTCCAAAACCCCCTGTTTTCTACATCAAAACTACATATTTCCAAAACCTATTTTCTACGTCAAAACTATAGTCTTCCAAATCTAGGGTTTCTAAAACTTCTCTTTCCAAATCTTTGTCAAATCCAAAACTTGAACATAAAAATCTTTTCTAAATTTTAAAAGTCAACTTCCATATCTTTCTTAATTCAACCCTTTCCTAATTCTATCCATTTTCAAATCTTAACTTTTCAAATCTAAGTTTTTAAACCTTTCCTAAACTCAAATCTTTCCTAATCTCAAGATTTTCTAAAACTCAAACTCTAAAACTTTCTAAATTTTTAAACTTTCTAAATTTCAAATCTTTCTAAATTCTAAACTTTCCTTAAACTTCAAATCTTTTCAAATCCAAAACTTTCTAAACTCAAAACTTTCCTATTTTCAAAATTTCCTTATTTCAAAACTTTTCAAGTTTCAAAACTTTCCTAAGTTAAAACTTTCCTAAATTGAAACTTTCTTAAGTTGAAGTTTTCTTAGTCTAAAACTTTCCTAAAATGAAAACTTTCCTAAACCGGAACTTTCCTAATTTGAACCTTTTCTAATTCGCACATTTCCTAAATCTAATCTTTCCTAATCTTCCAAGTCCAACATTCGAGTTAAATCTTTCTAAATCTCAAGTTTTTCCTAAGTCTCCTATCTTTTCTAAGTCTAGGTTTCCTAAACCTCCATCTTTCCAAAACAAGTCTAAATATTTCTTCCAAGTTCTATCTTTCCAAATAAAAGTCTAATATTTTCAATTCCAAAATTCTAAATTCCAATTTCCAATCTTCTATTCTAGGTTCAAATCAAATCCTCTTTCTAATCAAAATCTCTTTCTTCAAATCCAACATTCTATTTCCAATCGGACTCTTGTCCAAACTATGACTGACCTGATTTCTCCAAAAGGATACGTAAGCAACCCTCATGGGTGCGGTCACAACATTTTTCAAATCTCAAACTTCACAACCTTTTTCAAGTTTCTATTTCCACAACTTCTTTCAAATTTCAAATTCCACCATATTTTTCAAGTCTTTATCTTTACATTTTTCAAATCTCAAATTTTACAATCTTTTCAAATCTCCAATCTATTTTCAAACTTCCAATTTCAAATTTCTATTTTTTAATCTCTATTTCTAATTTTTCAAAATTTTCAATTTCAAATCTATCCTTTCAAGTCTTTCTTCTAAAATAAAATGAAATTCCTCTTTTCAAATCTATTTCTAAATCAACTCTCTTCTGTTGCACTTGCATATCATGCATCATGTTAGTTTCTTTTCAACCATTCTTTTTCAAAGTGGATAGGATTGAACAATAGTTAGTTAAAGACTCTCATAGCTGAATCTAGGGTAGATTGACATGTACGTACCAAAAGGGCGGGGTAGGGTGATGGCTTAGTGCATTTTCCCTACACGTAACCAACCTCCGAACCTAGGATCACTGTTTTTGAAAGACCAAAAAGAGTTATTTTTCAAAAAGGGCTAAATGTTTTCCAAAGGTTGCCAAACAACCTGTTTTTCCTAAAAATCCTCTCTTGAGGTGGTATTTTCAAAAACCTTCTCTAAAAAACCTAAGTATAGTTTTTGGATTATGCTTAGTTTTTAGGTGACCTAACTCACCTTAATCAAGTTAAGTGGCGACTCCTAACTGTTTTCAAAAGCCCTTTATTCAAATCAATTTTCAATTCAAACTTAGTCGCACTCATTCTTCTAGGAGGGTGAGTTCTAACGAGAGAGTACAACATTTTTCCCGCTTGTGTGTGTATTCCTCGAGTACGAAAAATCTGGGCGCGACAGGTGTTTGATAGGTGAAGAAGCGGATCAAAACACACCGATTCAACCAAAGGAGTGACTCGACGGTGTGTATAAGACAAGTATTAGGTGGGAATATAAGATGATCTTATTCATAATACATTGAATGGTTTATTGTCTACATTAGTGGTGATTGTTTGATTATGAGGTAATAATTGCATACAATTCATACATTGTGTGCACACTTTGCATTGCATAGAGTAGTTTTAGCCGAGTGGGGGCTAACCAAAAGGGTATCGATGTGGGATATCCTTGATAACAAGCTATCGATATATTGGGCCAATGTTATCCAAATAGCGCGCACATATGTGGTGTATCATACATTGCATCACAAGAGGCATTGTTTTTATTGTTGATGGTGTATTATCTATTGATGATTAACTCAGTGGATGTTTATCATTCCTTCATTATGAGTTTAATTATCTTATGAGCATGTTGATATATAGCTCACACCCACACAGGTTGTTTTACAGAAAAATAGGATATGTCGAGTCCACTGTTGATGTTGAGTTGGAGAGCTCCGAGAAGCGCTTTAATTACGTTATTAGTCATGTACATTGTTGTACAATGTATTAAAATCTTGTTGGAGTTTTGTTTATTTTATGGTATTGTAAGTATTCATAAGTGGGAATTGAGAGTTCTCTTAATGATATATGTTGGAGGATTACGAGATGGTTTGTATTTATTTAATATGATGGTATGTATTTCTATAAGATTTCTATCTTTGGGATTACGTTGAGGTTTCGCTGACAGGTAGGTGACCTGTGCGATCACGTTCATCCTAACACGGCATTAATGACGCTTGATTAGGAGTGGGCGTGACATGTGGGCTCGACTCAATGCTTCCTTCTTCAATCCGTATAAATCGGATCCTCAAGGTTCAATTTCTCCACATTCTCTACTTGGAAACCTTTATGAAATTGCTTAAGTCGATGACCATTCGCCTTGAACACTTTGGAAGTGACTAAGTTTTGAATTTCAACTGCACCATAAGGAAAAACATTAGTAACAAGAAAAGGTCCAATCCAACGAGAACGCAACTTACTTGAAAAAAAACGAAGTCGGGACTGGTGTAGAAGAACTTTCTGACCAACTTTAAACTCCTTCCTAGAAATCGTCTTGTCATGAAAAGCTTTCGTCTTTTCCTTGTAAATCCTTGCACTCTCATAGGCATCATTGCGAATTTCCTCCAACTCTTGGAGTTGCAATTTCCTATGTTCTCCACTTTCATCCATTTGCATGTTAAAACTCTTGATAGCCCAGTAAGCTTTGTGTTCTAGCTCCATTGGAAGGTGGCACAGTTTTCCAAATACCAATTGATAAGGTGACATACCAATAGGCATTTTATATGCAGTCCTGTACACCCACAAAGCATTATCCAAGCGCAAACTCCAATCTTTTATACTTGGATTGACTGTCTTTTCAATGATGGACTTGATCTCTCAATTTGACACTTCCGCTTGTCCACTAGTTTGCGGATGATATGAAGTTGACACCTTGTGCATTACATGGTACTTTCTCAGTAAAGTCGCCATAGTTCGATTGCAAAAGTGAGTACCTCGATCACTTATTAGAGCTCTCGGAATTCCAAACCTGGAGAATATGTTAGATTTGATAAAATATGCAACAACTTTAGAATCATTAGTCCTGGTGGCTTTAGATTCCATGCATTTTGAGACATAATCAATAGCAAGCAAGATATAAACATAACTGAAAGATACAGGAAATGGTCTCATGAAATCAATACCCCAAACATCAGAAATTTCACTAAATAGTATGGGATTTCGTGACATCTCATTCTTGTGGGATATATTACTTGTCTTTTGACAAGGATTGCATGACTTACAATAAGAATATAAATCTTGAGATAGAGATGGCCAATAAAAACCACATTCTAGCACTTTTCTCGCTGTTCTTTTGGCTCCAAAGTGACCTCCACAAGTATAAGAATGACAAAAGGTTAAAATAGACATGATTTCATTTTCAAGCACGCACCTTCTAATTACTTGATCCGCACAATGCTTCCATAAGTATGGGTCATCCCACACATAGTATTTAGCATCACTCTTGATCTTATCTCTTTGAGCCTTAGACAAACTAGAAGGTAGTATGTTAGTAACCAAATAATTTACAATATTTGCATACCAAGGTAATGTCACACTCGCAGAGAACAATTGCTCGTCAGGGAATGTTTCCTACAAACGAAGTTCATCCTCGACATGAGCTAAACGACTCAAATGATTAGTGACACGATTTTCTGTCCCTCTTTTATCTTTAATCTCCAAATCAAATTCACTCAAGAGAAGTATCCATCTAATTAATCTTGGTTTTGCCTTTTTCTTCGTCATCAAATAACGAAGAGTTTCATGATCAGAGTAAACAATGAATTTAGTACCAAGTAAATAAGATCGAAACCATTTTAAAGCAAAAACAACAGCTAAAAGTTCTTTTTCAATAGTAATATAATTTCTCTGAGCATCATTCAAAGTTTTGGAAGCATAATAAATGGCATGAGACGCTTTTCCAATTCTTTGACCCAAGATAGCGCCTACTGTATAATCACTTGCGTCGCACATTATCTTGAAAGGAACGCTCCAGTCAGGAGGCTGGATAACTGGGGTAGAAGTCAACAGTTCCTTTAGCTTAACAAACACCTTTTTACATACTTCATTGAACTCAAAAGCTACGTCCTTTTGTAGTAACTTGCATAGGGGTGATGCTATTTTGGAGAAGTCCTTGATGAATCTTCAGTAAAAACCTACATGTCGAAGAAAAGAGCGAACTTCTCGCACATCAGTGGGATAATGTAAAGATTGAATAATGTTAACTTTAGCTTTGTTAACCTCAATTCCCTTAGATGAAACAACATGACCTAACATTATACCTTGTTCAACCATAAAATGACATTTTTTAGAGTTTCACACAAAGTTAGTTTCCATGCATCTTTGAAGAACAAGTGTAAGGTTATGCAAACAATTATCAAATGAATTTCCATAAACTGTGAAATTATCCATAAAAATTTCTATGATTTGCTCAATATAATATTAAAATATGCTAACCATACACCTTTGAAAAGTGGCGGGGGCATTGCAAAGGCCGAAGGGCATGTGACGATATGCAAAAGTCTCGAATGTGCATGTAAAAGTTGTCTTTTCTTGATCCTCTGGCGCAATTGCAATATGAAAATAACCAGAAAAACCATCAAGGAAATAATAGTATGAATGACCAGCTAACCTTTCAACCATTTGATCAATAAAAGGTAAAGGGAAATGGTCCTTGCGGGTTACAACATTTAATTTTCTATAATCTATACAAACCCGCCACCCATTCTAAACACGGGTAGGAATTAACTCATCATTTTGATTTTTCACAACAGTTATTCCAGTATTTTTAGGAACCACTTGAACTGGGCTAACCCAATTGCTATCCGAAATAGGATAAATCATTCCAACTTCAAGAAGTTTAAGGATCTCCTCCTTTACTATTTCCATCATAGGTGGGTTCCATCTTCTTCGCGGTTGACGGGAAGGTTTTGCTCCCTCTTCAAGTAGTATACGATGCAAGCATGTAGATGGACTAATTCCTTTAATATCCACAATTTTCCAACCAATAGCTGTCTTATGCTCCTTTAGGACCTGCACAAGTTTTTCTTCTTGCAACTCACAAAGTTTACTAGAGATGATCACTGGTAATGTTCCTCTGTCTCCAAGGAACAAGTAGTTGAGGTGACTGGGGAGAGGTTTCAAATCTGGAATAGGGGCCTGCAAAACAGAGGGTAAAGGCCTCTCGTTAGAAACTGGTAATGCAACATAAGGCACGTTACCTAATTGCTATAACTTCAAAAAATCATTCAGTGCTACAACAGTTTCTTGTAGATCAGTACTCATTGCTAACTCTCTATTCTCTTCCTCAAGATGCTTACTGATGGCAACTTCCAATACATCTTGTCCATCAAGTTCAAAAACTTCTTGTGGTAAAGAATCAATCACATCAATAGAATAAACAGGATTATCATCACAAGAGTATTTCATGGCATCATAAATATTAAACTTAACAATTTCACCATCAAATTCCATGGTAAGTGTGCCACTATGAATATCTATCTTAGTCTTAGATGTCTTTAAGAATGGCCTTCCTAACAAAATAGGGGCATTTTGGTTTCCATTTTCTATATCAAGCACATAAAAATCAGTAAGAAAAACCAAATGGTTAACTTGTACAAGAACATCTTCAACTACACCCTTAGGATAGGCATTAGACCTATCAGCCAATTGAATCATAATACCAGTTTTATTCAAAGGTCCAAGTTTCAAAGAAGTATATATAGTATATGGCATGACATTAATAAAAGCTCCTAAATCAATCATGGCCTTCTCAAATCTAGTGTTACCTATTGTAAGCACCCCATTTTTGACCGCTCGGCAGTCTACACTCCGTCCAGACTTGTTTTCAAGTCATTGTGGGCATATTCCAATCGAAACCAATTCTCTAGGTTCAAACTCTGTCTTTCCATCGCTTCACGTGCCTGTCAGGCCCAAATGGAGGCAAAATGACCAAAATGCCCTTAGGGGCATTGTCCTTTCTTATTCCAATTCCAATCCCTCTCTCGAGACAGTTTATTCCTCGAGACGGTCCGAGTAGCAAAACTACTCACAAAACCGTTAGAGTAGCGGAAATACTCACAAAACCGTTAGAGTAGCGGAAATACCCCCAAATCATCAACCTCGTCCGAGTAGCGGAAATACTCCCAAATCATCAACCTCGTCCGAGTAGCGGAAATACTCACAAAACCGTTAGAGTGGCAGAAACACTCACAATTCAAGCACGTCTCCTCAGTGACGGTAAGACCCCTTTCCAATCCCTCTCTCGAGACAGTTTATTCCTCAAGACGGTTCCAATCCAAGCACGTCTCCTCGGAGATGGTAAGACCCCTTTCCAATCCCTCTCTCGAGACAGTTTATTCCTCGAGACGGTCCGAGTAGCGAAACTACTCACAAAGCCGTTAGAGTAGCGGAAATACTCACAAAACCGTTAGAGTAGCGGAAATACTCACAAAGCCGTTAGAGTAGCGGAAATACTCACAAAGCCGTTAGAGTAGCGGAAATACTCACAAAACCGTTAGAGTAGCGGAAATACTCACAAAATAGGTCGATATAGGGAATTGGCAACAAATCCCTGTATCACGACGACCGCCGTTAGAGTGGCGGAAACACTCAAAACCCAAGTCAACACTAGTGTCTGTTAGCCCACTTCGGTGAAAAATGACCAAACTACCCTTTGGACCTTTTCCGGTCAAGATGACCATTTTGCCCCTAGGCATCCGAATGCCCCGGGAACCACGCCGGCTCTGGGTATCAAACCGGTAGCCCTCTGAGACTACTTTTTATAGTATTCTCAATCTTCCTTTACCTTTCCGGATCATTCCGAGTCAGTTCCGGCCAACCTAGTACAAAATGACCGTTTTGCCCCTGGTGGGCCGGTTTCCTTTTCTGACCACACCGGCTCTGGGTATCAAACTGGTAATGTCCTAAGATTACTTTTTATAGTATTCTCAACCTTCCTTTACCTTCCTGGATCATTCCGAGTCAGTTCCGGCCAACCCGGTACAAAATGACCGTTTTGCCCCTGGAGGGCCGGTCTCCTTCTTCGACCACGCCGGCTCTGGGAATCCAACTGGCAACCTCTGGGAACATTCTAAATAATGTTTCCAGATCCCAAGTCTTCTTTCGGGACGGTTTGAGTCTGTCCCGGCAGTTTTTCGGTCCGGTTGACCGTTTTGTCCCTAAAGGCTCGGTCGACCTTTCCGACACATCTTATCTTCATTTTTTAAGTCAGATACCTCCAGGACACTATTTTAGTGTTCCTGCTCCCTTCCGGCCTTCCAGGTCATTCTCGGCTCCTTCAAATCATTCTCGGACTTTCCGGAGTCACTCCTAGTGAAGCCAGGCTAAAATTTACATGGTAGTCACTAGTATAGGCGCCCAAATCTAGTCAAAGATACGTTGCTTGCCGACCTTAAACCTTTCCTAATTGGCTGGCGCCACTAGTAGTGGCGCCAAGCCAAAAAATGGCTTGGTGCCACTCCTAGTGGCGCTAGTGTAAAGTTTGCCTTGGCGCTACTGCAACAGGCGCTAGGTTGGTCCTCCCTCTATAAATACAGAGTCCCATTCAACGTGAAAGGGGTCTGCAAACTTAACCTAAAGATCCTATATTTCGATATACAGAGCTCGAGTACCTCCTAAACCCTAGCCTCCCTAGGTTTTCCAAACCCTAGCCACCTTCCACTAAATCCTAGCCACCATACACAAACCCTAGATCATACACACTCCTATACACTTATACACTAGCCTTCAACCATGCTTTAAAGACTTGAAGAGCTGCCATCCAAAGCTTGAAGACAATTCCTAAAGACTGAAGATGAAGATCAAGACAAAGACCGAAGACCGAAGACAGCGCGGCGCGCAAAATAAAGAAGACATACGGTAGGCTTTCTCTTTAATTTTCTGCACTTCCCCCCTCTCTCTTCTCTCTCGGACCCACTTGGGTTTTCTCTATTTTAATCCCCCATCTCTTTCCCCCCTTTCTTTGCATGCTTGAAACAAGGAGACTCCCGGTCCATGTGTAGGATTAGACTGTTGGAGAGTCACCGTGTCGGGGGTTTTCTTCTAGTCTAACCAAAGACCACGTGAGTCTGGCCCCCTTGATTATGTGGTGAAGCCTTAGCCTTGTATGTTCACCACCCCAAATTGCATTGTGCATATCATAGTCTTGCATCTTCCAAAAACCGTTTTCAGAATTATTTTTCAAAACGTTTTCAAACTTGTTTTCAAAATTGCATCAAAATCTCTTTTTCAAAAACTTGTTTTCAAAATCACAATTCTAGGGTGATTCTAGCCTTTCCATGGCTAGGGTTGCTTTAGGAAAGTGTTACATTAAAAGTGACATTTTTGGTCTATATTGTTTTTCAAAACTGCTTTCCTAAAAAGTGGTTCTAGCCTTCTTATGGATAGAATCGCTTTAGGAAAGTGAGACGTTTTTACACCTTCCTAAAAACTCTCTTAAAAAACCTTTCTAAATCTTCCTCCTAGAAACTTCCCTCTAGGATTTTTCCTCCCAAAATCTATGTTTCCAAAAGCACACTTTCCAAAAACTCCCTTTTTCCAAAAATCTTTCCAAAAACTCTCTTTCCAAAAACTTTCCAAAAACTCCTCCTTAGGACTTCCTTCCAAAAACTCGTTTCCAAAAGCGTACTTTCTAAAACTTCTTTTCTTAGAGCCCAAGTCAAGCCTTAGAGCCCACAATTAGGAAACCCTAATTTTCTTTCCAAAAACATGATTTTCAAACTTTGCCCCAAACCTAGTTTTCAAAACCTTTTGTTTTCTACATCAAAACTATACATGTTTTCAAAACCTCTTTTCTACTTCAAAACCACAATTTTTCAAAACTAGGGTTTCTAGAATCTCCCTTTCCAAATCCTTGTCAAATCAAATCTTCCCTTTAAGAAACCAAATCCAATCTCCCCGTTTAGGAAACTAGATCCTATCCTCCGTTTTTGGAAATAAATCAAACCTTTGCTTTGAAAAACCAAATCCAATCCCTTCCTAATTTCCTACCTTCCTAAACCATAAGTTTCCTAAACCTAAACTTCAAATCTTTCCTTAAGTTTCAAAATCCAAATATTTCCTAATTCAAATCCTTCCTAACCTTCCACTTTCCTAAACCTTAAGTTTCCAAAAACTTGAACATAAAAATCTTTCCTAATTCAACCATTTCCTAATCCTACCCTTTTTCCAAATCTCAACTTTCCAAATCTATTTTTTCAAACTTTTTCTAAACTCAAACCTTTCCTAATCTTAAGATTTTCTAAAATTATAAAACTTTCTAAATCTTAAACTTTTTAAATTTCAAATCTTTCCAAATTCAAAACTTTCTAAATTCTAAACTTTCTTGAACTTCAAATCTTTCCAAATCTAAAACTTTTCTAAATTCAAAACTTTCTTAATTCAAGACTTTCTTAAGTTGAAACTTTTCTTAATTCAAACATTTCCTAAACTGAAAACTTTCCTTTTTCAAACCTTTCCTAAAATGAAACTTTCTTATTTTCAAAACTTCCTTGTTTTCAAAGCTTTCCAAATTCAAAACTTCCCTTTTTCAAAACATTTCTAAATTCAAAACTTTTCGATTTTCAAAATTTTCCTAATTTGGGAACTTTCTTAATCTGACAACCTTTTCTTTTTCGAAAACTTTCTAAACTGAAAACTTTCCAATTTCAAAGCTTTTCTAAAATGAAAACTTTCCTAATTTTGAAACTTTCCAAAAATGACACTTTCTTAAATCGACCCTTTCCTAATTCGAAGCTTTCCTAAATCCAATCTTTCTTAAACTCTGGAGTCTTTCCTAAGTCTCATTTTTCTTAAGTCTAGGTTTCCTAAACCTCCTTCTTCCCAAAACCAAGTCTTTCCAAAATCAATCTTTTCCAAAATTTCAATTTCCAATCTCCTCTTCTAGTCTCAAATCAAATCCAATTTTCAATTCAATCTCTTTCTTCCAATCCAATTTCTCTCTTCAAATCAATCTCTTTTCAATCGGACGCCGGTCCGAACTACGACTGACCTGATTCCCCCAAAGGGATACGTAGGCAACCTTCATAGGTGCGGTCACAATACTTTTTAAACTTTCAATTCCACCCTCATGGGTGCGGTTTTTAAAATCTTTTCAAATCTCAAATTCCCATCTACTTTCAAACTTTCTATTTTCAAATTTCTATTTCCAAATTTTAAAACTTTCCAATTTCAAATTCTATCTCTTCAAATCTATTTTCAAATCAAATTCGTTTCAACTTTATTTCCAAATCTATTTTTCAATTCTTTTCTATTGCACTTGCATATCATGCATCATATTAGTTTCATTTTTTTTTGAAAAAAAAACATTATTTTTCTAAAGTGAATAGGGTTGAACATATGTTAATTAAGGACTCTCAGAGGTAAATCTAGGGTAGAATGACATGTAGGTACCGAAAGGGCGGGGTCGGGTGATAGCTTAGTGCGTCTTCCCTACACGTAACCAACCTCCGAACCTAGATCACTGATTTCAAAGACCAAAAGGAGTTATTTTTCTAAAAAGGGCTAAATATTTTTCAAAGGTTGCCAAACAACCCGTTTTCTTAAAAATCCTCTCTTGAGGAGATCTTTTCAAAATCGTTTTTCAAAAACCCTAAGTGTAGTCCTCGGACTATGCTTAGTTTTTAGGTGACCTAACTCACCTTAATCAAGTTAGGTGGCGACTCCGAATCTTTTTCAAAAAGCCCTTTATTCAAACTAGTTTTTCAATTCAAACCTAGTCGCGCTCATTCTTCTAGGAGGGTGAGTTCTAACGAGAGAGTACAACATTTTTTCCGCTTGTGTGAGTATTCCTCGAGTGCGAAAAATCTGGGCGCGACACCTATCGTACAAGGGATAGTAAACATAACTTGATCCTTGCACTTCGCAGGAAATTTTCTTTGAATAACTGCAGAAACAATCTCCCCTACTCTCACCTTCTCACATCCTTTAAGTTTTTGTTTCCTCTTAATTGTACACAATTCTTTAAGGAATTTAGCATAACGAGATACTTGTTTAATAGCATCTAAAAGTGGAATATTTACCTCGCATCTACGAAAAGTCTCATATAAATATTTAGTTTGCTCATCCCTTCTAGATTCTGCTAAAGCCTAAGGAAAAGGAGGTACAGGTTTATAATCAGAAAGGGGTGGGAACTTACGCTTAGGTATGTCATCGTCATTGAGAACGTTCTCGTTTGCTGTGACGTTTTTCTCATTTTCTTGATTCGACGGTGCAAGGGCTGCTTTTACTGGAATCTCAATCTCTTTACCATTTTTCAAGACGATTGCACTTGCATTTTCTCTTGGATTTTCTACCATCTGAAAGGGTAATTTTCCTGAACTTTGGGCTTTTAGCCGACTAACTGTGGTTGCCATCTGGCTCATCTGATTGTTTAGACTTTGAATACTGGCCCTCGCCTATTGTTGAAATTGTTTTGTCTTCTACTAAAATTGCAAAGTATTAGTTGCAAGAGACTTAACAATATCTTTTAAAGACATACCTGAATCAGAAGTTTAGCTCGATTGTTGTCTAGGGGAGTATGGTTGCTTATATTGCTGGTAGCTTGGACGACTTTGAATCACGGGTTGATTTACTTGTGGATTCCCATAGCTAAGATTGGGGTGATCGTTCCATCCTATGTTATACGTGTTTGAATATGGATCATACTTTCTTTGCGGTTGTCCAGGAAAACCACCTGTTGCATTCACTTGCTCCATGGGCTCCTCTTGAAGAGTTGGACACATATCGGTTGGATGCCCTGCTACTGAACAGATTCCACAAGCCTTCGCCGTTTGCATATTACCTATAGCCATTTGATGAACAAAAGAAGTTAGACTTGCAATTTGTTGTTCAATAGAGGAAATATTTACCTCATTGACATGCTTGGATGAATGGTCAAGTCTAGTGCCAAATTGTTGAGAATTAGCTGCCATATTTGCAATTAGATTTCTCGTGGCATCGGGAGTTTTATCCACCAAAGCTCTTCCACTAGCAACATCAATCATGCTCCTATCAGTGGGCAAAAGGCCCTCATAGAAATATTGAATAAGAAGTTGCTCATTAATTTGATGATGGGGACAGCTTGCACGTAATTTCTTGAAACGCTCCCAGTATTCGTGTAGGGACTCTCCATTGTGCTATCTTACACCACAAATTTCTTTTCGAATGTTGGCCGCCCTTAAAGCTGGGAAATATTTCTCCAAAAATAATCTTTTCATCTCGTTCCATGTGGTAATGCTTTCGGAGGGTAGATAATAAAGTCAATCCTTAGCTGAATCCTTCAAAGAAAACGAAAAAGCTCTTAATTTAATTTGCTCTTCAGTCACTCCTGTGGGTTTCATAATCGCGCATACTACATGAAACTCCTTTAAATGTTTGTGAGGATCTTCACCTGAAAGACCATGAAAAGTGGGCAAGAGATGTATTAGTCTAGATTTCAATTCAAAGTTAGTAGGAACATCTAAAGTAGAGAATGTTTTGCATAAGGGTTGTTGGTTCAGATAAGATGCAGCATGCTCTTTCAAAGTTTGATTTCCAGCCATGACTTCCTCCACTTCTGAATCAGAATCGCTACCAAATAGGGAATCAAGAGCTGGATCGTTCTTTACAGAATTTCTCCGAGCTTCCCTTCTTGACCTATTTAAAATTCTCTCTATTTTTGGATCACACTGCAAATCACCTTGATTAGAAGATCGAGTTATGCTCATAAATACTCAAGAAAACTCTAACCAACCTTGAAAAATAATTCAAAAAGAAAAAATCTAGAGTAATGAAATTAATTAAAATAAATATATATTTTTATTTATTTATTTATTTTTGAAATAAATATCACAAAAAACACAAAAATTAACTAAAATCACTCCCCGGCAACGGCGCCAAAATTTGGTGTGCTGTCGTAGGCACCCAAAAATAAAACCGATACCTAAAAACAATTCTGTAGTAGTGTGAGAAAGGATCGTTCACACGAAGAGTGTTTAGTCTCGTTTTATGCTATGTGGACAAAGAAGGGGGGTTTTGGATGTAATGAAAACTATTTTAATAATCACAACTACGAAACCATTCAGATTAAAGTGTTAAAATCAATCAGAAGAACAAACCTTGGTCTAGGTCAACATTTACCATCGGAATTTATAACTGATCATTAATGCAAGCATATCAATTCACACATTGAATATTCACTACCGGAATTATTTTCCTATTTCTCCTTAGTTGTAGTTAATAAGAAACAAGTGATCTGATTAACCCTAACTATTAAATAACCCAAGATAAGCACATAAGGTTTAATCTATTAGCAGCCTTAAGAATTAGATAGATCGATGAAACTAAATAACATAAGCACACGCGATTGCATTTAATTTAGTCGAATGCCTTTCCTAAAATATAATAATTCCCAACGCAGTAAATCATTAAATCTCGGTTGCTTCACAAATAAGAGGAATCAAACAATTACAGATTTGATATCTAACTCAGCAGTAGATTGCAATGATTAATAAACTAGTAGGCCTTCTAATGATTAAACAAGATAGTCATGAAAATATGCACAGAAGAACATTTGATACTCAAAACATAAATCGAATAATGAAAACAAATTGGATCTCACAGTTTATTATTAATTCCGAGGTTTCTATCTCCTTTGAGCAAGATTCAGAGTTTAGCCACGTAGGGCCATGAAAACAACTCAAATAATGACATTGAATAATACGAAAAACGTCAACAACCTTAGAAACAAAATAGTCCTAGTTGTTATAGGCTTCTGAAATTCTGTAGCTGCGCACGACTGTTCGAACGCCCTTGCCACCATTCGAACGCATCGGACTACCATTTGAACGGTACGTCGAATGCACTTCGAATGGTACGTCGAACGCACTTCGAACGGTAAAACCTGCTTTCTGAATCTTTCGAATGCTCTTTGAACTTGAACTTGATGTGTATCCGTTTGACGTAGCATTCAAATGCATACTTAGCCATTCGAACGCCCCTAGGGATTGTTCGAACGCCTCTTCGAACGTTGCTTCTAATCTCGAGCGAATTCGTCTCTTTTAAGCTAGGATCCTCTTCCTGGGCATTCCATAGCACCCTAAGTCAAAATATAAGAATAGTGAGTATCTTTAGGTATCAAATAAGCATAAAAGAGTAAACATTAAGGGAGAAAAATATGACATTTGCATTCTCATTAGTGTATTTTAAAAACTTTAGAAAATTTGAAAAGTGGATAAAACTGGACAAAGTAACTGGAGATCCTAGGTGAGTACAGGGTGAAGAGACATGTTAATGGCTTAAACCTCTAAGTTTCCCTAGTGGAGTAGCCAGCTGTCGCGCTCCGATTTTTGGACCAAGTCCTTTCGGCTCGGAAAAAAGCACGAAACTCTAACATTAGAACTCATCCTCCTAGAAGAACGAGTGTGACTAAGTTTAAACTTGAAATAGGTTTGGAAAAGGGCTTTTTAGAAAAATAGAATTCGCCACCTAACTTGATAAGGTGAGTTAGGGCACCTAAAACTAAGTATAATCTAAAGATTAAACTTAGGATCTTTTTTTTTTCTTTTGAAAAAGGTTTTGAAAAACTTCCCCAAGAGATGGCTTTTAAGAAAATAGGCTTTTTGGCAACCTTAGGAAAGTTTTAAGCCCTTTTTGAAAGTAACTCCATTTTGGTCATACGAAAACAGAAATCTTTGGTCCGGGGGTTGTTTATGTGTAAGGAAGATATCTTTAGATTATCACCCTATCCCACCCTTTCGGTACCTACATGTTTAATCACCCTTTGTTCACTCACTTGAATAACCGGTTACCATTATCCACTTAATATCCACTTTCGAGTTTTGAAAACGAGATTTGGTCATCGTTTTTTGGATGAATGATGCAAGTCTTGAGAAAAATGTTTAAAAATATTAGAGCATGAAATTGGAAATAAGGATTTTGAATTGATAGAGAGTTTTGAAAAAGGGACTTACGTTGAAATAAGAGTTATGACCACACCATTTTAGGTTGTCTATGTATCTCATTTGGCGAGAATCAGGTCATTCGTAGTTCGGGCAAGAGCCCGATGGAAAATAGGCGCATTAGGGCCTTTGGAATGTTTAAAGAGGCTTTGTGGTCTTTGGCATGGTTTGAAGACACTTTATGGTCTTTGAAAAAAATGACTTGAGGATTTTGATTTGAAGTTGGATATTGGAGTGTTTTGGAATGGAACTCAAGGGTTTTTGTAAACGCTCTTGAAATAGGGTTTTGAGATGTTTTGAAATGTTTTTGAAATAACTCGAGGGAATTTTGAAAATGCTTTGGAGTAACTCAAGAGAGTTTTGAAATGTTTTGAAGACCTTGGAGGTAGGGTTTGGGATTGGTAACACTCTTGTGAACTTGTTTTCAAAAAAGCTTTTTGAAAGTGGTTTTTGAAAACACCTAAGGCTTTGGAATCCTAATATGGACAATCTTGAAAGTTATACTTAATGTATCACCTTCCCTTCAAATCCCTAACCATAAAAGGGGTAAGGACACCTTAGAGTTGTGAGTTCTTGAAAACATTTTTGGAAATAATTTAAGAATGGAGTGTAGGAGTACTTGAAAAGGTTATGGAGTTGATTTTTGAAATCCCAAGAGAGTAGGAGGTTTTGAAAAAATGGGTTATGAGAATAGTTTTAAATTGAAAGATAATTTAAATGCGGTCCTTGAGTTGGAACCTTAAAGCATATTAACCTAGGTTGGGTTGGCCCAAGGTTAGGGGTGACTTAAGGTTAACTAACTTGGGTTAGGTTAACCTAGGGTTAAGATGGCCTAAGGTTAACTAACTAAGGTCAAATTAACCTAGGGTTAAGGTGGCCTAAAGTTAACTAACTAAGGTCGGGTTAACCTAGGGTTTAGACAACTAGGGTTAAGTTGGACTAGGGTTAATCAACTAGGGTTTGGTTAACCTAGGCTTAAGATGACCTAGGGTTAACTAACTTGGGTTAGATTAACCTAAGGTTAAGGTGACCTAGGGTTAACTAACTTAGGTTAGGTTAACCAAATGTGGACAACTAGGGTCAAGTTAACCTAGGGTGGATTGAACTAGGGTTAGGTTAACCTAATGTTGGAAGGTGGTTTTGAAAGGCAAATCATGTTATGCAAAGGACTTTTGTAAACAAACCTTTTTGAAGATCATTTCCATGAAAATTTACTGTAGTCAAGTATATAGTTTATATGGTTGATGTTTGAAAACCATTCCAAAGAAGATTTCACTTTGGATCATTATAACCTTTATCTTGAAAAGAGTAGGAACTTTAAAAATCAACACAATAATGACAACTTTTTGGAAAACCATTTTTAATGCAAAGATGAAGAGAATGAAATTTTGAAAACCATTTTTGAGAGGATGATTTTGAAAACCATTTTTAAAGGAAACCATTTTAACAAGTTAGAATTCTTATGATCAATGTAAAGGGAGACCACTCAAGAGAGGGTTTCATGTGGCCATTCCAACTAATAAACTTGGGAGAATAGAAATCCTAGAAACCAAAGAGTTTGAAAATTATTTTTATACAAGAATAAAAGTGAAGGGAACCATCCTAACAATTTTAGGGTTCCTATGGCCGATATAAAAAGGAGGCCACTTAAGAGAGGCTTCCATGGGACCACTCCAACCAGTAATCTTGTGAGAATAGAAACCTTGGGAATTAGAGAATTTGAAAGCCATTTTTATGCAAGTACGTGTGCAAGAGTGCAAAAATGTGAGCTAAGGGGTTAATGGGGAGATTTTCTAAGGCATGATTACCTAGAGTCTCATTCTAAACTTCAATGGGCCAGCTCTTAAACCACTTTTAAGAGAACATTTGAATAGGAGGCTTGAAGATGACATAGAAATGGGGATAGTGAAGATTTGATCAATATGGTCATAAACATGAAGACAAAGTCAAGCATGCAAAACATGAATTATATAACTATATGCAAGGTGGTCATGAATTGATACAAGGTTTTAGGTTATACCACATAATCAAGGGGCTCCAAGGCCATACCATCTTAAAATAGTCTAGTCAGTGATCCCCCTACACGGTGGCTCTTACTAACTTTCCTCTAGGCATGAACTAAGAGCTCTCTTGCTTCAAGCATGCAAGAAAGGAGGGTAGAAGATGGAGATTAAAATAGAGAATAGCCTAAGTAGGCTAGGAGGGAGAAGAGAGGAGTGGGGGAAGACGAAAATATAAAGAAATACCACTTTTTACCTCCAATAGAATTGCAATCTTCTATGGATGTTTTGGCTTAAGCTTGGATGGCTTTAAGTATGCTTGAGGGGCTGGAAGGAAGTATTTTACGGCATAGAAGGCTATGTAGGTGAGGTGTATGGGTTAGAGGGAGGTGGAATCTACCCTAAGTGATTGAAGTGTGAAAGGTATATAGGGATTCGAGGTTCTGGAGCAGCTTTTGTAGAGCTTCACTATTAATTTAGATTCTGGAATATGCAAAGGAGGAGGCCTATATTTATAGGTAACTCTGGAGAGGCCTGACACGTGTGCTATATGCGCCAGTACTTTTTCATTAGTAGAATGCCACGTGGCACCTATTGTACTTGTTAAATCTTGATAGTTAAACGAAGTTTGGTCAATCTGATCAAGATCTGGGCGCACGTAGTATACGCTTCGCAGCCAGGAGTGTTCGTTTAAACTTTGCTGTGATAATTGTGCCAACCGAGAAGGTTTTAGAGAAATTGATTGCATCCACAATGTTCTCTCAAGGTTTCTCATGAACTTCTGAGTTTTGGAAAAGTTCGAACGGTGTTTAGAAGTGTGAGATATCATCTCGGGAAGTGTGCATGAAATCGCATCTCTGTGGAGCGTTTGTGATACGCTCTGCGAAGGTTCAAAAGTAGCTATTTTTGTGCCGTATAATCAAGGCCTTCAGGAAGCAATCTCTCCGATTGGACCGTATCGATGGAAAGTACTCCAGAAATACTTTCAAAAATTCTCTAATTTACACATTTCTCAAGTCATTTGACAGTGCATTATAATCAGGGAATTGAAGAAAAGTCAACCTTGGCAGAGCGTCTGTGAGACGCTCTAGGGGGGTTTGAAAGTAGCATTTTTCTAGTCACGCGATGAGGAGCTTCGAGAAGCGATCTCTTTGATCGAGTCGTATTGATGGAAAGACGTATGAACGAGCTTTCGAGAATTTCCTAATTTATGCATTTCTCAAGTTGTTTGACGGTACATTATAACCAGGGAATCGAGAGAAAAGACAATCTTGGCGGAGCGTCTGCGAGACGCTCCAGGGGCTTTTGTTGAGTCAGGAGTGTTTAGGGCCGTAAGGTCCACCTTTGGTGAAATAGGGGTGTATGAAAAGACCCGCCGTTCAATATTCTTGGACCGGTGTAGTTTCAGGACGCGTTTGGGTTGCTAGGGGCAAAATGGTTATTTTTACCGGGTTTAGTTGAAAAAGGTCAGGAATGGATTGGAGTGTTATGTTAAGCATGTTGGGTTATTCAGGGATGATCCCAAATGAGTTTTACACTGTTTGGATAGATTTGCGCTGCGCTAGGGCGTCTAGGGGTAAAACGGTCATTTTGACCGGAGTTTGCCAAAATGACCGGAATTGGACATAATGGCGTGTTGAGTATGCCTAACTATTTAGTAACACTTTGGAGAGGTGGACTTACCATCTTGAGGGATTTTGAACTTTCTCAAGATGTGCCTGGATGCCCAAGGTGCAGGTTTGGTCATTTTTCACTGAGTCGGGCTAGCAGGCACCGGTGTTGACCTACGTGTTGGTTTCCGAGACCCCCCGGTCTTGAAAAACTACTTGTGCAGTGTTGGTCCCTGAGACCGCCCGGTCTTAGAGAGCTACCTGTATGGTGGTGTTGGTTTCTGAGAATGCCTGGTCTTAGAAAGCTAGCTACAATGGTGGTGTTTGTCTTCGAGAATGCTTGGTCTCAGAGAACTACCAAATGATGAACATTCTACATTGACAGGCTAGTAGGCGCCAGAAGTGAACTGTCTAGAATCTGATAAGGTGTTGGTCCCTGAGATCCCCCGATCTTAGGAAGCTACCTAGATGGCGTTGGTTCCCGAGACCGCTCGGTCTCAGAAAGCTGCCTAGAATGGCTAGAGGCATGATGATGTTTATGGCTTTGATTGGTCCTTGTGGGTCCAGGAAGCGACTAGTTGACTGGATTAGAGTTTGAAAGATCCGTTTTGGATTTGCATGTATTGTGATGTCTGAAAATTGGATCCGGTCAGGCCGGAGATTGCCGAGCGGGCAAAAATGGGGTGCTTACAACATTAAAAAAGGATTACATCAGGTTTGATCATTACAAAAGTCTACTCACACAATCCCCTACGTAGCATGCCCATCCATGCTAAAGACTCCCTCAGGGCCCTCTCCCAACACAGCCCGCCTCGCCTCTATGCCTCTCTTCTTTGCCTCCAACTTCCCCAAAATAAGTCTCACCTCAGTCAATTTCTCATCAACGATCTCCAACTCCTTATCAAGCAAAAATTTCTTCACGTACTGTGCCATCGCCTGGATGCACTGTTCTAACCAATCAAGTCACAGCAAAGTCGACTTCAAATCACCCACCATAACTAGCAACTCCTCTAAAATGGGTCTTTCGACGATATCATCTTTTCTAGGTAGCGGCCTCCATAATGGAGAAATGACCCGTTTTGGGCTTGCATGTACAACGGAATCGGTCAAGGAATACTCCTCTAAAATAGGTAGAGACACAGAATATAATCCTATGATAGCGACCTCCATAACGGAATCGGTCGTCACAAATGCAGAAGATATGCTTACAAAAAGCGGGGTTTGGTACACACTGGGAATTGCCCCCAATGGCGTCACAGAAACTGTTTGGCTAACACCGGCAATAGGAATAGGGGACACCGCAGGCGATGGGAAAATAGAGGGAAAGGAAGAAGCAACAAAGCGCCTCACAGTAGCTGTCTCAGAAGTAGCACTCCCAAAAAGAAACACCATAGGAAATGGACCAGGCGAGCAAGGCGGTTGTCGCGCCCAGATTTTTCGCACTCGAGGAATACTCACACAAGCGGGAAAAACACTGTACTTTCTCGTTAGAACTCACCCTCCTAGAAGAATGAGTGCGACTAGGTTTGAATTGAAAATCGATTTGAAATAAGGGCTTTTGAAAAAGATTCGGAGTCGTCACCTAACTCGATTAAGGTGAATTAGGTCACCTAAAAATTAAGAATAATCCGAAGACTACACTTAGGGTTTTTGGAAAATGATTTTGAAAATATCTCCTCAAGAGAAGGTTTTTACGAAAAATAGGTTGTTTGGCAACCTTTGGAAACATTTAGCCTTTTTTGAAAAATAACTCCTTTTGGTCTTTGAAAACAGTGATTCTAGGTTCGGAGGTTGGTTACGTGTAGGGAAGACGCACTAAGCCATCACCCTACCCTGCCCTTTCGGTACCTACATCTCAATCTATCCTAGATTCACCTATGAGAGTCTCCAACTAATTATTGGCCAATCCTATCCACTTTGAAAAACAATGCTTAAAAAGAAACTAACATGATGCATGATATGCAAGTGCAATTGAAGAGAATTGAAAAATAGATTTGAAAAGAAATTGATTTGATTTGAAAATAGATTTGACGAAATGGAATTGAAATTGGAAAGTTTGAAAATTGAAAGTGAAAATTTGAAAATAGAAATTTTGAAATTGGAATTTTGAAAATAAATTGGAATTTGAGATTTGAAAAATGTGGAGACTGCACCCATGAGGGTTGAATTGAAAGTTTGAAAAGTATTGTGATCGCACCTATAAAGGTTGCCTACGTATCCCTTTGGGGGAATCAGGTCAATCGTAGTTTGGACCGGAGTCCGATTGAAAAGAGATTGATTTGAAGAGAGAGATTGAATTGAAAATTGGATTTGATTTGAGATTAGAAGAGGAGATTGGACTTGCTTTGGAAAGACTTGGTTTTGGAAAGATGGAGGTTTAGGAAACCTAGACTTAGGAAAGGTAGGAGATCTAGGAAAGACTTCAGATTAAGAAAGGTTGGATTGGGGAAAGGTTGGAATAGGTTCGATTTAGGAAAGTTCCGGATTAGGAAAGTTTCATTTTTGAAAAGTTTTGAAATTAGGAAAGTTTGGAATTTAGGAAAGTTTTCACTTTAGGAAAGTTTTAAAATAGGAAAGTATTAAATTTAGAAATGTTTTGAATTAGGAAAAGTTTAGTTTAAGAAAGGATTAGAATTTAGAAAGTTTCAAGTTAAGAAAGTTTTGAATTTTGGAATGTTTTGAAAAAGGGAAGTTTTGAAAGTGGAAAAGTTTAGAAAACAAGAAAGTTTTGAAAATAAGAATGTTTTGAGTTTAGAAAATTTTAGATTTGGAAAGATTTGAAGTTTAGGAAACTTTAGAATTTAGAAAGTTTTTAGATAGGGAAGTTTCAACTTAGGAAAGTTTGAATTTGGAAAGGTTTGAAATTTGGAAAGTTTAAGATTTGGAGAGTTTTAGAGTTTGAGTTTTAGAAAATCTTAAAATTAGGAAAAGTTTGAATCTAGTGAAGGTTTGAAAACTTAGATTTGAAAAGCTAAGATTTGCAAAGAGGGTAGAATTAGAAAAGGGTTGAATTTTAGGGAAGATTTGGAAACTTAATGTTTAAAGAAAGATTGAAAGTTTTAGGAAATTTAAGATTTAGGAAAGTGGAAGTTTAGGAAAGAGTTGGATTTTGAAATTTAGGGAAAGATTTAAAGTTTAGGTTTGGGAAAGATTTAAAGTTTAGGTTTGGGAAACTTAAGGTTTAAGAAGGTAGGAAATTAGGAAGAAGTTGAATTAAGAAAGGTTTGGATTAGGAAGGGATTGGATTTGGTTTCTAAAAGCAAAGGTTTGATTTTGTTTCCAAAAACGGAGGACGGGATCTAGTTTCCTAAACGGGGAATTGGATTTGGCTTCCTAAGTGGGGAGATTTGATTTGGTTTCCTAAAGGGAAGATAGGATTTGGCAAGGATTTGGAAAGGGAGATTTTAGAAATCGTAGTTTTGAAAAATTATAGTTTTGACGTAGAAAAGAGGTTTTGGAAACATGTATAGTTTGGACGTGAAAACAAGAGGTTTTGGAAAACCTAGGTTTGGGCAAAGTTTGAAAACCATGTTTTTGGAAAGAAAATTAGGGTTTCCTAATTGTGGGTTCTAGGGCTTGACTTGGGCTTTAAGGAAAGAGTTTTTGGAAAGTGCGTTTTTGGAAACGAAAGTTTTCTAGAAGGGAATCCTAGGGAGAAGTTTTTGGAAAATGAATTTCAAAAATAGAGTTTTTGGAAAAAAGAGAAGGGGTTTTGGAAAGTGTGTTTTTAGAAACGAAGATTTTGGAAGGAAAATCCTAGAAAGTAGTTTCTAGAGGAAAGTTTTTGGAAAGAAAGTTTTTAGAAAGATTTTTGGAAAGATTTTTTCTAGGAAGATTTTTGGTTGAAGATTGTTGAAGAGAGTTTTTGGAAAATTTTTGGAGAACGTTTTTAGAAAGTGGATTTTGGGGAGAGGATTTTGGAAAGGAATTGAAAAAGGAAGTTTTGAAAAATAGATTTTAGAAGGGAGTTTTTGGAAAACAATTTTGGAGAGGAGAGTTTTAGGAAAGTATGTTGAAAAAGAGATTTTTAGGAAGAGGGATTTTTGAAAAGAGAGTTTTTAGGAAGTATAAAAATGTTTCACTTTCCTAAAGCAATTCTAACCATAAGAAGGCTAGAAACACTTCAAGAAAGCTGTTTTGAAAACAATAAGATTTGAAAATATAGACAGTAAAAGTCACTTTTAATGTAACACTTTCCTAAAGCAGCTCTAGCCATGGAAAGGCTAGAATCACCCTAGGATTGTGATTTTGAAAACATGTTTTGAAAAAGGAGATTTTGATGCAACTTTGAAAACAAGTTTAAAACGATTTTGAAAACAACTTTTGGAAGAATGCAAGAATCATGATATGCACAATGCAAGTTTGGAGTCGTGAACATGCAAGGCTAAGGCTTCACAATATAACCAAGGGGGTCGGACCCACGTGGTCTCTGGTTAGACTAGAAGAAAGCTCTCGACACGGTGACTCTCCAATAGCCCAATCCTATACATGGATCGGGAATCCCCTTGTTTCAAGCATGCAAAGAAAGGGGAGAAAGAGATGGGAGATTAAAATAGAGAAAACCCAAGTGGGTTAGGAGAGAGAAGAGAGAGGGGGGAAGTGCGAAAATTTAAATAGGGAGTTTATCGTATGTCTTGTTATTTTGCGCGCCTTGCTTTCTTCGGTCTTTGGTCTTCGTCTTGATCTTCACCTTCAGTCTTCAAGAGTTGTCTTTAAGCTTCAAACTTCAGATTACAACTCTTCAAGTCTTCGAAGGAGGGTTGATGGTTAGTGTATGAGTGTATGGGGATGTATAGGAGTGTATAGGAGGCTAGGGTTTAGTGTATAGTGGCTAGGGTTTGGAAAGCCTAGGGAAGCTAGGGTTTAGGAGGTGCTCGAGCTCTGTATATCGAATTATATGATTTTTAGATTGAATTTGCGGACCCTTTTCACGTTGAATGAGGCTTTGTATTTATAGAGGTTGGACAACACTGGCGCCTGTTGCAGTGGCGCTAGGCTAAAGTTTACACTGGCGCCACTTGTGGCGCCAGGCCATTTTTTGGCTTGGCGCCACTACTAGTGGCGCCAGCCATTTAGGAAATATTTAAGGTCGGCAAGCAACGTATCGTTGACTAGATTTGGGCGCCTGTACTAGTGACTACCATGCAATCTTTAGCCTGGCTTCACTAGGAGTGACTTCGGAAAGTCCGGGAATGATTTAAAGGAGCCGTGAATAACCCAGAAGGCCAGAAAGGAGCAGGAACACTTAAAATAGTGTCCTGGAGGTATTTGACTTGAAAAGTGAAGATAAAATGTGTCAAAAAAGTTGACCGGGCCTTTAGGGGCAAAACGGTCAATCAGACCGGAAAATTGCCGAAACAAACTCGAACTGTCCCGAAAGAAGACTTGAGATCTGAAAACATTATTCAGAATGTTCCCAGAGGTTGTCGGATTGATTTCCAGAGCCGGCGTGGTCGGAAAAGGAGACCGGCCCCCCAGGGGCAAGGCGGACATTTCGCACCGGGTTGGCTGGAACTGACTCGAAATGATCCGAAAAGATAAAGAAAGGTTGAGAGTACTATAAAAAGCAATCTCAGAGGGTTACCGATTTGATAACCTGAGCCGGTGTGGTTCCCGGGACATTCGGATGCCTAGGGGCAAAATGGTCATCTTGATTAGAAAGTCTCGGAAAAGGTCCATTGGGCAGTTTGGTCATTTTCACCAAAGTGGGCTAACAAACATTGGTGTTGACCTGAGTTTTGAGTGTTTTCGCCACTCTAACGGCGGTCGTCGTGACATAGGGGTTTGTTGCCAATTCCCTATATCGACCTATTTGTGAGTATTTCCGCTACTCTAACGGTTTTGTGAGTAGTTTCGCTACTCGGACCGTCTCGAGGAATAAACTGTCTCAAGAGAGGGATTAGAAAGGGGACTTATCGTCTCCGAAGAGACGTGCTTGAGTTGGAACCGTCTTGAGGAATAAACTGTCTCGAGAGAGGGATTAGAAAGGGGACTTATCGTCTCCGAAGAGACGTGCTTGAGTTGGAACCGTCTTGAGGAATAAACTGTCTCAAGAGAGGGATTGGAAAGGGGTCTTATCGTCTCCGAAGAGACGTGCCTGGATTGGAACCGTCTCGTGGAATAAACTGTCTCGAGAGTGGGATTGGAAAGGGGTCTTATCGTCTCCGAAGAGACGTGCCTGGGTTGGAACCGTCTCGAGGAATAAGCTGTCTCGAGAGTGGAATTAGAAAGGGGTCTTACTGTCTTCGAAGAGACGTGCCTGAGTTGGAACCGTCTTGAGGAATAAACTGTCTTGAGAGTGGGATTGGAAAGGGGTCTTACCGTCTCCGAAAAGACGTGCCTGGATTGGAACCGTCTCGAGGAAGAAACTGTCTCGAGAGTGGGATTGGAAAGGGGTCTTACCGTCTCCGAAAAGACGTGCCTGGATTGGAACCGTCTCGAGGAATAAACTGTCTCGAGATTGGGATTGGAAAAGGGTCTTACCATCTCCGAAGAGACGTGCCTGGAGTGGAACCGTTTCGAGGAATAAACTATCTCGAGAGTGGGGTTGGAAAGGGGTCTTACCGTCTCCGAAGAGACGTGGCTGAGTTGGAACCGTCTCGAGGGATAAACTGTCTCGAGAGTGGGATTGGAATCGAAAAGGAAAGGACAATGCTCTTAAGGGCATTTTGGTCATTTTGCCTCTATTTGGGCCTGACTGGCCTGCGAAGCAATGAACAGACGGGATTTGGACCTAGAGAATTGGTTTTGATAGGAATATGCCCACAATGACTTGAAAACAAGTCTGGACCGAGTGTAGACTACCGAGCGGTAAAAAATGGGGTGCTTACGGCTGCCCCTCTTTTTCTGTCTTTGCTTGTCAAAGATAGAAAACGATAAGAGTAAGAGTAAGAGTCCCATGTTGACCGCGAGGCAGTCGGAGGGACGAACATTGAAAATCTTTCGACAACGAGGGTCGAAAACGGATAACGGGCCAAAAAGGCCTTCGAAAACGAGTTTTGGCGGGAAAAAGGGCAAAACTTCCCAGAGTTTGCAACTGGCGCCACTAGCAGTGGTGCCTTTGGTAGAAAATGCCTGGCGCCTCTGCTAGTGGCGCCAAGTTTGAAGTTAAAACTAGAAAATTTTTGTTCGAACGCTTTTGGGATTTGAAGAGTTTTTGGAGAATCTGAGAGTCTTCAAGTGGAAATCGACTTGAACCTTGAAGGAGCACTCCTTGGGGATTGTGGGTGATTGCCGAAAGGAGACCACGTCGCCAGAAAAGTCGTCGAAAGAGAAGATTTCGCTGGAGAACTTTCAAAAGGTGAGTTTTCAAATTTTGTTGATTTTGATGTGTAGAACTTCGTTTGAATCATGTGAATAGTGAAAATTGATGTTTTGATATGTTTTGAACACTTTAGTGATGTTGTTTTTGCATTTTGATGGTTGTTTGATTGAATTTGAATGATTTTTCATGATTATGCGAAGAGGGTTTTCTGCAAGAATAGGAAATTTGTTCCTACAGACTTGGGCATTGGGTTTTCTGGCTATATTTTTGTGCAATATGCCTTAGAAAAATGTGTTTAACAACCGTATGAAGTTTCGTGATTTTTTGAAAACTCGGTGAATTTTTGATTTTTTGAAAAATAAAAAAAATATTTAGAAAATTAGAAAAAAATTAGAAAATTCAAGAAATTGACGAAATTTTTAAAGTTTAAAATTTGGAAAAGATTGGAATATTTTTGAAAAAATTTGAGGTGATTTTGAAAAATTTTGGAAGTCTTTTGAAAACCATTGATTTATTTGAAAAATGAAACATGCGTGTTGAAAATCTTGAAAATTTGAAAAATGTGCAGGGGTGCTATTGTCATGTGATTGTTGGAAAGTGCACATTTTGCATTTTGTGTTGATGTCATGGGCATTGTAGGGGCCATTCTTAAACGGGACTCTGCCGAAATTTTTAGAAGTTATGGAAAAGAGTTGGTTAAAGTTTTAGAAAAAAAATCTTTTTGCAGGAAAAAGACGAAAAACCCTTGAGATGTGATTTAAAGTTGGAAAATCAAGATGTGCATGTAGGAAATTTGTTTTGACTTATCATTCGAAGTCTTTTATTTGTTTTGTTTATGTTAGTTGTTTATTTTATTTTATTGTTATTTAAACTGCATGGATGGTATATTAACATCATTTACCTTGGCTTACCTTTTCAAGATGGCAGATGCAGGTGATGACAGTTCTGAGAGGAGGCGCCGCTCGGGGAAGGCGACCCAGACAAATTCTGCTGGCAGCTCTAGTCGATCTAGAGGTAGTCGACGATCTACTAGACGATCTTCATCTAGCCAGAGTGGGCAGGGGAGTAGACTACTTGTCGACCCTTTTCCTCCGGTTGAGCAAACTTTTGCCGAGGAGATTGATGCCGAGGAGGAGGTACCGGGCCCTGGGGATTAGGTGACTGGTGTAAGCACCCCATTTTTGACCGCTCGGCAGTCTACACTCCGTCCAGACTTGTTTTTAAGTCATTGTGGACATATCCCAATCAAAACCAATTCTCTAGGTCCAAATTCCGTCTTTCCATCGCTTCGCGGGCCTGTCAGGCCCAAATATAGGCAAAATCACCAAAATGCCCTTAGGGGCATTGTTCTTTCTTATTCTAATTCCAATCCTTCTCTCGAGACAGTTTATTCCTTGAGACGGTCCGAGTAGTAAAATTACTCACAAAACCGTTAGAGTGGCGGAAACACTCACAATCCAGGCATGTCTCTTTGGAGACGGTAAGACCCCTTTCCAAACCCACTCTCGAGATAGTTTATTCCTCGAGACGGTTCCAATCCAGGCACGTCTCTTTGGAGACGGTAAGACCCCTTTCCAAACCCACTCTCGAGACAGTTTATTCCTCGAGACAGTTCCAATCCAGGCACGTCTCTTCGGAGATGGTAAGACCTCTTTCCAATCCCACTCTTGAGACAGTTTTTTCCTCGAGACCGTCCGAGTAGCGAAACTACTCACAAAACCGTTAGAGTAGCGGAAATACTCACAAAACTGTTGGAGTAGCGGAAATACTCACAAAACCGTTAGAGTAGCAGAAATACTCACAAATAGGTCGATATAGGGAATTGGCAACAAATCCCTGTGTCACGGCGACCGCCGTTAGAGTGGCGGAAACACTCAAAACCCAGGTCAACACCCGTGTCTGTTAGCTCACTTCGGTGAAAAATGACCAGACTGCCCTTAGGACCTTTTCCGAGAGTTTCCGGTCAAGATGACCATTTTGCCCCTAAGCATTTGAATGCCCCGGGAACCACACCGGCTCTGGGTATCAAACCGGTAACCTCCTGAGACTAATTTTTATAGTATTCTCAATCTTCTTTTACCTTTCCGGATCATTCCGAGTCAGTTCCGGCCAACCCGGTACAAAATGACCATTTTGCCCCTAGAAGGCCGGTCTCCTTCTTCGACCACACTAACTCTGGGTATCAAACCGGTAATGACCCGAGAATACTTTTTATAGTGTTCTCAACCTTCCTTTACCTTTCCGAACCATTCCGAGATAGTTCCGGCCAACCCGGTGCGAAATGACCGTTTTGCCCCTAGTGGGCCGGTCTCCTTTTCCGACCACGCCGGCTCTGGGAATCAAACTGGCAACCTCTGGGAACATTCTAAATATTGTTTCCAGATCCCAAGTCTTTTCCCAGGACAATCCGAGTTCGCCCCGACAACTTCCTAGTCCGATTGACCGTTTTGCCCCTAAGGGCCCGGTCAACCTTTCTGACACATCTTATCCTCACTTTTCAAGTCAAATACCTCGAAGACACTATTTTAAGTGTTCCTGATCCTTTTCGGCCTTCCGGGTCATTCCCGGCTCCTTCAAATCATTCCCGGACTTTCCAGAATCACTCCTAGTGAAGCCAGGCTAAAAATTGCATGGTAGTCACTAGTACAGGCGCCCAAATCTAGTCAAAGATACGTTGCTTGCCAAATTATAAGGTTTCCTAAGTGGTTGGTGCCATTAGCAGTGGCGCCAAGAGCAATTTTGCCCTGGCGCCACTGCAACAGGCGCTAGGTTTGTCCTCTCTCTATAAATATAGAGCCTCATTCAACGTGAAAGGGGTCTGCAAACTTAACCTAAAAATCCTATATTTCGATATACAGGGCTCGAGCACCTCCAAAACCCTAGCCTCCCTAGGTTCTCCCAAACCCTAGCCACTATACACAAACCCTAGCCTCCTATACACTCATACACACCCCCATACACTCGTACCCTAGCCTTCAACCATCTTTTGAAGACTTGAGGAACTGCAACCCGAAGCTTGAAGACAACTCTTGAAGACGGAAGACGAAGATCAAGATCGAAGACCGAAGACTGCATGGCGCGCAAAATAAAGAAGGCATACAGTAGGCTTTCTCTTTAATTTTCTGTACTTCCCCCTCTCTCTTCTCTCTCCTAACCCACTTGGGTTTTCTCTATTTTAATCCCCCATCTCTTTCCCCCCTTTCTTTGCATGCTTGAAACAAGGGGATTCTCGGTCCATGTGTAGGATTGGGATATTGGAGAGTCACCGTGTCGGGGGCTTTCTTCTAGTCTAACCAAAGACCACGTGGGTCCGGCCCCCTTGATTATGTGGTGAAGCCTTAATCTTGTATGTTCACAACCCCAAATTGCATTGTGCATATCATAGTCTTGCATCTTCCAAAATCCGTTTTCAAAAGTTGTTTTCAAAATCGTTTTCAAATTTGATTTCAGAATTGCATCAAAAGCTCTTTTTCAAAAACATGTTTTCAAAATCACAATCCTAGGGTGATTCTAGCCTTTCTATGGCTAGGGTTGCTTTAGGAAAGTGTTACATTAAAAGTGACCTTTTGGTCTATATTTTCAAACCTTATTGTTTTCAAAACCGCTTTCCTAAAGTGGTTCTAGCCTTCCTATGGTTAGAATTGCTTTAGGAAAGTGAGATGTTTTTACACCTTCTAAAAACTCTCTTTAAAAATCTCTTCCAAAAAATCTCTTTTTCAACATACTTTCCTAAAACTCTCCTCTCCCAAGTTGTTTTCAAAAACTCCTTACAAAATCTATTTTTCAAAACTCCCTTTTTCAACTCCTTTCCAAAACCTTCCCCAAAAATCTTTCCAAAAACTCTCTTCAACAATCTTTAACCAAAAACCTTCCTGGAAAAACTCTCTCCAAAAATCTTTCCAAAAACTTTCTTCCCAAAATTTTCCTCTAGGATTTTCCTTCCAAAATCTACGTTTCTAAAAACACACTTTCCAAAAACTCCTTTTCTTTAAAAATCTCTTTCCAAAAACTATCCTTTCCAAAATTCTTCCCTCTAGAAACTCCTCTTTAGGTTTTCCTTCCAAAGTCTTCGTTTCCAAAAACGCACTTTCCAAAAACTCTTTCCTTAGAGCCCAAATCAAGCCCTAGAACCCACAATTAGGAAACCCTAATTTTCTTTCCAAAAACATAGTGTTCAAACTTTGCCCCAAACCTAGGTTTCCAAAACCTCTTCTTTTGATATCCAAACTATACATGTTTCCAAAATCTCTTTTCTGTGTTAAAATTCCACACTTTCAAAACTAGGGTTTCTAGAATCTCCCTTTCCAAATCCTTGCCAAATCCTATCTTCCTTTTAGGAAACCAAATCCAATCCTCCGTTTTTGGAAACAAAATCCAACCTTTCACTTTTAGAAACCAAATCCAATCATTTCCTAATCCAAACCTTTCTTAATTCAATTCCTTCCTAAACCATAAGTTTCCTAAGTTTAAACTTTAAATCTTTCCTTAAAATTTAAAATCCAACTCTTTCCTAATTCAAATCATTCCTAATCCTTCACTTTCCTAAATCTTAAGTTTCCAAAAACTTGAACATAAAAATCTTTCCTAAGCTTTAAAACTCAACTTTCAAATCTTTCCTAATTCAACCCTTTCCTAATTCTACCTCTTTTCAAAATCTTTTTCAAATCCAAGCTTTCAAATCTTTCTTAAACTCGAATCTTTCCTAATCTCAAGATTTTCTAAAGGAGTTATTTTTCTAAAAAGGGCTAAATGTTTTCCAAAGGTTGCCAAACAACCTGTTTTCCTAAAAACCCTCTCTTGAGGAGATATTTTCGAAATCGTTTTCCCAAAACCCTAAGTGTAGTTTTCGGATTATGCTTAGTTTTTAGGTGTCCTAACTCACCTTAATCAAGTTAGGTGGCGACTCCGAATCTTTTTCAAAAGCCCTTTATTCAAACCTGTTTTCAATTCAAATCTAGTCGCACTCATTCTTCTAGGAGGGTGAGTTCTAACGAGAGAGTACAGTATTTTTCCCGCTTGGGTGAGTATTCCTCGAGTGCGAAAAATCTGGGCGCGACAACTGGTTATGAGAGAGCTTTTTCCAGGCACAGGCAGGCGGACGCTGACTTGGGAGATCTGCAGATACCGAACGTCCCACCACTCGGGGATCTTACCTATCACCCCAGCGTGTATTCTAGACAACACTTGCCGCCTCCGCGGGTACATACAGCTTTCAGAGGGGCTGTTCATAAGGTGTTTGTGACCATGCAGCTGGCTGCCCCATCATATCATGCCTTCTTAGTGGAGATCGGATTCGGCGCTTTTATGGGATTACAGGCTAACCGCCTGAATCGGCATTTGGTATTGGCACTTGTTGAGAGGTGGTTCGGGGAGACCGGGATTTTTCATTTTGTCGGTTTCGAGTTAGGTCCCACTCCTTTGGATTGGGCGATTATTACAGGGCTCTCCTTTGTCAGCCGACGGATCACCCTGTACCCAGTCAGCAGGGACTAGGTCTGTTTGTTGTTGGACTTGCCTCATCCTGAGCGTTCTGCTTTCCCGGTCTCTTGGATTAGTTAGGATGAGCGTACTTTTGCTACTGAGCCATCGCCTGCCAGGCGGGACATCATGAGACGGCGACTTGTGTTGTATATCATCTTTAGCTGCTTCTGCAACAATAACAAGTCACTCGTGTTGTGCCGTTTGGTGAGTATAGTAGTCGATCTGGGAGCTTTGTCTGAGTTGGACTGGGGGTCCTTTTCTTTTGGCTACTTTCTTCGATCGATGCGGGTTCGGACTTCTTTTTGTTGGGGCAGCATGACTAGCTTTTGGCCTTTCCTTGTCTAGTGGAGTTATGAGTACCTGCCGGTGCGTCGCCCTGTAGTTGTTGAGGATGATCTCTATCCTCGCGCTTTGAGGTGGGCTTATGATCGGGTAGCCCACCGATCGGAGATTACTGACTTTGTGATGCTCCGGGCTAGCCTGGAGCTGATTGAGGCGAGGGATGTGACCTGGCGGCCCTTCATTGGATCAGTCCATTACGAGACAGTCTGGTACTTGGTCCCGTCGTCCTTGTCGAGAGCTGCTTTTCTCAATGATGACACCTGGGAGTCCTATCTTGGAGAGCGACACTGGCGGCAGTTTCATGAGGAGTTCTGATCAGCAGGAGCTCCACCAGAGTATATGTTTGGAGCCTTGGTGGCAGGAGTGCCCATCCCCTACCAGGAGCGCTAGCCAGGTGCAGAGTTCTTGCTTCCTCCGGAGACGGATTATGCTGCGCACTTTGGGGCTCATTCGATTGGTGCCTTCACCCGGTTTGAGGTTGTAGTCGGCGGGTACGATGTTGGCCAGGAGGTGGTTGACCTGTGGCGCCATGCTGGAGGATATGTGCCCCAGGCCGAGTTTACTGCTGTGAGAGACTAGAGAGACCAATACCAGATGGAGCGGGATCAATACCAGGCCGAGGTAGCTTCCCTGACGGCTCGGTTATCTCAGATGGTGGGGGGGGGTAATGTTATTCTTTCTTTGCTCCTTATTGCTCTGCTGTTGCTTAGTTCCTTTTGTATGCAGCTGATTTCGGGTCTGTCTTCCCTGCAGGATGGTGGTGCTTCGAGTAGTTATCCACCTCCTCCGATGCCGGGCTTCGGGGATTTTGATCCAGATGACATCGACTTCGACTTGTGATAGATGCCCCTTTGTGGAGACTCTGATCCTCTTCTGCCCCTGGTCCCTAAGTTGTATTCATGTTAGACAGTTTTATTTTGATATTTTGTACAGAAATGAATATTTATGGTACTTAGATGCATGGATAGACAGATACATTTATGATCTTTATAGCTAAGCATATGATTAGATGCATGTGATGTATCATGATGTTAGATGTCTATTACATGAGTTGATGTTGGTGACTTCTATTTCTACAGGGAGTTATATCCTATGTGTGCAAAGGTCCTGTTGATTTTTTTTTAATTTTTTTTTAACATATGCACAGGTTAGAAATATGTTAATAGAACGACACAGGGTGTTGTTAGACTTGTAGTCCGGGGAATGGTAACTCCCTCCTCCTCGGGAGTCTAGCCTCTCCTTTGGCTCAACCCTACCTTGATTGGATGATAGCATTTCACACCTTTCTCAACCTCTTAATCGCCTCTAACTTTCTATCTTAGGGTTAGTGTATAGGGTTATTGGGCTGAGACTCTCGACTCTCGACTCTCGGGGTTTTAGCAACAACTTACTTAACCTTTGGCAGAGCGATAAGTGGCCAGTCATTTTAATCCGAAAAGACTTTGTTTAGGACCGTAATGTAGGCTAGCTTATGGGGGTTTTAGAAACAACGGGATATGCAGGCTCAAATTTGATGTTGTTTTCGATAGGGTTTAAATCCATACCATCCTTAACTACTTTTCAGTAGGATTAGCATCCTTTTTTTTTTTAGCTTTGGCAGCGTATCTAGCTCATTTAGATCAAGCAATCTGTTTTCTATCAGAGTGGACTTTAGTAGGGTTGTAATGTAGGTCGTGGCTTCGGGGTTTTGCAAGAAAGGGTAAAGGCTCAAACCTATTGTTCCTACTGGGTTTCCTTGTAACCTAGGATCACCTTTAAATTTCCTTTTTGCTTTTGACCATATACTTCTCAGGATGAAATTGACCCTTTTTTCTGTCACCCTTTCTATAGACTTTTTGAGATAAACATGACTTTCTTCTCATTTGATCTTCTCATTATGCCTTTAAAGATGACCCAATCATGATTTTCTTCGGGCCTTTCCTTAAAGGATTTTTTTTTTTTGGCCTCTTACCCCCTTGGCAACTCCTTTCCTTTGCTTTTTCTTTCTTTTTCTTCATGAAATGAATAATTCCTCACCCCTTTTTCCTTAGATCTTTTCCTTGGCAGTTCAATATACCCAATGTGGGCGGTGATCCCTAGGCTGGGGTTTTGTTAAGAAAAGATAGGTGGCTCAATGGGTTTGGCAAGGTGTTGCTTTTGACTGTATGGGAAATGAAATGAGGGCCTTTCCTCACTTTGAATTAGATTGTTTGATCCATAGAGTTTTCAACACTATCCTAGCATGATAGAGGTGGACACCACTCCTAGAGTTCTCAACTATTGTCTGCCCCAGTATGGGGAGGACAGTCTTGGATCAGGGTTGACAAAGAAAATTTTCGCTTTCCGCGAGGCACTAGCGGTTAAGCAAAGAGAATATGAGCACATTTGTTCATTTATTTAGTTATTTATTCTTTATATGTGGGGAAATGAAAAATGGCTCCTCTTCATTTTGATAAACTGGCCACACATCGCTTAGCTTCCGAGTCTTGCAAGTGTCGCCTTTGGGTAATATCCTCACTCATCTTTGTCCTCTCTCTCTGGAAAGCTAATCATTTGGTGAGTGGTTCACTCGTGCTATCATCCCTTCAAGTTGGATCTTTCCATAAGATAAACCATGCCCCTTGCGTAGAAAGTAGTCACTATTTCCCAGGGAAGACAAGACAACAATAGTGGAATAGAAGACTGTTATTTGATTATTATTATTTTTATGGAAAGCATAAAATTCTTAAACAATAAGAAGATGTAAACAGGAATTTAAAGACAGGAAGTGAGAGGGATAGAAAGAAAACGGTCGACAACACCCCTCTCTTGTACGCTTTTGCAAGGAATCCATTTTAGCACGGCCTTGGGACAATTCCCACTTCTTCGATGCCCCATTCGTGACCCGGATCCTCGGCTAAGGGGAGACAAACTGAGGCTTCTCCTAGAGCTCCACAGACATTGACACTGTTGATGCGGTTATTAGCCTCCTTCTTGTTCTGTGCAGCAGGTTCTTCTGTAAACAGGGTGACCAGCTCACCCCCTTCCAATTCGAATGGCTCTGCTCGTTCTCTTGACTCCTCTAGTCCCCAACCCATGTCTTCATAGTTGTACTCAGTTACGGGCCAAGGGTTTTCCAGCAAGTGACTTTCAGCTGCAACATACTTCGAGTGTAGAAATTCGTCACCCCACCCATCGGCAGTTATGCTTTCGATGTGTTCTTCCCTCGACAACATTGGCTCCTCAATGGGCCAGTCAGAGGCATCAGGCACTTCATCAGGGTCATAGAGATAAATTGGGCATAGTGGGAGATCTTCCTTCCAGTCACTTTCTTCATCAACCTCCCAATCGCTCTCATAACCTTCGGCCTCGAGCTCGTCGATTTCTCCCTCGCCTTCCATCTCTACTAGTATCATATTGACAGTGTGATTCGGCAGAGGGTTAGCAGTCACATTGGGAGTGGGAGCAGGTTTTACCGGCTGCAGATCAATGGTTTTATTATCGATCAGATCTTGGATCTTGTGCTTAAGAGCAAAGCAGCTTTCGGTGTCATGCCCCTGGCCACCTGAATGGTATTCATATATAAGGGCAACATTAAAGGTTGGGGGTAGAGGGCTTGGCAATGGGCGAGCAGGTACGGGTTTCAAGATGTTGTTCTTTAGAAGGCTATGGTAAGCCTCGGTTTGGGTGCAGGCTAAGACGTCAAAGGTACGGATGCGTCTAGCAGGTCTATTGAAGTTGGGTCGTGCCCCGGCAGGACCATAGTTTGGGGTTGGAGCAGGCATGGTCAAGGTGGGCAAGGGTAGGACTAGGGGTGATTGTAGCGGGGGTTGGTATTGGGGTGGTTGGTTAGGCAGAATAGTAGGCACTTCGCTTTCCTTCCTGATCGTGCCCCTTGTAGTAGCCACCTTCTTGGCTATGTTGGTGGTATTTTCTCTAATCTTGGCATAGGGATCTATGATTCTTTCTGTCTTGAGGCCGTTTTCTATCATTTCCCCCTGTATGATGAGTTCGGAGAAGCTTTTTCCCATGCTTGTGCAGAGCTTCTCATAGAATATACCTTGGAAAGTATGCACGAACAGTTGTACGTACTTCTTCTCCTCCAACGGGGGATTAACTTATGCAGTAGCCTCCCTCCATCTTAGGGCGTATGTTTTAAAGCTCTCCTTCTCACCCTTGCTCATTGTCATCAAGGACTAGCGATCGGAAATGAGATCGATGTTGTGACGGTATTGGGCTTTGAACGCATTGACTAGCTCCATCTAGGTGGTGATCTTCCTTAAGTCCAAACGAGCAAACCATTGCAGAGCCGACCCTATGAGGCTGCGTTGGAATAACTGCATAAGGAGCTTCGGGTCATTGCCATGTCCACTAAGCACTCCAGCATATAGACGTAGATGAGCAACGGGGTTACTGGTACCGTTGTACTTCTGGAAGTCAGGCATTTTAAACTTAGCAGGTCTCGGGTAATCGGGGAAGAAACAGAGTTCATCATAAGAAGTGAATCCGTAAGCATCATGGCCATAGAGACTTCACAATGAATCTTCCAACCCTTGAATTTTCAGATTGAGAGGGTCTAGAGGGGCCTTCTTTATGACGGGTGAAAGCAATATGGTCTCTTCTTCTTTAGTATTGACCCTTTTGGCATCTTCCTTAGTTTTCCCAGCATTGTCAGATTGAAGCAAGATCCTCGAATTAGCGGGCTCCGGGTCCTTGGATGAAGTCATAGATGATAACGAGACTGTAGTGGCATCCTTCATGGCCAGAGTTTGAATGAGTTTGAGCATCTCATCCATCTTAGTCCTTATTTCGTTGACTTCTTCTCGTGAGACCTGAGAGGATTTTTCAAGGTTAGCAGCCATCAATGATGCTCTTTGCCGAGTGATAATAGGATCCCTAGGTGGATGTTGCCCATTTTTGGGAGCAATGTTGACTCAGTGCGAGGTGACTTCTGTAGATAGAAATAAAAAGGAAGAAAGAAAAAGATAAAAACACAAGTCACAAGTTAGTTTTTGGTTTTTTAGAGAACTTTATGCAATGCATGTCCTAGGGTGCCCCTTTTAAGGAGGGAAACTAGTAATGATGTATTGTCTCACTTTTGGAGATAGGGGATTTGCCCCTGTATGCAGACACTTTACCGTCAGGTGGGAACCTTCAATCATCCATGCATTCATTCATAAAAATAAAGAAGTACATTAAATTTTGGGTTTGAGATACAAAAGAATTGACATACATTTTAATAGGGGGAGGGGGAACATTTTCCTTTGGAGTTCCACCTATCCACTTTTACAAAGGGAGATCCTAAACTACTCTTGAGTCTTCGGATTTTCCTTCCTTGGATTTGATGTCGAGGAGGTAGCTGAGAGACCTTGTTAATCGATTGCCCCTTGTCTTCTTGGTAACCCTATCTCCGTGAGCATAGAGGGATTGGGGCCCCTCTTATGAAATGGATTGAGATGCATGCAATGAGTCCTTAGGGTTACGGGGGAACCCTTAGGGTTTGGGTAGGTTTAATGCAAAGGAGAGTAACCTTGGTGTCACTCTCAACGGGTTGATCATATGCATGAGAATGCAGTGACTTGAGTTACTTGGAACTCTTGTCTTGACATGGGATATTGAATGCATGAACATGAATATGCAAAAAGTATAAGGAGAGAAGGTACAATTGAAGTAAACATGCATGCATAAACAGTTAGACATGCATTATAACAGTATGAATATAGTCAGTATAACAGCAGGTGTAAATGAAAGTAAGAGTAGTCACCCTTTCCTCCGTGATTTTGAAAACGGTGCTCGTGTCTTAAATCCGGCAGAGGTTCGGCTATGCATGGTGTTTATATGAGTATGAGGTTGAGGGTTGATTAATGCGTCCTAAAAAGGCTCAGTCCCCGGATCTTCAAACCTAGGCCCACTCCTCGAGGTGGTGCCATGATCGGTTGGTGATCCGAGCGGGGGAACCATCAAGAGGCCGTAGGTGAAGAAACTGACACAGCATCTTGCCCACAACCAATATACTGTTCCCCCTTTCTAACTAGAAAGGACATATCAGGGTATGCAAGTATGCAGAATGCAAGTGCACACGCAGTGTGTGTGTGTGATTTTTAAAAGTGGAGGAAAGGGCCCAACAACTCCCATTCATCCTGTACATCACATTCATGCAAAGCAATTAATAATGTTTAAACATAAAGCGCACCTACAAAATAAAGATGCAAGTGTTAGTATGTGGATGACAAACATAATACAAGATAATATAAATAAATGCATGTTTTTTTTTAAAACAATTTTGAAAATTTAAAGTGAATAGGATTGAACAAGTTAATTGAAGACTCTACATGGGTGAAGGGTAAAGAGACATGACTACAGCCTAACCCTCTAAGTCTCCCTAGTGGAGTCGCCAACTGTCGCGTCCCGATTTTTCGCACTCGAGGAATACTCATACAAGCGGGAAAAACACTGTACTCTCTCGTTGGAACTCACCCTTCTAGAAGAATGAGTGCGACTAGGTTTGAATTGAAAATTGATTTGAAATAAGGGCTTTTGAAAAAGATTCAAAGTCGCCACCTAACTCGATTAAGGTGAATTAGGTCACCTAAAAACTAAGAATAATCCGAAGACTACACTTAGGGTTTTTGGAAAACGATTTTGAAAACATCTCCTCAAGAGAGGGTTTTTACGAAAAATAGGTTGTTTGGCAACCTTTGGAAAACATTTAGCCCTTTTTGAAAAATAACTCCTTTTGGTCTTTGAAAACAGTGATTCTAGGTTCGGAGGTTGGTTACGTGTAGGGAAGACGCACTAAGCCATCACCCTACCCCGCCCTTTCGGTACCTACATGTCAATCTACCCTAGATTCACCTATGAGAGTCTCCAACTAATTATTGGCCAATCCTATCCACTTTGAAAAACAATGCTTAAAAAAAAACTAACATGATGCATGATATGCAAGTGCAATTGAAGAGAATTGAAAAATAGATTTGAAAAGAAATTGATTTGATTTGAAAATAGATTTGAAGAAATGGAATTGAAATTGGAAAGTTTGAAAATTGAAAGTAGAAATTTGAAAATAGAAATTTTGAAATTGAAAATTTTGAAAATAAATTGGAATTTGAGATTTGAAAAATGTGGAGACCGCACCCATGAGGGTGGAATTGAAAGTTTGAAAGTATTGTGACCGCACCTATGAAGGTTGTCTACGTATTCCTTCGGGGGAATCAGATCAGTCGTAGTTCGGACCGGAGTCCTATTGAAAAGAGATTGATTTGAAGAGAGAGATTGAATTGAAAATTGGATTTGATTTGAGATTAGAAGAGGAGATTGGAAATTGAAATTGAGAAGATTGGACTTGCTTTGGAAAGATTGATTTTGGAAAGACTTGGTTTTGGAAAGATGGAGGTTTAGGAAACCTAGACTTAGGAAAGGTAGGAGACCTAGGAAGGACTTGAGATTAAGAAAGATTGGATTTAGGAAAGGTTGGAATAGGTTCGATTTAGGAAAGTTTCGAATTAGGAAAGTTTCATTTTTGAAAAGTTTTGAAATTAGGAAAGTTTTCACTTTAGGAAAGTTTTGAAATAGGAAAGTATTGAATTTAGAAATGTTTTGAATTAGGAAAAGTTTAGTTTAAGAAAGGATTAGAATTTAGAAAGTTTCAAGTTAAGAAAGTTTTGAATTTTAGAATGTTTTGAAAAGGGAAGTTTTGAAAGTGGGAAAGTTTAGAAAACAAGAAAGTTTTGAAAATAAGAATGTTTTGAGTTTAGAAAATTTTAGATTTGGAAAGATTTGAAGTTTAGGAAAGTTTAGAATTTAGAAAGTTTTTAGATAGGGAAGTTTCAACTTAAGAAAGTTTGAATTTGGAAAGGTTTGAAATTTGGAAAGTTTAAGATTTGGAGAGTTTTAGAGTTTGAGTTTTAGAAAATCTTGAAATTAGGAAAGGTTTGACTCTAGGGAAGGTTTGAAAACTTAGATTTGGAAAGCTAAGATTTGCAAAGAGGGTAGAATTAGGAAAGGGTTGAATTTTAGGGAAGATTTGGAAACTTAATGTTTAAAGAAAGATTTGAAAGTTTTAGGAAATTTAAGATTTAGGAAAGTGGAAGTTTAGGAAAGATTTAAATTAGGAAAGAGTTGGATTTTGAAATTTAGGGAAAGATTTAGAGTTTAGGTTTAGGAAACTTATGGTTTAAGAAGGTAGGAAATTAGGAAGGAGTTGAATTAAGAAAGATTTGGATTAGGAAGGGATTGGATTTGGTTTTTAAAAGCAAAGGGTTGATTTTGTTTCAAAAAACGGAGGACGGGATCTAGTTTCCTAAATAGGGGAATTGGATTTGGCTTCCTAAGCGGTGAGATTTGATTTGGTTTCCTAAAGGGAAGATAGGATTTGGCAAGGATTTGGAAAGGGAGATTCTAGAAATCGTAGTTTTGAAAAATTATAGTTTTGACGTAGAAAAGAGGTTTTGGAAACATGTATAGTTTGGATGTGAAAACAAGAGGTTTTGGAAACCTAGGTTTGGGCAAAGTTTGAAAACCATGTTTTTGGAAAGAAAATTAGGGTTTCCTAATTGTGGGTTCTAGGGCTTGACTTGGGCTTTAAGGAAAGAGTTTTTGGAAAGTGCGTTTTTTGGAAACGAAGGTTTTCTAGAAGGGAATCTTAGGGAGAAGTTTTTGGAAAATGAATTTGAAAATAGAGTTTTTGAAAAAAGAGAAGGAGTTTTGGAAAGTGTGTTTTTAGAAACGAAGATTTTGGAAGGAAAATCCTAGAAAGCAGTTTCTAGAGGAAAGATTTTGGAAAGAAAATTTTTGGAAAGATTTTTGGAAAGTTTTTCTTGGAACATTTTTGGTTGAAGATTGTTGAAGAGAGTTTTTGAAAAGATTTTTGGGGAACGTTTTTAGAAAGTGGATTTTGGGGAGAGGATTTTGGAAAGGAGTTGAAAAAGGAAGTTTTGAAAAATAGATTTTGGAAGGGAGTTTTTGGAAAAAAATTTTGGAGAGGAGAGTTTTAGGAAAGTATGTTGAAAAAGAGATTTTTAGGAAGAGGGATTTTTGAAAAGAGAGTTTTTAGGAAGTATAAAAATGTCTTACTTTCGTAAAGCGATTCTAACCATAAGAAGGCTAGAAACACTTTAAGAAAGCGGTTTTGAAAATAATAAGATTTGAAAATATGGACCGTAAAAGTCACTTTTAATGTAACACTTTTCTAAAGCAACCCTAGCCATGGAATGGCTAGAATCACCCTAGGATTGTGATTTTGAAAACATGTTTTGAAAAAGGAGATTTTGATGCAACTTTGAAAACAAGTTTAAAACGATTTTAAAAACAACTTTTGGAAGAATGCAAGAATCATGATATGCACAATGCAAGTTTGGGGTCGTGAACATACAAGGCTAAGACTTCACCACATAATCAAGGGGGCCGGACCCACGTGGTCTCTGGTTAGACTAGAAGCAAACCCCCGACACGGTGACTCTCCAATAGCCCAATCCTACACATAGACCGGGAATCCCCTTGTTTCAAGCATGCAAAGAAAGGGGGGAAAGAGATGGGGGATTAAAATAGAGAAAACCCAAGTGGGTTAGGAGAGAGAAGAGAGAGGGGGGAAGTGCGAAAATTTAAATAGGGAGTTTACCGTTTGTCTTGTTATTTTGGGCGCCTTGCTTTCTTCGGTCTTCGGTCTTCGTCTTAATCTTCACCTTCAGTCTTCAAGAGTTGTCTTCAAGCTTCAAAATTCAGATTACAACTCTTCAAGTCTTCGAAGGAGGGTTGATGGTTAGTGTATGAGTGTATGGGGATGTATAGGAGTGTATAGGAGGCTAGGGTTTAGTGTATAGTGGCTAGGGTTTGGAAAACCTAAGGAAGCTAGGGTTTAGGAGGTGCTCGAGCTTTGTATATCGAATTATATGATTTTTAGGTTGAATTTACGGACTCTTTTCATGTTGAATGAGGCTCTGTATTTATAGAGGTTGGACAATCCTGGCACCTGTTGCAGTGGCGCCAGGCCAAAGTTTACACTGGCGCCACTAGGAGTGGCGCCAGGCCATTTTTTGGCTAGTGGCGCCAGCCATTTAGGAAATGCTTAAGGTCGGCAAGCAACGTATCTTTGACTAGATTTGGGCGCCTGTACTAGTGACTACCATGCAATCTTTAGCCTGACTTCACTAGGAGTGACTCTGGAAAGTCCAGGAATGATTTGAAAGAGTCGGGAATAACCTGGAAGGCCGGAAAGGAGCAGGAACACTTAAAATAGTGTACTGGAGGTATTTGACTTGAAAAGTGAGGATAAAATGTGTCGGAAAGGTTGACGGGGCCTTTAGGGGCAAAACGGTCAATCGGACCGGGAAACTGCCGAGACAAACTCGGACTGTCCCGAAAGAAGACTTGAGATCTGAAAACATTATTCAGAATGTTCCTAAAGGTTTCCGGTTTGATTTCCAGAGCCGGCATGGTCGGAAAAGGAGACCGGCCCCCCAGGGGCAAAACGATCATTTCGCACCGGGTTGGCCGGAACTGACTTGGAATGATCCGGAAAGATAAAGGAAGGTTGAGAGTACTATAAAAAGCAATCTCAGAGGGTTACCGGTTTGATACCTAGAGCGGGTGTGGTTCCCGGGGCATTCGGATGCTTAGGGGTAAAATGGTCATCTTGACCAGAAAGTCTCAGAAATGGTCCAAAGGGCAGTTTGGTCATTTTCACCGAAGTGGGCTAACAAACACTGGTGTTGACCTGGGTTTTGAGTGTTTCTGCCACTCTAACGGCGGTCGTTGTGACACAGGGGTTTGTTGCCAATTCCCTATATCGACCTATTTGCGAGTATTTCCGCTACTCTAACGATTTTGTGAGTAGTTTCGCTACTCAGACCGTCTCGAGAAATAAACTGTCTCGAGAGAGGGATTAGAAAGGGGACTTATCGTCTCTGAAGAGTCGTGCTTGAGTTGGAACCGTCTCGAGGAATAAACTGTCTCGAGAGAGGGATTGGAAAGGGGTTTTACCGTCTCCGAAGAGACGTGCCTGGATTGGAACCGTCTCGAGGAATAAACTGACTCGAGAGTGGGATTGGAAAGGAGTCTTACCGTCTCCGAAGAGACGTGCCTGGGTTGGAACCGTCTTGAGGAATAAACTGTCTCGAGAGTGGGATTGGAAAAAGGGTCTTACCGTCTCCGAAGAGACGTGTCTGGGTTGGAACCGTCTCGAGGAATAAACTGTCTCGAGAGTGGGGTTGGAAAGGGGTCTTACCGTCTCCGAAGAGGCGTGCATGAGTTAGAACCGTCTCGAGGAATAAACTGTCTCAAGAGTGGGATTGGAAAGGGGTCTTACCATCTCCGAAAAGACGTGCCTGGATTGGATCTGTATCGAAGAGTAAACTATCTCGAGCGTGGGATTTGAAAGGGGTCTTACCGTTTGAGAAGAGACGTGCCTGGAGTGGAACCGTCTCGAGAAATAAACTGTCTCGAGAGTGGGGTTGGAAAGGGGTCTTACTATCTCCGAAGAGACGTGCCTGAGTTGGAACCGTCTCGAGGAATAAACTGTCTCGAGAGTGAGATTGGAATTGGAAAGGAAAGGACAATACCCCTAAGGGCATTTTGATCATTTTGCCGCTATTTGGGCCTGACCGGCCAGCGAAGCGATGAACAAACGGGATTTGGACCTAGAGAGTTGGTTTCGATAGTAATATGCCCACAATGACTTGAAAACAAGTCTGGACGGAGTGTAGACTGCCGAGTGGTCAAAAATGGGGTGCTTACAGCGGTAACTCCCTCAAACCTATGGTAGCCAGCTCAGCTCTGCGTCTGGCCTCAATCTCGGCTGTTTAATCCTCATCCCCACCTGACTCCTCTGACCCTTCTTCGTCCGACTTTGAGCCGCCAGCCTCAGGAGAAGTCGCAAAATCCACACAATCCCCTGAAGTAGAACCTACATCTCCAGAGCTCGCCCACCCCTCCTCCCATACTACACGCCCCGTGCCCACCACATCCTATAGTAGATTGCCTATCGGCTCTAAAGAGTCCATCGGCATGGGCAAACCTCCAGCATCACTAGGTTGTGGCGTGTCACTTAGGGCATTGTCGTACCCAGATTTTTCGCACTCAAAGAATACACACACAAGCGGGAAAAATACTGTATTCTCTAGTTAGAACTCATCCACCTACAAGGATGTCGCGCCCAAATTTTTCGCACTCGAGGAATACACACACAAGCGGAAAAAATACTGTACTCTCTCGTTAGAACTCATCCTCCTAGAAGAATGAGTGCGACTAAGTTTGAATTGAAAATTGATTTGAATAAAGGGCTTTTGGAAAACAATTTGGAATCGCCACCTAACTTGATTAAGGTGAGTTAGGTCACTTGAAAACGAAGCACAATCCGAAAACTACACTTAGGATTTTTGAAAAAGATTTTGAAAATACTTCATCAAGAGAGGGTTTTTAAGAAAAGAGGTTATCTAGCAACCTTTAGAAAGATTTAAGCCCTTTTTTGAAAATAACTCCGTTTTGGTCTCTCGAAAACAGTGATCTAAGGTTCGGAGGTGGTTACGTGTAAGGAAGACGCACTAAGCCATCATTCTACCCCGCCCTTGCGGCACCTACATGTCTATTCACCCTAAATTCACCTATGAGAGTCTTCAACTAATAAATGTCCAATCCTATCCATTTTAGAAAAAGAATTTTTAAAAATTATCATGATGCATGATATGCAAGTGCAAGAGAGAGTTGAAAAATAGATTTGGAAAGAGATTTAAAAAGAAATTGATTTGATTTTAGAAAAGAGATTTGAAAAGATAGATTTGATTTTGAAAGAAAGTTTTGGAGGTCAAAAAATAGAAATTTGGAATTGAAAGTTTGAAATAGATCATGGAATTTGAAACTTAAAAAAGGTTGTGACCGCACCTATGAGGGTTGCCTACATATTCTTTTTAAGGAATCAGGTCAGTCGTAGTTCAGACAAGAGTCCGATAGAAAATAGAAGATTTGATTTGAAGAAGGAACTGAATTGGAATTTGGATTTGATTTGAATTTAGAATAGAGGATTGAAAATTGGAATTTGGAATTGAAAAGATTAGACTTTGATTTGTAAAGATAGAAGTTTAGGAAACCTAGACTTAGGAAAGATAAGATTTACAAAGGACTTGAGATTAAGAAAGACTTGACTCGAATGTTGGACTTAGAAGATTAAGGAAGGATTCAGATTAGGAAAGTTTCAAAATAGGAAAGTTTCATTTTAGGAAATTTTTGAATTAGAAAAGGTTCAAATTAGGAAAGTTTCAAAATAGAAAAGTTTTGGAATTAGGAAAGCGTCATTTTAGGAAAGGTTTGGAAGCTTACAGTTTAAAGTAAGATTTAAAAGTTTAGGTTTAGGAAAATTATAGTTTAGGAAGGTAGGAGATTAGGAAGAATTTGAATTGGGAAAGGTTTAGACTAGGAAGGATTGAGATTCTTATTTCCTAAAACAAGGGATTGGATTTTGTTTTCTAAAAGAGAGGGTTTGATTTTGTTTCCAAAAACAGAGGATGAGATCTAGTTTCTTACATGGGGAGATTGGATTTGGTTTCCTAAAAGGAAGATTGGATTTGACATGGATTTGGGAAGGGAAGTTTTAGAAGCCCTAGATTTGGAAGACTATAGTTTTGATGTAGAAAATAAGTTTTGGAAACTTATGATTTTAATGTAAAAAGGGAGAGTTTGGAAACCTACGTTTTAAGGAAAGGATGAAAATCATGTTTTTGAGAAAGGAAATTAGAGTTTCCTAACCATGGATCTAGGGTTTAACTTAGACACCAAGAAAAACGATTTTTGGAAAGTGAGTTTTTAGAAAAGGAGATTTTTGGAAGGAAATCCTAGAAAGGAGTTTTTAGAAAGGGAACTTGAAAGGAGTTTTAAAAAGAAGATTTTGGAAGAGCTTTTAGGAAAGAGTTTTAGGAAAGCAATTTAGGAGGCGTTTTTAGAAAGTGAATTTTGAGGAGAGTGTTTTTGGAAAGGAGTTTAAAAAATAGATTTTTGGAGGAAATTTTAAGAAAACAATTTTGGAAGGGAATTTGAAGAGAGTTTTTAGAAAGTATGTTAGAAAAGAGATTTGAAATGAGAGTTTTTAGAAAGCATATAAAATATCTCACTTTCCTAAAGCGATTCTAACCATAAGAATGTTAGAACCACTTTAAGATAGTGGTTTTGAAAATAACAATGTTTTGAAAATATGGACCGTATTGGTCACTTTAAATTTAACACTTTCCTAAAGCAACCCTAACCATGAAAAGGCTAAAATCACCTTAGGATTGTGATTTTGAAAACAAATTTTGAAAAAGAAAACTTTGATGCAAGTTTTGAAAACAATTTAGATGCAAGCTTTTGAAAACGAGTTTGAAAACGAATTTTGGAAGAATGCAAGATCATGATATGCACAATGCAAGTTGGGGTTGTGAACATACAAGGTTAAAGGCTTCACCACATAATCAAGGGGGCCGAACCCACTTGGTCTCCGGTTAGACTGAAAGAAAGCCCCCGACATGGTGACCCTCCAATAGCCTAATCCTACACATGGACCGGGAAATCCCGTATTTAAAGCATGCAAGAAAGGGGGGGAAGGGGATTAAAATAGAAGAAAACCCAAGTGGGTTAGGAGAGAAAAGAGAGGGGGAAGATGTGTAAAATTAAATCGAAAACCTACCTTGTGTCTTGTTTACTTTGCTTTGCTTTGTGCGCTTTATTTCTCTTGCTTTGCTTCGGTCTTCGCTTTAACCTTCGTCTTGATCTTCGAGAGCTTTAGTTTGCAGCACTTCAAGTCTTTAATGGAGGCTTTTGAGGCTAGTGTATGAGTATATGAGTGTATAGGAGGCTAGGGTTTGTGTGTGGAGGCTAGGGTTTGGAAAACTTAAAGACAATTAGGGTTTAGGGAGGCTACGAGCTCTGTATATCGAATAGTAGGGTTTTTAGACTGAGTTTTTGGATCTCTTTCACGCTGGAGGAGGCTCTGTATTTATGGACAGAGGAATGCACTAGTGCCTGTTGCAGTGGCACCAGGCCACAAATTACGCTAGAGCCACTAAGAGTGGCACTAGGCCATTTTTTGGCTTGGTGCCACTATTAGTGGTCCCAGCCATTTAGGAAATGTTTAAGGTCAGCAAGCAACATATCTTTAGAAGATTTGGGTGCCTGTATTAGTGACTACCATGCAATTTTTAGCCTGGCTTCACTAAGAGTAACTCTAGAGAGTTCGAGGATGAATTGAAAGGGCTAGGAATGACCCGTAGGGCCGGAAAGGGACAGGAACCCTTAGAATATTGTCTCGGAGGCAATAGACTTGAAAGTTGCTGAAAGGATGTGTTTGAAGGGTTGACCGGGCCATTAGTGGTATAACGGTTAACTAGACCGGAAAACTACTAGGATGGACTCGGAATGTCCCAAAAGAAGACTCGAGGTCTGGAAACATTACTTGGAATGTCCTAGGAGGCTACTGGTTTGATACCCAGAGCCGGTGTGGTTAGAAGAGGCAACCAACCCACTAGGGATAAAACGGTCACTTTGCACCGGGTTTGCTGGAATTGACTCGGAATGATCTAAGAATGTATCGGAAGGTTGGGAATACTATAAGAAGCATTCTCAGGAGGTTATCGGTTTGATACCCAGAGCCAGTGTAGTTCCTAGGACTTTCAGATGCCCAGGGGCAAAATGGTCATTTAGCTTTAAGTGGGCCTTATAGGCCCGGGAAGCAACCGGAAGACTAAATTGGAGTTTAGAAGTCAGGCTAGAGTATGAATATGCATATGATGTGTGAAAGTGAGTTCAGTCGGGCTAGAGATTGCCGAGCGGGCAAAAATGGGGTGCTTACAAAGGACGAGTGCTACTAGGTTTAAATTAAAAGTTGATTTGAATAAAGGCCTTTTGGAAAATATTTGGAGTCGCCACCTAACTTGATTGAGGTGAGTTAGGTCACTTAAAAACTAAGCACAATCCGAAGATTACACTTAGGATTTTTGAAAACAATTTTAAAAATACTTCCTCAAGAGAGAGCTTTTAAGGAAAGAGGTTGTTTGGCAACCTTTGGAAAATATTTAAGCCATCTTTTGAAAATAACTCCATTTGGTCTTTTAAAAACAGTGATCCTAGGCTCGGAGGTTGGTTACGTGTAGGGAAGATGCACTAAGCCATCACCCTACCCTGCCTTTGCGGTACCTATATGCCTATTCGCCCTAGATTCATCTATTAGAGTCTTCAATTAATCTATGTCTAAAACTATCCACTTTAGAAAAGAATTTTAAAAAGAAATTTAACATGATGCATGATATGCAAGTGCAATATAAATATTTGATTTAGAAATAAATTTTGAAAATACTTGATTTGATTTTAGAAAAGAGATTTGAAAGATAGATTCGATTTTGAAAAGAAGGTTTTAGAAATTGCAAATAGATTTTTAGAATTGGAAGTTTGAAATAGAACATGGAATTGGAAATTGAAAAAAAGTTATGGTAGCACCCATGAGGGTTGCCTACATATTCCTTTGGAGGAATCAGGTCAGTCGTAGTTTGGACAAGAGTTCGATAGAAAATAAAAGATTTGATTTGAAAAAAAGGGTTTGATTGGAAAAAGGAGTTTGATTTGAACATAGAAAATTGGAAATTGTAATTTGGAATTGAAAGGATTAGATTTTGATTTGGAAAGATTGAACTTGGAAGAAGGATTTGGACTTATTTTGGAAAGATTGAGATTTAAGAAACATTTGACTCGAACGTTGGACTTGAAAGATTAGGAAAGATTAGATTTAGGAAGGGTTTGAATTAGGAAATTTTTCATTTTAAGAAAGTTTCATTTTAGGAAAGCTTCATCGTAGGAAAGATTTCGAGTTATGGAAGTTTTGATTTAGGAAAGTTTTAACTTAAGAAAGTTTTGGATTTGGAAAGATTTGAAATTTGGAGAGTTTAGAATTTTAGAAAGGTTTGAAGTTTGAGTTTTAGAAATACTTGAAATTAGGAAAGGTTTGAGTTTAAAAAAAGTTTGTAAACTTGGATTTAGAAAGTTGAAATTTGAAAAGGTGTGGAATTAAGAAAGGTTGGAACTAGGGAAGATTTAGATTAAGAAAGATTTGAGAGTTCAAGTTTTGAAAATTTAAGGTTTAGGGAAGTATGAGATTAGGAAGGATTTGAATTTGGAAGGATTGAGATTCTTATTTCCTAAAACAAAAGATTGGATTTTGTTTCTAAAAGAGGTGTTTTGATTTTGTTTCCAAAAACGGATGATTGGATCTAGTTTCCTAAACGGGGAGATTGGATTGGGCATGGATTTGGAAGGTGAAGTTTTGGAAATTCTAGATTTGGAAGACTATAGTTTTAATGTAGAAAATATGTTTTAGAAACTTATGATTTAGATGTAAAAAAAAGGAAATTTTGAAAATCTATGTTTTAAGGCAAAATTGAAAATCATATTTTAGGAAAGGAAATTAGGGTTTCCTAATATTTAGCTCTAGGGCTTGACTTAGAGTCTAAGGAAATAGATTTTTGGAAAGTAGAATTTTTGGAAAGAAAAGATTTTTGGAAGAAGATCTTTAAAACGAGTTTTTGAAAAGGGATTTTTGGAAAGAGTTTTTAGGAAGGAAGTCTAGGGACTGCTTCTAGAAAGTGAATTTTGAAGTGAGCATTTTTGGAAAAGAGTTTTGGAAAATAGATTTTGAATGGAGTTTTTAGAAAACAATTTTGGAAAGGAGATTGGAGAGAATTTTTAAAAAGTGTATTGGAAAAAAAGTTTTTTAGAAAGAGTGATTTTTGAGAAGAGAGTTTTTTGGAAAGTCCATAAAAATATCTCATTTTCCTAAAGCGATTCTAACCATAAGAAGGTTAGAACCACTCTAAGATTGTGGTTTTGAAAACAACAAAGATTCGAAAATATGGACCATATTGGTAACTTTAAATGTAATACTTTTTTAAAGCAAACCTAACCATGGAAAGGCTAGAATCATCTTAAGATTGTGATTTTGACAACAATTTTTGGAGAAGAAGATTTTAACACAAACTTTGAAAACTATTTTAATGCAAGTTTTGAAAACCGATTTTGGAGAGATGCATGATCATGATATGCACAATGCAAAGGGGGTCGTGAACATACAAGGTTAAAGGCTTCACCACATAATCAAAGGAGGCCGAACCCACGTGGTCTCTGGTTAGACTAATAGAAAGCCCTTGACACGGTGACCTTCAATAGCCTAATCCTACACATTGACCGAGAAGTCTCTTGTTTCAAGCATGTAAGAAAGGGGGGGAAGAAGATGGGGGATTAAAATAGAAGAAAACCCAAGTGGGTTAGGAGAGAGAAGAGAGAGGGGGAGCTGCGTAAACATAAATAGGGAGCCTACCTTGCGTCTTCTTTATTTTCTTGCTCGGTTTGCTTTCTTTACTTCAATCTTCGCTTTGCTTTGCATCATTCTTTGAGGTGCTTGTCTTGATCTTCAGGAGTTTTGGGTTGCAACACTTCAAATCTTCAATAGAGGCTTTGGAGGCTAATGTATGAGTCTATATGAGTGTATGTGAGCTAGGGTTTAGAAAACCTAAAGAAGACTAGGGTTTGGAGAGGTTACGAGCTCTGTGTGTTGAAGAATAGGGTTTTTGGACTGAGTTTACGGACCATTTTCACGTTGGAGGAGGCTTTGTATTTATAGAGAGAGGATTGACCTGGTGCCTGTTGTAGTGGCGCCAGGCAAAAGTTTACATTGGCGCCACTCCTAGTGGCTCTAGCCAATTAGGAAATGTTTAAGGTCAACAAGCAATGTATATTTAGAAGATTTGGGCGCCTGTATTAGTGACTACCATGCAATTTTTAACTTGGCTTCATTAAGAGTGACTTCGGAAAGTCCGGGAATAATTTGAAAGGGCCGGGAATGGCCCGGAAGGCAGAAAAGGGACAGGAATCCTTAGAACAGTGTCTCGGGGGTAGCAGATTTGAAAAATGATGGCAGGATGTGTTGGAAGGGTTGATCGGGCCATTAGGGGCAAAATGGTCAACTGGAACAGAAAACTATCAGGATGGACTCGGAATGTCCCGGAAGAATACTCGATATTTGGAAACATTACTTAGAATGTCCCAAGAGGTTACTAGTTTGTTACCCAAAGACAGTGTGGTTAGAAGAGGCAATCGGCCCATTAGGGGCAAAACGGTCATTTTGCATCAGATTTGCCAAAATTGACTTGGAATGATTCGAAAAGGTAATGGAAGGTCGGGAATACTATAAGAAGCATTCTCGGGAGGTTAACGGTTTGATACCCAGAGCCAGTGTGATTCCCAAGGCACTTGGATGCCTGGGGCAAAATGATCATCTTGACCGGAATGTCTCGGAATTGGCCTAAAATTGACTAAAAGGCACCTAATCATGCCAGATTGTCTTTAAGACAATCTTGGAAGGGTGGACTTACCGTTCTGAGGACTTAGGTAATTTCTCGAGAAACATGCCAGAAATGGCCCTAAGGGTAGTTTGGTCATTTTTCACAGAAGTGGATTAGCAGGCACCGGTGTTGATCTGGGTTTTGAGTGTTTCCGTCACTCTGACGACGGTCTTGTGATATAAGGGTTTACTGGCAATTCCCTATATCGACCTGTTTGCGAGTGTTTTCGCCACTCTGACTGTTGCGATATTTACGAGTACTTCCGTTACTCTAACGGGTCTCGCGATCATTTTAGAGATTGCCTAATCTCTGGAAGTTGTTAGGTGGACTTAACACCTGAGGAATCAACTTTCTCAGAAGGTGTGCCGAAACGGACATTTCTACATTAGCGGGCTAACAGGCGCCAAAGGTGAACCGTTCCACCATCTCGGGGACTTGGGGTCTCGTCCCGGTTGACGAGTTTGAAGGGACTTACCGTTCCGAAGAGTTCACTCAAAAACGTGCCGAATTGGATGGTCTTACCACATCGAGGAATCAACTTTCTCAAAAGGTGTGCTAGATTTAATTGAAATTGGAATTGGAATAAGAAAGGGGACTTACCATTTTCGAAAAGACGTGCCCATTGGAATTGGATCGAATAATGCCCCCAAAGGTATTTTAGTCATTTTGCCTCTATTTGGGCCCAATGGGCCCGCGAAGCGATTGATTGATGGGATTAGACTTGAAAAATTGATTTAGGTTAGAATATGTCCATATTGACTTGAATACAAGTTTGAATGGACTGGAAACTGCCGAGCGGGCAAAAATGGGGTGCTTACAGGCACCTAACCCCACCCCACCAACCTTCCCCTCCTTAGAGACCTATTGTCAAATAAATATAGCATTAGTCATATGCCTAACCAAAAAAAAAAAACTTACTCTCTTTTTTGCCAAAACACCCCTTGTAGCTCCATGGCTCGCTGCTCGCTTCTAACTCTGCTCCCCACCATGTTTCTACAAACCCTCACCCCCTATCAGTCTGGGGATTGTCGGCTTTGCATAGAATGATCTCTCACCCCGTTCCACAGCCGGAGGATCTTTCACTGCAGGGAGCAACAAAGAATGATCCTCTGAGTAAACGGCATGGACACACAGCTCAGCAAGCTCAATAAGAACATAGGAATGGAAGTCACTAAGATTCCGTTTCCAGAATCGCCTCCAACCAGCATTGGCCACCCCTACTCTACTCCCCCTTGGAAGAGTCATCCCTAAAACTCCTCGAAAAGATCAGTCCACCCTCGCAAACAAAAAACACTGGCAAGCACTCGATAAGCTCAGTGGCTCTATGCTTCGCGGGGCCACCAAGTCAAAACCAAACTGCTAAGCCATCCAGTGTGTATTATACACCTGCATACCGTAGCTCCCAGTCTCATGCATAGCCAGCAAAAATGATGGAATCATCATTTGCAACTGTACCAACCAAAACCCAGAATATCCCTCGAGCCGGTCAACATCGACTGCTTGATCCTCCCCCTAATATACATCCAAGGCATCTATTCCCTCCAAACCCCTAACATAAGGCCGAAATCTAAACTAGCACTCCTCATCAATCACCTCAATCAACGACTGCTGCGGCAACCGATTCCCCCACCTCCAAGAACGTGGTACGCTCCCATCCGTTGAATTTCATTGGCTTAGTCTAGGGGCAGCAAAAGGGAATCACTCGTAGAAAAACATAAGCAAAAACGATGCTGAGATGTAAGTAGGGACATCAAACCTCCCCAACGACCTCACGAAAGAAGACTTCACCAAGTCAATATGGTGAAATAACGTCCCGAGAAATAAAGGGGCAAGGGGCAGTGACTTCCCTAATGCAAGCACTACTGTAAGAGGAAAGACTCTAGAACTGATCCCATCTTGAGGGGGTCCATAAAAAATATGTCTGGCCAGCCAATAAGCAATAAACCCAACAAGATGGTATGGACTCCTCAAACCCGACCCCTCAGTGCCGGCCTCGCTATCATTGGCATTACCACTCCTTAAATCCCGATACCAATAACGAATCTAACCCCCAAAAGAACTCTTTGACCCAGCCTTGGCTGCCTGCTTGGCCACCTTCAAAGCCTCCAAGGCCTCCTGCTCCACGTTACTCAATACCAAGCTGTTAAAGGACACCTCGCCAAATAACTCCAACTGCATCAGTTCGCAAACATCCTCCAGTGTCGGGCATAGCTCACCCTAATGAGTAATAAAAATATGAGTATCAGTACTCCATCGAGATATAATCGTGGACAGCCAACCCGTGTCTCTCGAAATGCAGCACTCCATTGAACTTTGAATAGCGTGCAACATGTGAGCCTTCTGTAACAACCTCACCGATGCCTCATCCTCCAAAACCTCATGCATCCACACATCTATCCCCTTGTAAGGGTTAACATAACCCTCATACTGTGAAAAGCTGTATGGAAAGTCCCCCCGCTCAACACAGAAACAGTGCACCAACCCAGGCATAATCAATTCCTCAACTCCCTACTCAGTTTCAGGAAATAACAAAATTGCATCTACTAGAGGAGGGGCATGATCATTAAATGTTTCAAAAAAACTCCAAGACTTATCACCTTTCAAATATGGTGCCCGATATTAATGGTCGACCCCAGGAACAAAAGTGGGATCCTCGTCTTTACTTCGCCTCAAACTCGAACACTTACCCACACGAAGGGCAACAGCATGCCTCGGCTGCCTTTAACTAGCCATCCCTCAAAATCACTAAAAAAATTCAAAGCCTGGCAAGTGACCCAATAGTTTTCGTGACTCAGTTTAACGTTGTCCCAGTTTAGTCGGCTTGGTCAACCCCTCCACCAATCTGGTCAACCCTTCCCTAAGCGGTGAACGCCTCCCTCTTTGTTCAACCCCTCCCCCACGACCCCTCTGTTGCTTGCCTCGCCCAAGGCCCCTCCACTAAGCACCCCATGCCCATGCCTAGCCCCAACAACTCGCCCAACCCCTTCCGCCCCAACGACTCGCCCAAGGGCTCTACCCCTCCCCTAGCCCAAGCCCCCCTCCACTGCACCCCTCGCCCAACGCACCTCTAGCCCAAGCCCCCTTCTGCTGCTCCCCTTGCTCAAGCACCCCTTGCCCAAGTCCCCCTCCCCTTGCCAAGCCTTCGCCAAGCACCCTGCGACAGCGCCTCACCCACACCCTCGGTCCACCTCCCTCGCACCAACCCCTCCCCTTGGTCCACCCCTCGCCGAAGCTGCCTCTGCCAGTCGCCTCCCCTCGGTGACTAGCTGCTTGGGTCCCTCAGTGGATGCCTAGTTGAGTCACCTCTTCACAAAAGCCCTCACCAGGAACCCTCATAGGAGTCCCCTCAATTCACCATGACAACCTCGACACTTGACGCTCACCGCTACCCAAAACTAGCCTGGCCTATTGAAACATTCCAGCAAACACTTAGAGTGCAAGACAGTAGGACTTCGGCAAACACCCAGGTGCACCTAAGCACAGCTTTCGGCAGCAACAGGTGAAGCTCACCTGGTGCAGTGACCCTCGGTGGCATCGTTGCCTAGGTAAATCTGGCAGCAAGCCTTACCTCGGCAGTAGCGGATAACTTCAAAACCCCTTGCGACGCCAGGTCATCTCGGTAACAAGTGGCCTGGGACACCTCGGTGGAAAGCCCGTCGAGTCACCTCGTTGACAAGCCTCGCTAGTCTGCCTTGGTCGAACCTCTCCAAGCCTTAACACGAATCTTTGGTAACCTCTTTCTTCCTCAAAGAAACCTCGGCTTGGAAAGCTCGCCTCGACAAACAGGTCCCCTCGGTGTAACAAAAGGGTCACAAGAACGCTCGATTGGACTCCTCAGTGCCTCGGGTCCCCTCAGTTGACTAAGCTTTTGCGTCAACCTAACTGTAACAAAAGCCACACTCTATTAAATTTCCAACCGTAGCACCCACACCCTATAAATTCAAAAGCCAAGTTAAAACACTCCACCTAGTTAACTCGGCTCTCTCAAAACACGTAGGTAGCCCCCTCTGTGGGTCCCTCGATAAAACCCTTCCCTCCTCAGTCAAATCTCACCTCGGCAACAAACCCCAACAATGCAAGGTCGATGGCACCAAACAGGAACAAATTTCTCCGTCGCGACTAAAATTTTGGCCAAGTCACTTGAACCGGCAACCTTAACGAAAGGAATCTCAAAGTACTGGAGAACTCACAAGACTCTCCAAAATTTTGTGAAGGGGCAAATTGACTTTAGGCTCTTATTTATACTAGCCCAACACATAGACAAAGCCTCCGTTGCACCACTGTACCAAAGGGGCAATACAATCCACCTGACCAAAGTACACGACACACTTCCCTATCATTTTGATAAATCATATCACTCCGACAAGCGCAAAAAAAGAAAGTCTCCAAAGGAAAAAGATATTACCCCAAGTCGGCAGATTTATCCAAAGTTATCTCCAATAGTGTGTACACGCACCCTCAGTATTAGTGAGGGCACACGCACAATGGGCATATTATAGGTACAAGTGTCAAATTTTGCTCTATACAAAGACACTTAGGCTATTCACCACTCCTCCGTACTGCTTCTCCTCTAACGCTTGACTCCACGTGGCAGCCCACCAAGGTAACTTGTGCACCAAGTTAGCTCACCCGTCGAGGATACCGCGAAGAGTGCCTCCTCCGAGAGCTAAGACATCAAGAGTCCCTTGCCTACAGGTGACCTTAGGACACCTCCTCCGCGATGTGCTTTGTGCTCGGCACCTCCTAGCTCGGCCATGGAACCTCTCCGCCGAGCGCATCTCCATACTTAGCATAATTCTTTATAACCAAGCCTACCTCCATAACCTAAATTGGGAGCAGGACCTAGGAAATTCCGTGCGGGATCATCAGGAGACAAGTGAATTGGATGCTAGAGTTGAGGGTTCGCCGAGTGGCATTGCCCCTCAGGCCGATCTTAGAGAGAGAGGGATCTCCAAGCAAACGACAAAGCACATTTAATGCCTGAATTGTCTGAATCACTGAATCACTGTCGCCTATAGAGTTACAGAGTTGACATTCAAAATGTCGGTTTTCGAGAAGCTTCAAACTAAAGAGGCAATCAACAAAGGGCTTCGTCTCAGGTCTAAGGAGCCAATTATCGAAAATCTCGACAACTGAATAACCAATCATGAAGTATCTCCCTCACCTATATAAAGGGAGCCTCCATTCGCCATTGACAAGACATTCATTCTACATTGAATGCTTACCACCAACCTCTCCAAAATCTCTCCAAGCTCTTTGGGACACTGCCACTCTCTCTCTTCCTAGGACCGCCTTAACTCTCTTTCCTCCACCTCTGGTGGTCCTCCGCTTAAATAGCGCCTACCGTTAACTTCCCAAAGGGTCACCCTCTACAGGTTTGACCACTCACTTCTCACACCACCCCACACACAACCCGTTTCCTTTAAAAGCAACAATGCCTGCAAATATCTGGGTAAGAATATTAGTTCCTTCATTCACTCCATCAATGGCGCCATAGACCATAGTAACAGGATATGTTGGCAGACTATTATATTAAAGGCATATATTTGATCCAAGTAGTTCTTTAGCTCAGAAAACTTGTTTAAGTGCCTGCAAAAAGGACACGAACTGCGTATGTAGTAGTTTCAAATCAAATAAATTTAATGAAATGATAGTGGGATTATTCTATATATATATATATATATGTTTACGTGCATGTCTTGAATCTTTGACTCAGGATTGAGAGACCAATGGGCTCGGCAGCGACTTTATCAATTTTTGACCACGATTTTCGTATTGTTTCGTAGCAATTCTCACTAGCTTCCTACATGCAACACCTCCTTGAAATTTGTTATTGTTTTTTGCTTAATGAGTTAAAGTGTACAAAACGAAAGACAATTATCAAAGTTTCATTTTGGGAGTACTTTGAAATCCTTGGTGACAATTGAATAGTATCCATTTTGTGGAGTGATGTGATCAAAGTAAAGGATAGGCACCGATGATGCTAGAGCACGAAGGGCAATGTGGGGATACTTCAGTCGGAACCACGAAGCAAGCACTGAAAGTTCATACAAAACGTAAAACAAGTAAAGGTACAGGATGGGAATACATATACATACATACATAACATATATATATATATATATATATATAAGTTATTGAACAACAGTTGTAGTAACTCACTTCCCCTATAAGATCCTCCAACAACTATAACAGGAGAATTCAGTGCAGATAATGTTTTCTTCAAGTATATAATCACCTCTGCACAATCTGCAATTGCCTGAGCTAAGTTGAAATAACCACGACTGTCATAATTTTTCATGGCTTCTTCCATTGACCCAAATGGAATTGATTTTTCATAGTACCAGTGCTGATGAGAAAAAAAAAATTTGAATTAATATTTCATGCTATTAAACTCAAAATTATTAAAGATAAGAAGTGTCACAATTTCAGTTATACCTCTATATAAACTAGGAGCACTTTGAAATGGAGGGCGTTATAAGGGAAAAAAAACCTATTACATTGAGATCCGCATCCAATGGAGCCTTTGCACCAAGATAAACAACGATTGGCGTACTCGCGTTTGCACCGCCCTAATACTTAAAAAGTTAATTATGTATCTTTGTTTAAAAGTGGCGTAGCTTTCGGCCTATAGTTAAAATGATCGACTGTTTGGGTATAAAAAAAGGTTTTAAAGTTCTCTGAAACTTATTCTAATATGGTATTAGATGGGTCTCTGATTGTTTTGCGGAATGCGGTGAGCCTTGGAATATTATGCGGTGATGTAGAAACAGAGGTTAAGAGGAGTAAAAGAGTTAAAGGAAGCTATTATAATGAAAGTGTAAGAGAGTTCATGGCAGAAACAGAGGTTAATCACGTAAAGTTTTGTTAGAATCACACACTTAAATATACCACAAGAACCTATAGGTAATATTAGTTTGACTTCTTTTAAACACAATAGTTCCACGACCTGATATATCTCGACAGCTAAACTTTTTTTTTTTTAAATTTATAATCGGATATTCAGGCTAACTAACGTGCAGTCAAAACAGTTAAACTAGAGTATATTTAAAGCTTTTTAACACATTCTGGATAAGCACTTATTGGCTTGCTTCACAGAACTTTTAGCCCTTTTTTTCTGTCGCGCTGGTAGTAGAATTCATTTCTTTTCTTGTATTGTTTGTTATAATTATTCCGCAATTTAAAGGGAACTCTTGCGGGTCAAACTCACATAAGCAGAGGGGGAGACACATTCATGAAAAGCGAGAAGCCGTGCCGTGGGGGACTGACCAACTATGAATAGATCTTACTTACGGGTAAGAGTAGGAACATCTATTAGTCCGTATCGTGGGTCTACTTGTTACAAAAACTGTACATCTGATTCTATTTTGTTTCCTCTCTCATCCATGCCAGATAAGTTTTGTTCTTTGATATATGCCGTTTGACTTGTCACAAAAATTAAAAAAAAAAAAAAACACATTCTGGTTTGCAAATTCAGCAAATAATTGCCAAATTAATCGAGTTCTTTTGGGGGATAACAAGCTTATTTTCTATTATATCGTTGAATAATCAATACAGCTCAATTGGCTTTGTTTTTGTATAGGTACATATATTTTAGATAAAGTCCATGGAAAGGGTGGAAAAATCCTTAATAGTACTTTTGTTGTAGGGAAAGGTTCTCTCTGACACTCACACCAGATACAGACTGAACTTTTCTTATAAAGTTCAGCTGGTTGAATGCTGTTGATGAAAATAATAATTCAACTCTATAAAGGTCTATAGGTTGTTTCTATTTGTCCATATCTCTAATGATCATGGAGAATTAAGCATGCTATTAGCTGTTTGCCTTTGTTGTGCTATGCTAGTCAGCCAATGATAGGTGCACTTAAATAAGTTTAAGTATGATAGGGACCAGAAGTATGGCAAAGCGGGCAGAAATTGCAACTGTCTTTGTCTTTTACTAGATGCCTTTGCCTTTGTCTGTGACTTTGTCTTTGTCTATCACAATTTCTTGAGAAACATAATTTGGTAAATAAGTTTAAAAGCAAAAGATTTTAGTAATTAAGTTTTAAAAAAACACAGATTTTGTAGTAAACTCATTGATTTATTACTCTGCCTAGGTAGCTAGTATTTCTGAAAGCTTCACCCCCTGAAAGTTGTGTAAGAGAAGGAAAGATATGCCTTTGTCTGTTTACTGACAACTTTGATCGTTAATATTCCATGCAGCTGTTATTTTTGAAAGTTTGACCCACCCTGAAAGGAAACACCTAATTTTATCCAGGTTGGTGACACTCTTTGTCCAGTTTCCTACATACTGTTATAAAACTAAAATTATACAAAGTAGATAACATAACATAGTACAAAATATAGTAAATAGTTCTTCAAAAATTATTAAATATTTATCATATTAGTTCTTCTGGAACTATTAGGGGTTGATCTTTTGGACCACCCAAAACTTTATTGATAGTACAGAACCAAATAAAGTGCAACATGATCCTTGAGGATTTACTTATACTTCCATTTCTTTTATTTTCTCTATACTTCTTTCTTTCTATCTTTTCTTTATTTTCGGTTGTGTTTCAAACTATAGCCCGAGCCCCTAATTTATACTAATTTAATATCGACAATCCAACGTTTCGAGTGAGGCAGCAATCCACACAGTTGAGTTGGTAACATTTAATGCCTTTGAAGACTTGATGCGCAAGCCTTGACTATGAGGTCATCCATTACATAATCATTACATAATACTCTCCCTTAGATAACCGCAAAATAATATAATATATATATATCTTACGGGTATGTTAAAAGCGCTTCATTAAAACTTTGCTAGAAAAACCTAGTGCGAAAAACCTTCGTGAAGGAAAAAGAGTACAATATTTAACTCTCTCTGTAAAAAAAAAAAAAAAAAAAAAACTTTGTTCGCTTTATGAAAGATTTTTGAGACGGTGCATACTAATGATTTGCATAAGTTTCTCAAATGTTGCAGTTGGTAGGGTTTTATTAAATAAGTCTACTAAATTGTCACTTGAACGTATTTGCTAGATATTAATATCACTGTTTTTCTGGAGTTCATGTGTATAAAGTAATGTTGGAGAAATATGTTTTGTTCTGTCACATTTGATGTAGCCTCCCTTAATCTGTGCAATACAAGCTGCATCATCTTCAAATAATATTGTCAAGGTATCTTTAAGTGTAGATAATCCATAACTTTTTCGAATATGTTAAATCAAAGATCTCAGCTAGATGCACTCTATGTTTGCTTCATGAATTGCAATTATTTCAGAATAATTTGAAGAAATTGCAGTTAATGTTTGATTCACAGATCACCATATAACAGTGTTACCATAAGTAAACACATACCCAGTTTGAGATTGAGTTTTATGTGGATCCGAAAGGGAGATGGCGTATGCATAACGAATTAATTTAGGTTGTGATTTTTATAAATAGAATAAACCCATATCAGTTGTCCCTCGCAGATAATGTAGTATATGCTTAATTCATTTTCAATGTCTTTGCATTGGTGCAAAACTATATCTTACCAATAAGTTGACAGAGAATGCTATATCAAGTTTTTCACAATTTGCAAGATACATAAGAGCACTAATTGCACTATGATATGGTACTTTAGGATCGAGAAATTCTTCATCATCTTTTTGAGAACGAAAATGATTTTTTTGTACATTTAGTGATCGAACAACTATTAGAGAACTTAATAGATGAGGTTTAACATATGCTGATTGATGGACAAAAATTTCATTTGATAAGTGCTCAATCTATAATGCAAAGCAAAATTTTGTTCTCCCAAGATCTTTCATTTCAAATTCTTTTTTTAAATAATTAACAACTTTAATAATCTCTTCAAGAGTTTCGACAAGATTCAGATTGTCAACATAGACTGCAATGAAAACTAATATGGATCATGATTTCTTAATGAAAATAGATGAAAAAATTACATCGTTCATATATCCTTCTTTCCATAAATATTCACTTAGACGATTGTACAACATGCGACCGGATTGTTGTAACTTGTATAAAAATTGATGTAGCTTAATAGAATATAAGCTATGGGGTTTGGAGATGTATGCTTTAGGCATTTTAAACCCTTCTGGTATTTTAACATATATGTCGTTTTCTAACTCTCCATATATATAGATTGTCACTACGTTCATTAGATGCATATCAAATCCTTCAGGGATTCTCAAGCTAATAAAAAACCTGAATGTAATTGCATCCATTGCAGGAGAATAAGTCTCATCATAATCAATACTTGGTCTCTGCGAAAAACTTTGTATTACGAGTCATGCTTTATATCGTACAATTCTATTTTTCTCATTTCGCTTCTTTATGAATACCCATTTATATCTAGCCAGTTTTATATTTTCAGGTATTTGGACTACGAGTCTAAATACTTTACATTGTATTAACGAGTTTAATTATGCTTTGATAGCATCTTTTCATTTTGGCCAATTATTTCTTTGTGGACATTCATCGACTGTGTGTGGTTCAGTTTCTTCATTATTTTTGGTAATATCAAGAACCACTTTAATTGAAAATATGTTATCGACAACCATCTTATTTCTATTCCAACTTTCTAATGTATAACCTATTGAGATCTCATTAATTTCAGGTACTATTTCATTTGTAAGAGATATCTTTTCAAAAGGTTCCTCTTCTGGAGATTTTTTTTAAGGACTCTCTTCTTTAGGAAGTTTAGATATTATATTCTCTTCAAGAGTGCCAACTTGCTTAGACATTTTACCTTGTGTCTTTCTTTTTTTTAGGAATAATGTCTTTTGCACCAATAGACCTCCCACGCTTCAAGTGCATTTTAGATTCATTTGCTATTATACTAATAGGTTGTCCTAAAGGGACATCAATACATGCGGGAATATTAACAGCTAGTATATATGATTTTGTCACATTCTTTGTGTCGGTGAACGGATCAGACAATTGATTTACGATTGTCTGCAAATGAATTATTCTATGAATTTTTGATTCATATTGACTTGTTCGAGGATCAATATGAGACAGCGTTGAAACATTCTAATTGATCTCTTGTTGATTTTCTAATTGCATCTTTTCTCCTCTTAATGATGGAAAAACTAACTCATCAAAATGATAGTCCGCAAAACGTGCATTGAAAACATCACCTGTTAAGAGTTCTAGATATCTAATAATAGATGGAGAATAAAAAGCAACATAAATTCCAAGTCGATGCTAGGATCCATTTTAGTACACTGTAGGGGTGAAATTGGAACATATGTAACACAATTAAAAACTCATAAGTGAGAAATATTTGGTTGTTGACCAATGACAATGTCGCACTCAGATTTTTCGCACTCGAGGAATACTTACATAAGCGGGAAAATGTTGTACTCTCTCGTTAGAACTCACCCCCCTAAAAGAATGAGTGCGACTAGGTTTGAATTGAAAATTGATTTAAATAAAGGGCTTTTGAAAAAGATTCGAAGTCGTCACCTAACTTGATTAAGGTGAGTTAGGTCACCTAAACACTAAGAATAATCCGGAGACTACACTTAGGGTTTTTGGAAAACGATTTTGAAAATATCTTCTCAAGAGAGGGTTTTTAAGAAAACAGGTTGTTTGGCAACCTTTGGAAAACATTTAGCCCTTTTTGAAAAATAACTCCTTTTGATCTTTGAAATCAGTGATCCTAAGTTCGGAGGTTGGTTACGTGTAGGGAAGACGCACTAAGCCATCACCTTACCCCACCCTTTTGGTACCTACATGTCAATTTACCCTAGATTTGCCTATGAGAGTCTTTAACTAACTAATGGCCAATCCTATTCGCTTTGAAAAATGATGTTTGAAAAGAAACTAACATGATGCATGATATGCAAGTGCAAGGAAAGAGAATTAAAAAAAATAGATTTGGAAAGAGATTGATTTGAAATTGATTTGATTTGAAAATAGATTTGAAGAGATGGAATTGAAGTTTGAAAATTTGGAAATAGGAATTTGAAATTGGAAGTTTCAAAATAGATTGGAGATTTGGAAAGATTTTGGAATTTGAAATTTGAAATAAGTTGTGGAATTGGAAATTTGAAAAATATGGAGACCGTACCCATGAGGGTTGCCTACGTATCCTTTTGGAGAAATCAGGTCAGTCGTAGTTCGGACCGGAGTCCGATTGAAAATAGAAGAGTTGATTGGAAGAAAGAGATTGAATTGGAAATTAGATTGAAAGATTGAGAGATTGAACTTTGATTGGAAGATTTGAAAAGACTTGACTTTGGAAAACTTGGTTTTAGGAAACCTAGACTAGGAAAGAGAAGAGACTTAGGAAAGATTTGACCTGGAAGAGTTTTAGGAAAGATTGGACTTAGGAAAAATTCGAATTAGGAAAGTTCCGATTTAGGAGAGTTTCGAATTAGGAAAGTTTTCAAATTAGGAAAGTGTCATTTTAGGAAACTTTTGGAATTAGGAAAGTTCCGACTTAGGGAAGTTTTGAAAATTGGAAAGTTTTGATTTTAGAAAATTTTTAAATAGGGAATTTTTTAAAGTAGGAAAGTTTCATTTTAGGAAAGGTTTGAAAAAGGAAAGTTTTTAATTTAGGAAATGTTTGAATTAAGAAAGTTTTGAGTTTAGAAAAGTCTTAGATTTGGAAAGATGTTGAAGTTTTGGAAAGTTTAGAATTTAGAAAGTTTGGAAGTTTAGAAAGATTTAACTTAAAAAAGTTTTGAATTTAGGAAACTTTGAATTTGGAAAGATTCAAAACTTAGAAATTTTAGGATTTAGAAAGTTTTAGAGTTTTAGAAAATCTCGAGATTAAGGAAGGTTTGAGTTTAGAAAAAGTTTGAAAACTTAGATTTGAAAAGTTAAGATTTGAAAAGAGGGTAGAATTAGGAAATATTTGAAAATTGAGTTTTAAAATTTAGAGAAGATTTTTATGTTCAAGTTTTGAAAACTTAAGATTTAGGAAAGTTGAGAATTAGAAAGGATGTGAATTAGGAAAGATTTGGATTACGAAGGGATTGGATTTGGTTTCTAAAAGAGAAAGTTTGATTCTGTTTCTAAAAACGGAGGACGGGATCTAGTTTTCTAAATGGGAAGATTGGATTTGGGCAAGGATTTGGAAAGGAAAGTTTTAGAAACACTAGATTTGGAAGTGTAGAATTTTGACGTAGAAAAGAGGTTTTGGAAATGTGTATAGTTTGGATGTAGAAAACGAGAGATTTTGAAAACCTAGGTTTGGAGCAAAGTTTTAAAAATCATATTTTTGGAAAGAAAATTAGAGTTTTCTAATTGTGAATTCTAGGGCTTGATTTGGACTCTAAGAAAAGAGATTTTTGGAAAGTACGTTTTTAGAAACGAGTTTTTTAGAAGGGAATCCTAGATGGGAGTTTTTTGGAAGGGAGAGTTTTTGGAAAGTAAATTTGAAGAGAGAGTTTTTGAAAAAAGATTTTTAAAGAGAAGGAGTTTTTGAAAAGTGTGTTTTTTAAAACGAAGATTTTAGAAGGAAAATCCTAGAGGAGAGTTTCTAGAAGGAAGATTTTGGAAAGAGAGTTTTTTAAAAAGATTTTTGAAAGGAGATTGTTGGAGAGAGTTTTTAGGAAAGTGAATTTAGGGAGTGTTTTTAGAAAGTGAATTTTGAGGAGAAAGAGTTTTTGGAAAGGAGTTGAAAAAGGAAGCTTTGAAAAATAGATTTTGGAAGGAGTTTTTGAAAACATCTTTGAAGAGGAGAGTTTTAGGAAAGTATATTGAAAGAGATTTTTAGGAAAAGAGTTTTTTGAAAATAGAGTTTCTAGGAAGTGTAAAAACATCTCACTTTCCTAAAGCAATTCTAACCATAGGAGGGCTAGAACCACTTTAGGAAAGCGGTTTTAAAAACAACAAGAGTTGAAAATATAGACCATATTGGTCACTTTGAATGTAACACTTTCTTAAAGCAACCCTAGCCATGGGAAGGCTAGAATCACCCTAGGATTCTGATTTTGAAAACATGTTTTAAAAAAGGAGATTTTAATGCAATTTTGAAAACAAGTTTGAAAATGATTTTGAAAACAACTTTGAAAACGACTTTTAGAAGATGCAAGACCATGATATGCACAATGCAATTTTGGGGTCGTGAACATACAAGGTTAAGGCTTCACCACATAATCAAGGGGGCCAAACCCACGTGGTCTCTAGTTAGACTAGAAGAAAGCCCTCGACACGGTGACTCTCCAATAGCTCAATCCTACACATGGACCGGGATTCCCCTTGTTTCAAACATGCAAAGAAAGGGGGGGAAAGAGATGGGGGATTAAAAGAGAGAAAACCCAAGTGGGTTAGGAGAGAGAAGAGAGAGGGAGAAGTGCGGAAATTTAAATAGGGAGCCTACCGTATGTCTTGTTTATTTTGCGCGCCTTACTTTCTTCGGTCTTCGTCTTGATTTTCGTCTTCAATCTTCAAGAGCCGCCTTCAAGCTTCAAACTTCATATTGCAACTCTTCAAGTCTTCGAAGGAGGGTTGAAGGCTAGTGTATGAGTGTATGGGGATGTATAGGAGTGTATATGAGGCTAGGGTTTGTGTATGGTGGTTAGGGTTTGGAAAACCTAAGGAGGCTAGGGTTTTGGGAGTGTTCGAGCTCTGTATATCGAATTATATGATTTTTAGACTGAGTTGATGGATCCTTTTCACATTGGAAGAGGCTCTGTATTTATAGAGGTTGGACAATACTGGCGCCTGTTGCAGTGACACCAAGCCAAACTTTACACTGGTGCCACGAGGAGTGGCGACATGCCATTTTTTGGCTTGGCACCACTACTAGTGGCGCCAGCCATTTAAAAAATGTTTAAATTCGGTAAGCAACGTATCTTTGACTAGATTTAGGCGCCTGTACTAGTGACTACCATGTAATTTTTAGCTTAGCTTTACTAGGAGTGACTCTAGAAAGTCCGGAAATGATTTGAAGGAACCAAGAATGACCCGGAAGGCTGGAAAGGAGCAGGAACACTTAAAATAGTGTCCTGGAGGTATTTGACTTGAGAAATGAGGATAAGATGGGTCGAAAAGGTTGACCGGGCCTTTAGGGGCAAAACGATCAATTGGACCGAAAAACTGCCGGGACAGACTCGGACTGTCCCGGAAGAAGACTTGGGATCTGGAAATATTATTTAGAATGTTCCCCAAGGTTGTCGGTTCGATATCTAGAGCCGGTGTGGTCGAAAAAGGAGACCGGCCCACTAGGGGCAAAACGGTCATTTTGTACCGGGTTGGCCGGAACTGACTCGGAATGATCCGGAAAGGTAAAGGAAGGTTGAGAATACTATAAGAAGTAATCTCAGAGGGTTACCGGTTTGATACCCAGAGCCGGTGTGGTTCCCGGGGCATTCAGATGCCTAGGGGCAAAATGGTCATCTTGATCAGAAAGTCTCGAAAAAGGTCCAAAGGGCAATTTGGTCATTTTTCACCGAAGTGAGCTAATAGACATTGGTGTTAACCTGGGTTTTGAGTGTTTCCGCCACTCTAACGGCGGTCGTCGTGACATAGGGGTTTGTTGGCAATTCCCTATATCGACCTATTTGTGAGTATTTTCGCTACTCTAACGGTTGTGATATTTATGAGTATTTTCGCTACTCGAACCGTCTCGAGGAATAAACTGTCTCAAAAGAGGGGTTGGAAAGGGGTCTTACTGTCTTCAAAAAGACGTGCCTGAATTGAAACCGTCTCGAGGAATAAACTGTCTCGAGAGTGGGATTGGAAAGGGGACTTACCATCTTCGAAAAGAAGTGCCTGAGTTGGAACCGTCTTGAGAAATAAACTATCTCAAGAGAGGGATTGGAAAGGGGTCTTACTGCCTTCGAAAAGACGTGCCTGAATTGGAACCGTCTCAAGGAATAAATTGTCTCGAGAGTGGGATTGGAAAGGGGTCTTACCGCCTTCGAAAAAACGTGTCTGATTTGGAACCGTCTCGAGGAATAAACTGTCTCGAGAGTGGGATTGGAAAGGGGACTTACCGTCTTCGAAAAGACGTGCCTGGTTGGAACCGCCTTGAGGAATAAACTGTCTCGAGAGAGGGATTGGAAAGGAAAGGACAATGGCCCTAAGGGCATTTTAGTCATTTTGCCTCTATTTGGGCCTGGTGGCCCGCGAAACTATGGACACACAGGATTTGGACTTAAAAAGTTGGTTTCGGTTGGAATACGCCCATAATGACTTGAACACAAGTCTGGACGGAGTGTAGACTGCCGAGCGGTCAAAAATAAGGTGCTTACAGATAAGTTGTAATAGTGAGCATTAATGATAAGCGGTTAGTCAGACATGAACGAATGATGTAGCATACAATATGACATGTCCCCAAGCAAAAATAGGCAATTTTGTTTTTATAAGTAAAAGTCGAGCAATTAACTGAAGTCATTTTATAAAAGATTCTGCAAGATTATTTTTTGTATATGTGTGAGCAATTGAGTATTTAAAATTATTTCCTATTGGCATACAATAATCATCAAAGGCTTGAGATGTAAATTCTCTAACATTATCTAGTCGTATTGTCTTAATTGGCTAATCTACAAACTGTGCTCGTAATCAAATAATTTGAGTATGAAGTCTAGCAAAAGAAATATTATAAGTAGAAAGTAAATAAACATGTGACCATCGTATGGATGCATCTATTAAAACCATTAAATAACGAAATGGTCTACATAGAAGATGTATAGGCCCATAGATATCCCCTTGAATTCTTTGTAAAAATGATGGGGATTCAACAACTACTTTTGAAAGAGATGGTCTGACAATTTTTCTTCATTATCATCTTCATGAAGAATTAAAATCTAAATACCTCATGGTAAAAGACCTATTGATATTATGAAAAAATTTAAAAGAGAGATACGAGCACCAGAAAACCATAATCCTCCTAAAAGCACGATTTAAATGGATGCACCTAAGGTTGTAAGATTTTTAAATAATTAGTGAGTACAACTCCACATTATTTAAAATCAACTCATGATCAAAGTTATGTGGAGAAATTATTACTGATGAAGACATGTTAGAAAAATATTCTCCACATTCTTTGTCTCGAATGTACTTAATCGAGAGCGTGGATTTAGAAAGTATTCTAAGTTAATATCATGTCTTCTTGTGGCTGAGCAAAATAATGAGTTGCTAATGAAAAATCATCAGTCCTGACCTACTGGTTCTGCACCATTCTCTAAAGTGAATGCAATCTTATTTGATGGTTGTGGACGCAAAACGTGGTCATGGACGTGGCCGCGGCAAGAATAGTTTTCGAACTTGCGAGAATTATTGTAAACGTAACACTTATCATATGAAGTTTAAAAATATCACACCATTCCACCAACAGTGAAATAACTTTGCAGTAAAGTAAGAAAAAGGAAAAAAAAATTTACAGAATAAACCTCCTAAGAATTATGAAGATAGTTGTTGTAGGTGTAGAATGAAAGGACATTGGTCACGTACCTGTCGTACACCCAAACATTTGAGAGAACTTTACCAAGTCTCAACTAAAGATAAAAAAAAAAATATAGAAATGCATTTTACGAATTTTGATGGTCCAGTCGATATTACTCATCCAGATGTTTCATATTTCTCTGAAGATGTTAGTGAAAAAATAGACCGTTTAATTGGTGATGGGAATGTCCACATTAATTAATGTTATTTTCTAATTTATTTAGTTTATTACCATCTTTTGTAATAGTTCCTTCATATATATATATATATATATATTTCTTTTAACGCACTCTCTCGTTTTAAATAAGCAATTTTAATATTTTGTATATAGATGCATGAATTGTACTAACGCGTTGATTGTTTCTAAAATGAATAATGAAGGCGCATGTCTAATAGACAATGGAACAATATACACAATTTTTTGAGAGAAAAAATATTTCTCACACTTGACATTAATATTTGGCATAAAAAATTGATTGAAGGCTTCGGAAGAGCCAATATAATATTGTTAAGAGGAACAAAGCTATGTATTGGTGATGCATTGTGCTCTATTAAATGTACAAGAAATTTGATTAGTTTAAAAAATATACGTCGTAATTAATATTATATTGAGACGACAAATGAAGATAATGTGGAATAATTCTACATTATTTCTTATATTACAGGAAAAAAGTATATATCAGAGAAACTTGCTGCATTGTCTTTTGAATTATATTATATTATTATAAAAATTGAGAAATTACCTGTAGTGATGCACCAAAAGTACTTTGAACCAAAGAGTTTTATACTATAGTATGATCATTTGGGTCATCCAGGGTCAACAATGATGCGTCGAATTATTGAGAACTCACATGGACATTTGCTGAAGGATGAGAATATTCTTTTATCAAATGATTATATATGTGCTACTTATTTATAAGAAAATTAATTGTCCAACCATCTCCTTCAAAGGTGGTTGTTAAGTCCCCATCATTTTTACAAAGAATTCAAGAAGATATCTGTAGGCCAATACATCCTCTATTTGGATCATTTCACTATTTTATGGTTTTAATAGATGCATTCATACGATGGTCACATGCTTGTTTTACTTTCTTTCTGTAATTTTGCTTTTGCTAGACTTCTTACCTAAATTATTTGATTACGGCCACAATTTCTAAATTATCTAATTAAGTCAATACGACTAGATAATGCTAGAGAATTTACATCTCAAGTTTTTGATAATTATTTCATGTCAATAGGAATTGATGTTGAACACCCAATTGCTCATCCACATACACAAAATGGTCTTGCAGAATCCTTTATAAAATGGCTTCAGTTAATTGCTCTACCTTTATTTATGAAAACAAAATTATCTATTTTTGCTTAGGGACATGCCAAATTGTATGTTGCATCATTAGTTTATATCCGACCAACCGTTTATTATCAATACTCACCATTACAACTTGTCATCGGTCAACAACCAAATATTTCTTACTTACGAGTTTTTTGTTATGTTGTATATGTTCCAATGTCACCCCCACAACGTACTAAAATATTATATTGGCCCTTCCGGAGCCTTTAATTAATTTTGTTGTGCCAGATATTGTATTGACATTAGCGTCAAATAATGTCAAGTGTGAGAAATATTTTTTCTTTCGAAAAATTGTGTGTATTGTTTCATTGTCTATTAGACATGTGTCTTCATCATTTATTTTAGAAATAATCAACGCATTGGTACTAGTATGATCCATGCATCTTTATACAAAATATTAAAATTGCTTATTTAAAACAAGGGAGTCATTAAAAGGCAAAAACATTTGAAGGAAATATTACAAAAGATGATAATAAACTAAATAAACTAGAAAATAATATTAATTAGTATGGATATTCCCATCACCAATTAAATGGTATATTTTTTCACTAGTATCTTTAAAAAAATTTAAAACATCTAGATGAGCAATATCGACTAGGCCATCAAAATCCGTAAAATGTATTTCTGCATTTTTTCCTTTATCTTTAATTAAGGCTTGGTAAAGTTTTATTAAATGTTTGGGCATATGACAGGTACATGACCAATGTCCTTTCATTCCACACTTATGACAAACATCTTCATAATTCTCGGGAGGTTTATTCTGTCAGCCTTTTCCTTTTTCTTGCTTTATTTTAAGTTGTTCCACTGCTGGTGGCTGCATGATGTGATATTTTTAAACTTTATATGATAAGTGTTACCTTCATAATAATTTTCACGAGTTTAAAAATTATTCTTGCCACAGCTACAGCTACGTCTGCAACTAAGTTTGCATCCATGACCATCAAATGAGATTGTATGCACTTCAGGGAATAGTGTAGAACCAGTAGGTTGGGACTAATAATTTTTCATTAGCAACTCATTATTTTGCTTAGTCACAAGAAGACATGATATTAACTCAGAATACTTTTTAAATTTAGGCTCTCAATATTGTTGCTGTAGGAACACATTTGAGAAATAGAATGTGGAGAATGTTTTTTCTAGCATATATCCATTAGTAATAATTTCTCCACATAACTTTAATCATGAGCTGATTTTAAATAACGTATAGTTGTACTCACTAATAGTTTAAAAATCTTGCAACCTTAGGTGCATCTAATTAAATTAAACTCTTGAGAGGATTACGGTCTTTTGGTTCTCGTATCTCTCCTTAAATTTTTTCATAATGTCAATGTACTATGAGGTATTCAGATTTTTATTCTTCATGAACATGATGACGAAGAAAGTCATTACTTTAGCGCAAGCCTGCTGGGCTGCATAATTTTCCTAAGTTATTATTTGCCCAAGGTTCTTTGCAGTTAGATGGATCTCAGCATCAAGGACTCAAGATAAATAGTTATCGCCAGAAATTTCACGAGTGACAAAGTCAAATTTTCTGAGATTCAACATTTTCAGAATGTTATCCTAACAAAACAATAAAATTTAATTAGGAAAAAATTATTAAAACTACATATATATTTAGTCCACATAAAATAATAAAATGAACACTACTTGAAACAAAGAAACATGTGTCAACATGAATATTAAATAATCATTACCTTCGAAAAATCTTACACTTCGTAAAAGTCATCAAGCATTAAAAGCTACGAGACGTATATGTATGTGTGTATTAAAAGTATCGTAGTGATAATGTGTTATAAAACTTAAAAGAATATAAAGCAGATAAAATAATTTAGCACAAAATAGAGTAAATAGTTATTCAGGAACTGTCAAATATTTATCATATTAATTTCTTCTGAAACTATTAAGGATTGATCTTCTGGACCACTTGAGACTTTATTGATAGTACAGAACCAAATAAAATACAACATGATTCTTGAGGATTTACTTATATTTCCCTTCTTTCTATTTTTTCTTTGTTTCTTTGTTTCTATTTTTACTCTATTTTCGGTTGTGTTTCAAACTATAACATGAGCTCCTAATTTGTACTAATTGAATGTCAGCAATCCGATGTTTCGAGTGAGGTGGCAATTCACAAAATTGAGTCGGCAACATTTAATACTTTGAAGACTTGATGAGCAAGCCTTGCCTATAAGGTCATCCATTACATAATCATTGCATAATACGGGTGCTTTTGTTGAGAGAAATATTGTATTGACATTAGTACACACATACATATATGTTTCATAACTTTTAATGCTTGATGACTTCTACAATGTGTAAAATTTTCAAAAGGTAACGAATATTTAATATTTATAATGACACATGTTTCTTTGTTTCAAGAAGTGTTCATCTTATTATTTTATGTGGCCTGAATATATATATATAGTCTTAATAATCTTGTTCTGATTAAATCTTATTATTTTGTTAGTATAGCATTTTGAAAATATCGAGTCTCACAAAATTGAAATTCATTGCTCTTGACATTTTTTGCAATAACTATTTATCTTGGATCATTGATATTGAGACCCATCTAATTGCAAAGGACCTTGGGTAAACAATAATTGAGAAAAATGATGCATCCAAGCAAGATCACATTAAAGTAATAATTTTTCTTTGTCGTCTTTATGAAGAATTAAAGTCTAAATACCTCAAGGTAAAAAACCCATTGACACTATAGAAAAATTTAAAGGAGAGATATGAGCACCGAAAGACCGTAATCTTTCTAGGAGCCTGATTTAATTGGATGCATATGAGATTGCAAGATTTTAAAACTGTCAGTGAGTACAATTCTGCATTATTTAAAATCGCTCACGATTAAAGTAATGTGGAGAAATTATTACTGATTAAGACATGTTGAAAAAAATATTCTCCACATTTTATGCGTCGAATGTACTCCTGCAGTAACAATATCAAGAGCGTGGATTTAGAAAGTATTCTGAGTTAATATTATATCTTCTTGTAGCTGAGCAAAATAATGAATTGCTAATAAAAAATCATCAGTCTCGATCTACTAATTCTGCACCATTCCCAATAAATGCAATCTTATTTGATGGTCGTGAACGCAGATGTAATTGCAGACGTGGCTGTGGCAAGAATAGTTTTTGAACTCATGAAAATTATCGTGTTGATAACGTGTTACAAAACTAAAAGAATATAAAGCAAATAAAATAACTTAGCACAACATATAGTAAATAGTTCTTCAGGAACTGTCAAATATTCATCATATTAGTTCTTCTGAAATTATTAGAGTTTAATATTCTGGATCACCCAAGACTTTATTAATAGTACATAACCAAATAAAATACAACATGATCCTTGAGGATTTACCTATACTTCTCTTCCTTCTATTTTCTCTCTGCTTATTTCTTTCTATTTTTCCTCTATTTTCAATTATGTTTCAAACTGTAGCCCAAGCTCCTAGTTTATACTAATTGAATGTCGACAATCCGTCATTTCGAGCGAGGCGGCAATTCGCACAATTGAGTCGGCAACATTTAATGCCCTCGAAGATTTAATAAGCAAGCCTTGCTTATGAGGTTGTCCATTACATAATCATTACTTAATATAAACTTCTTTTTTCCAGTTTTTGTTCTTTGTCAGTGATAACAAAATTATGCAAATGATTGCTCTTGAAATAGTAGTCTCTAAGCCCAAAATGGAAGTTGATTAGTTGAATTTAGTTGTTAATTTAATATTTTTATTCCCAAAATGTATTAAACCCCTTTTGTACACTTTTCGCAAGAATCAGAGCTTAAGACGAGGCAAATGGGCAAAAAAATAGGAAGACCGTTTGATTGGGCCAACAGACTGAACGATCGGCCATTTGAACCATCCTTCGAAGGTTCGATCAACCGATCGATCACAGAACATCCCGTTCGATCAGCGACGCCGGAAATAGCTCTGTTCGGCCTTCTGTCGCAAACTTCAGAGGGGGCGTTTTATCGATCGATCGGCCGTTTAATCCGTGACGTCGAAACGCCCTCCCACAACGAACATCAACCAAACTTCAAAGACGGTCCTAATCCGTTCGATCGGGGATTCGATCGCCATGGACGTTCGATTAGTTGTTCGATCGCACTTCCACACTGATCGATTGGTCGGTACAGAATCTGATTCTCTGTAGAATATAAAAGCTGTATGTGCGGGGACAAAAGGGGAGTTCGAGAATTCCAGATCTGAAAAGCTGTGAAGCAGTTTTTAATGAACTTTTGGGAGATTTTGTAAGGTTTTAGCTAGGTTTTTATTAAAGCTTTGTCATTTTGTCATTTATTTTTCTTTATATTGTTGTAAATGAATGTTCACGTATAAAAGTTGAAGTTTCTTTTACTTTCTTAGTAACCAAACACTAGTTTCTCTTTATTTAATGTTAGATTTACCTTCATTTATGCATTTTATTATAGATTCAAGTAGCTAACATCTCTTGGATGTGGTTGTGAAGATTCACCAAGGATCTTCAAGTGTTTAAAAGGAGATGTATGAACTTTAAAGCTATAACTTTAGATTTCTATGGTTTTATTTGGTTGAGTGAGATTCATTGGAAAACTTAGATTCATAACCCCTTTTGGTAATATTTATGTACAACTCAATTTTTGATATAGGTATTGCACATTTCTAAGGTTTGATTTTAGGGTGCTACTCATATATTTCATCTTTACACTCAATTAAACATGAACCCAATGATTTATGGTCAAAATCTTCTGAATTAAGAATCTAAGGTGTGATTCTTGATTTGAGTTATAAAACTCTCAATTGAAACCCTTGTTGTGAATTGATGAATTGAATCAATCATATCCAAGCTTTTCCTTAATTGCAAATAAATTAGATTTAATTGCCTTCATTAATTTTTAATTACTTGCACTAGTCATAGAACGACCATCATCTCAAACCAATAAGTTTTTGGTCTCTTTATATCAGAAAAGAAAAGATTCTTATTTGCAATTCATAATGATAAGTTCCTGTGCTAGTTGAGCATGGTTTGCTATATTTACAAAATTTCCTTTGGAGAAAACAACACCGGATTTTTCGGTTTATACTATATCGCGACTCCAGTATTCTTGTGAGATAACTCCATTTGTGAAGTACATCTAGGAGCGAACTAAGTTTTAGCATCGTTGCCAGAGAATTCGTAGGAGAAAGTTGCATTGGACGCATGCTAAGGATTGCAAAAATTGAAAAACAAAAAAATAATGATAAGCAAAAAGGGTGGATTTCATCACCACCCCATGGGAAGCATCTACGGGCTTCGGGCCCAGGTACAATCTAATTTCCCTTAAAGTGTTTTGTTTTTCTAGGATTATTTTTATTTCTTTTTTTTTTTTAAGTTTCTTTTGTTTGTTATAGTATAATTGCATTGCATATTGTTAGGGATTTTTCCCTCTTTAGAAGTATTTAGTGGAGATAGGTTAGTGTGCTTAAAGTGCAAATTGGTGGTACATTTTATGCATGTGGAGATTGGAGGTGTGGGATTGAATTGAAAAAAAGCTGTTGTTCGGCCTACGAAATTGTGTATGATGTGTTGAACGACCCTAATGGTCCAACCTTATGTGTGCATTCATTCTTGCATGTCATTTTTAACTAGGGACGTACACCGTCATCTTGTGAGAATTGAGAGTATTGAGAGCATTGAGAGCAATGAGAGCATAAACACATCTTCACCAACACCTAGCTTACCATTAGTGGTTGACCTAGGTTTCATCCCAATGGCAAATCTTAATGAAGCAGGCTTACCTAATGTTCAACCCATTCATCCTAATGTCCAACTCAACACGGATGGTAATGAGGAGTTTGAGAGAGGGAGCAACCATGGTGACGTGGCGGTTCCCCCTCTACGAACTCGAAGGGATTACCTAAATCCACCAAGACAAGTACCAACATCATGCATTGTTTTCTCGCCCCACCACAACACTCTAACATTAGGTGGGGAATAATGCAAATGTTGCCTCAATTCTATGGAATGGATTTGGAACAACCCTACATTTGTCTTAAGGAATTTGAGGATGCTTGTTCGATTGCAATGGACAACTTATGTCCAAGGGAAGTATTTTTGTCGAAACTCTTCCCATTTTGCTTGAAGTATAAGGCCAAGCTTTGGTTTAACTCATTGCGGCTTATGTACATCCACTCTTAGGCTACTCTTCAAGGGAAATTTTTTAGTAAATTTCTTTCCAAAAATTGAACCGAAGTCATAAGGAGGCAAATTTTTCAGTTTTCTCCTATGTTGGGAAAAACTTTCTTTCAATGTTGGGAAAGGTTCAAAGACCTCTTAAATTCTTGTGCTCATCACTATTTTGTCGATTGGCATGTCATCAACACATTCTATTCTTCTTTGACCCCCCAACTTAAGCAATTTGTTGAGTCCATGTGTGTGGGGACTTTTTTGACAAACTACCTCATGAGGCATACGATTACTTTGATACTTTGGCAAATAAGGCTAAAGATCGAGCACTTATCGGGACCCAAAATCCCGAGGGTCGCTTAATTTAACAAGGGGTAGGAAGGTATCAACTCAAGGAAGTTGATGATGTCAATGCTAGGGTAGCCACCTTAGCGAGAAAGTTAGAGGCTCTTGAAGTCAAAAAGGTTCAATCGGTGGAGAGTGAAGTGATGAGAGAAACATGTTGTCTTGTATGTGAAACGTCAAAGCGTAACACCTCTTCATGCCCAATCATTCCGAGTGTGAAGGAGGCTTTGCATGGCCAAGTTAATGCAATTGGCCAATATCCAAGAGGAGGGGGCAAACCCTATTCTAACACATACAACCCGTGATGGAGAGATCATCCCAATTTTGGGTGGAGGAATCAGGGGACTTCAAACTCCCACAACTACCAAGGAGGATATCAAAGCCCTTAATCATGTCAAGCACCTCTTTCACCTCCATAAGCACTCCAACCCCAACATCAATCTTACCAACAAGCACCCATGACCCAATTCAAACTCAACTAAGGCCGTATCAACCTCTCTATACGAAACTAATAGAGGACAATGTTTATCAACTTGCCAAAGACATGAGGGGGGTTAGTACAAGGGTTGACAAGCAAGAAAAGGTGCTAGATCAACACTTTAGGTTGCTTGAGGACATACAAAAGCAAATGTCTACATTGACACAAACTTTAACTTATAATATGCTGGGAAGATTCCCGACTCAACCTCAACCTAATCCAGCGGTTAGGCAAGTACACATAACGGAAGGTAAGAGTGACCTTTAATCAAGTCATGAACATGTACAAGCCATAACCACCCTTAGAAGTGGCAAGACGATTGACAAAACCATCTCACCTCGGGATGAGACTTCTAGAGTGAGTGTTGATAAGGAAGAAAAAGGAAAAGAGAGAGAGAGAGAGAGAGAGAGAGAGAGAGAGAGAGAGAGAGAGAGAGAGAGAGAGAGAGAGAGAGGAAAAGGAGCCAAGAGAGGGGGAAGAAATCTTAGCCAACCCCGTGGAGATTTTGAGTGGGAGTGAAAAGGAGAAGAGGAGGGACATAGCAAAATATACTCCCTTTCCACGAAGGTTGACCAAATCTAAGAATAAACTTCTCAATGCTGAAATTTATGAAGTTTTCAAGCAAATTAAGGTTAACATCCCGATCCTTGATGCAATCAAGCAAATACTTTCATATGCGAAGTTCTTAAAGGACTTATGTACTTTCAAGATTAGATTACATGTCAAGGAGACCGCCATGATGAATGAGAATCAAAGTACTATTTTACAATGCAAAATTGTGCCAAAATTCAGGGACCCCCGATGTCGTATCATTTCTTGTACCATAAGGAACACCAAGATAGATTGAGCCTTGTTGGATTTACGGTCTAGTGTTAATCTTTTACCCTTTTCGGTGTATAAGGAACTTGGCCTAGGAGATTTGAGCCCTACTCGTGTTACTTTGCAATTGGCGAATTGTTCTATCAATGTTCCAAAAGGCATCATTAAGGATGTTCTTATTCAAATTGATAACTTTTGCTTATCGGTTGATTTTATAGTCCTAGATACTCAACCGGATGAGACTTGTATAGCTCACAACCAAATTCTTGTGATTTTAGGACGCCCTTTCTTGCTACTTCCAATACCATCATTCATTATAGGAATGGGTTAGTGAAATTGTCATTTGGCAACACCACCTTTGAGCTTAACATCTTTTCGGTTACTAAACAAAAGGGAGAGTGTGAGGATATTCGGGAGGTTGATATCATTAAGAGCATAGTTCAAAACCACTTTGATAAAGAGGTCTTTAAGGACCCATTGGAGAGAGCATTAGTGAGAAGTGAACCTCACGTGTCACTTGATAGTGAGAGCATGGCATTGAGTGAGGTTTCTTACTTAGAGGGTGAGAGTGAGCAGTGTATACATGTGGGTTAATGGACCCCTTCTTTTGAAACTCTACATTCTAGTGCTGATAAACCAATTCCTTCAGAAGAGAAGCCTCCCATCCCCGTGAGGAAGCCTTTGCCTTCCAACTTAAAGTATGCATTTTTATGGATGAAGAGTCTTACCCTATCATGATTTCCTCTAACTTATCTTGGAGTCAAGAGGAAGGGTTGATAACATTGCTTAAGAAACATAGGAAAGGCCTAGGATGGACTATCGCCGATCTTCACGGGATTAGTCCTCTCATGTGCACTCACCGAATCTTCTTAGAAGAAGAGGCTAAATCCGTTCGCCAAATGTAAAGGCGATTGAATCCAAATATAAAGGAAGTGGTTAAAGGTAAGGTTTTAAAATTGTTAGATCCAGGTATCATCTACCCCATCTCAGATTCGAAATGGGTGAGTCCAACCCAAGTGGTGCCTAAGAAATTGGGTGTCATGGTAGTAAAGAATGACAAGAATGAGTTAATGTCAACCCGTGTGCAAACCAGGTGGCAAATGTGCATTGATTATCGTCGCTTTAACATTGTGACCTGTAAGGACCATTTCCCTTTACCATTCCTTGATCAAGTTTTAGAGAGAGTGTCCGGAAAGGCTTTCTATTGTTTCCTAGATGGATACTCTGGGTATAATCAAATTGATGTAACCCTTGAGAATCAAGCCAAGACAACATTCACTTGTCCCTTTGGTACATATGCTTACAAACGTATGCCTTTCAGGTTATGTAATGCACCGACAACATTTTAAAGGTTCATAATGAGCATATTTAGTGACATGGTTGAGCAAATCTTTAAAATCTTTATGGATGATTTTTCCATTTATAAGGATACTTATGAGGGTTGTTTTGAGAACCTAGGAAAAGTTTTAATGAGATGTGAGGAGAGTAATCTTGTGCTCAATTGGGAGAAATGTCATTTCATGGTTACTAGTAGTATAGTTTTGGGCCATATTGTGTCGGCCCAAGGGCTTGAGGTGGATAAGGCAAAGATTGATTAATTCAAAAATTACCCACCTTGACTTGTGTGGAGGTTAGATAATTTCTTAAGCATGCCGGTTTATTTCGGTGTTTCATTAAGGGCTTTAGTGTAGTTTTTAGGCCAATGTGTCATCTCTTGTCCCAAGATTTTCCATTTAAGTGGACATCGTTTTATTAACAAGCTTTTGACAAGTTAAAAAGACTATTAATATCAGCCCCAATCATTCGTGCACCCGATTGGTCTTTTCCATTTAAGCAAATGTGTGATGCTAGTGATTATGTCGTAAGAACTGTCCTAAGACAGAGTTGATAAGAATTTGTACGTCATTTATTATGCTTCTAAAACTCTCAATGAAGCTCAAATCAACTACATATACCACAACTGAAAAGAATTCCCTGCAATGATTTTTACACTAGACAAATTTAGATATTACTTAATTGGGTCATTGATCATCATTTACACCGACTATGCTGCTCTAAAATATCTCCTCACTAAACCCTATGAAAAATCCCGTCTCATTCAGTGGGCAGTAGAATTTTCAGAATAGCAACATCGACTTAAGACTAGCAGTACCCAATTACTTCATCAGCCTTGAAATGAGGTCACGCCTTCTAATCGTCCAGCTATTATTAAGAAAAATCAAAATAAGCCATGTTCTCTTACCATCTTGCAAGTCCCGGAAGAGATAAAAAAAAATTTAAGCATATTTTATATTCAATGCTCTAGATATTTATATATTGTAAATCTGAAACTACTCTTTCATCCATAGATAGAGGCACAAGGTTTAAAACACAACAATAAGGGGATTAAAAATTTTCCATTTTTCGGTCAAAACAAAATTTCTTCTACATTAGTGCCATCTCAATTCAAATGTTATTTACCAGGTCTCATTCAACAAATGGTGGCCCCTCAGAAATCCAGCTCCCTTTGCCATAGCAGCCAAATTGGATAACTGGAATTGGCATTGCACCACCCATGGTTTCTTCAGTGTCTCACTCCAATTTTATTGGATGCCACTTTCAGTATCACTGTCAAAAACACTGGCGCAGTCGATTACATTTGCCGAAAATGGACAAAAAGAAACTAACAATATCTAGAATAAAAATAGCACTATAGAACATTTTCACTTCATTCAACCGTGTGTTCTTGTTGTGGCCCGCTGTGGTGTATAATATCACCTAAGTATCTGTTATTTGCTATGGCCATATCATTTCTATTCCAATGGAAGTGATGTGCAAGACAACAGTGATGACAACTCCTCTTGTGCTGCCAATCCAAAGCCTTGCCACCGTACTCTACTGAAATTGTCAAGCAAGAATATATACCTGTAGAGTGCCAAACACCCAAAAAAAAAAAAAAAAAGAAGCCTCAGAACTACCAAATATCATCTGGCTAATGATGATCGAAATTACAAAACTACAAAGATTCGAATCCAGTGAGAAGGTTTAGTATTTTAAGCTCTTTTCTGAAGTTCTCTTTTCTGAAGTAATAATGGTCCCCAAATGAATAAACGATCTGTCTCTGCAGAAAATCCTTTCCTCCATCAGGTTTAGATTTCCTCATTATCCGAAGGACTAGCCGCTTAATGGGATTGCGTGATAATAGCCATGAGTCTATAAAGGAGATCTAAACATGCAATAACTTGTTTATTAATAATGTGATTGAACATGATCATAGAAAAACACACATTTAAGAACTTTTAAAAATAGATGCATGCGTCTTACTACCATCCCAATGGCTTATAACTCTTAAATCGACCAACTGTAGGCACAAAAAAAAAAAAAGCACCACACAAAATTAAGCTATATTTTTCATTTTTCTTTCCCCCCAAAAAATAAATATTTGATTGTGGTTTGGGTTATTATTGTGGATCTATAAATGGAGCTTTCTATATTCTAGATGATTGCACCAAAACAGAACCTTTTTGTTCAGGTCAGGGTCTTACACATGCTTTCAGATGACTTAAGGACATTGGGATGACTCTACTCTGCTTTCTCCCAGCCCCTTTTTATTCCCTAAGGAAAAAGACATGTCTAACGATAAAAGTTCTTTGTGCAAAAGCAAAGGCTTAGTTGGTACACAACATTTTCAGGCACAAATACGAGAGACGTGCTAATGCAAACTAAAGCTTCCAAGCAATTACTCAGGGTGTTAATCAGTTTTAGACATGAACAGTGTCACAGAGAGAGAGAGAGAGAGAGAGAGAGAGAACAGATATAGATAGATGCAGCACTTGTTTCTTTACAGTAAAAAAACCAACAGATCAATATAGCTTGTAAAAGATAGCAAAAATGATTGGTGCACAAAAGATTCAACCATCACCCATGGCATGTGTATGTGTACATATCAAACTAGTAACTAAATAAAAGAAAGAAAGAAACTTGTAATCAAGACTAAATTTTATATTCATATACAGGTGATAATCAAATGGTCTCAAAGAAGAATGACAATGTGTTTATTTCGAGTCAGGAAAGCTCAAGCTAGAAGAAAAAACTTTGAATTCAGGTAATCATCCAGCCTTGACAAGATTTAATGATCATGTGATAATGGGTCCCTCAGATCGAATCAGGTTCAAAGATATTGAAAACAACTAATTTTACATCATTGACTAGTAGTAGGGGTAAAATGTTTAAATAAATAGTCACAAAATTAGTAGAAGTGATGATAAATATAGTTATCATCATTTATTTATTTTATTTACTTATTTATGCTTATAATCAATAAAGTAAATTTTATTAAAAGCTGGCAAGGGGCTGCAGCCCATATAAACAGAACATATTCAAAATCAAAGAAACCCTACATAACTCCATGCTAGGAAGCACGGACACACCGTTTAGGGTGCCGTTTGCGTGTCGGACACACCGCGGACACGGATACTCCTAGGACACGCCAAAATACGTGTCGGACACGCCAGGTGGCGTGTCCTGTTTTTTTTTTTTAAACTGTGGACATGTCGGGGACACGGCTGGGACACGTCGAGGACACGGCTGGGACACGTTTATGACATGGCAGGGGTTAAAGTGTAATTATGAAAATTTTTAAATGGGGTATGTTTTTTAATTTTCTTAACTTCAATATAAAATGTACAAAATATCTCAAATCAAAACATTTCTTCTTCTTCTTCTTCACTGTCCAAACTGCTGCTACTATATTTCTTCTTTTTTCCTTCTTTTTTTGTTCTTATTTTTCTTATTCACTGCCATTTCTGTTGTTTGTTTCACTACTGGTTATGTTCAATGTGGGTACTGCCCTGCAAAATCAACTAAATAAATTGGTACTGTTTATCTGCCATTGCTATTTTTTTTTTTTTTTTGGGTGAAAGTTGGATGCTTGCTAGTTTATGCATTAGATAGTAATGAATCTAATGATGTATTGGATGATAATCTTCTTTAACTTGTGTTTTTATTTGTGCTTGATGGATGATGAATTGATAACCTGTCGTCTATTATATTGAGTATTGAATTTTTTAATATTTTTGGTGGTAGGTGAATGTTATATTTATAGACATGGAAAATAAAATATATAAAAATAATAATTTTTTGCCGTGTCCCCGCCGTATCTGTGTTCCCTATTTTTTGAAATTGCTGTGTCCCGTGTCCGTATCTGTGTCCGTATCTGTGTCCGTGTCTGTATCCGTGCTTTTTAGACTCCATGTGTTCCTCAAAACCCACAAAGCTCCTAAGGGAAGTGACCACCTTCCCAACATCTAAGTGTACAGAATTATAATTTTGTCTTTTAAATAGGAATGTATGCTAATGGCTGTCAATTGTCTCCAAATAGGTGATCTTCAAAGTTCAAATTGAATTGAACCTCAAAAGATTTCAAAATCCAATTGCTCTATGCCACCATATTGTTTGATCCCCATAAATGGAGAGCAGAAGTTGTTTTTCATGAATACCCTCAACTAAGCACATAGCTCATTGTCAAGTTTCTTCAAAAAAGTAACAAACAACAATGAAGCTAAACGTGCATCCTATATTAAAAAAGTGTACCTGAATTCAGAGGAACAAAATTTGTGTAATTATAAAAAAAAAATTAAAAAACAAATATGAGTTGATGAAGTCTCATTAGCTGCTCCAAAAATTCTCTTCTTAAGGATATGAACAATATAGGCAAAATTTTGAAATAGATAATCCAGGTTTTCAACAATGGCTCCAGAATATACAAAGTTTGAAGAATTAAATGGATCTTTCAATTGAATAAGATAGTAAGAACTCCAGATTCTAGGTATGTAATTTAAAACTAATTTAAGGGTGTTCTCCTTTTCTAATTTAAAACTACGAGCTGGAAACAAATATGAAGAACTGAACCAGTCTTCCAATTAAGCAATAAAGTTATAGTACCTTGTATAACTGAACTTTTTCTGAGTTACTGAAAGCCTCAAGAAAAGGCACGTTCCAAGAATCAACCATTGCCTGTCAAAGAAGAGAAATTTCAACAAGGACAGCAACTATACAAGAAAGCAAATTTCCAGCAAATTATCTTTCAAAAATTTGTTGGCATAGCTATAGGTCTCACACAATGCCTTTGTATAATAGCCCAAGTCTGGAAATATGTAGGTTTTGTGTATTCCCCATGTTTTGCTTCTCAAGTTCTTAAAAATTGGAGTAATGAACATAATGAAATATTGATGCTCAAGTCCAAGCTCGGAGAGATAAACCATTAGAGCATTTACCCATTTGAACTTCTTCCAAGTGATTGGGCCTATTTAAGCCGTTACACAAACAACAAACAGAAAATGCATCCTAGGTTTCTTTCTTCCCTTTTTTGAGGCTCCAAAAAAATGAAAGAAAAGCATACTAGGATATAAAAACATCATTGTCTCTAGAGCATAAGAACGTCAAATATGCTTGATTGACAAAGTTTCAACAAACAAGTCACACAGAGGTGAGAATATGGATCTTCTATTGAGGGACAGAGTTAAACTGTCAAAGCAAATCTGGTACAAGGCTCATGCATGAAGTAGCAAAAGAGGTCGATAACAGCTTCCACCATAGTGGTTAAACAACCACAACAACTTGATACACAGAAAGCGGAATGAACAAGCAAGTTTATACATGTTAACGAATTGAACAAGATATATATATATATATATATATACATATATATGAATATGTAGATTCTGAGCTTCATATGAAATCTTTTCACCTAAGCTCTAAAACAGTCTTTCACAAAAGGCTGACTATGGCTTCCTACAATAGGATAAAAGAACACATTGGGATGGAGAGTTATAATCGTTCTGTATGCATTGTGAGGGAGAGTTATAATTCGTTCTGTTGCACTCTAGAAACTACATCTAAAAATGTAAATCAAATAGAAAGCATGAGTTATATAGTCCTTATTAATAAACTAAAACCATTTGAGCAATAATGTAAAGTATGATCATAAATCAATAACAGATAACCATATATTTTAAACCTGAGAATTTGCTCGGAATGAAGGACACAGTAAGGTTGCCTTTGGGACAACTGACTGGTATGCATCGACATCCTTCCCATTAGCAGTAATGGGCAGCTTAAGAGTTGTACCATCCAAATAATTCACTTCTTATGCCGGAAACTTCACAGCTGCCATTGCCAGAATGATAATCTTATTTGCCATTGCAATCTGCGTGGAGTAACATCACTAAATCCAATTACAAATTAACAATAGAAAACTCCAAAACACAATAATTCCCCAATAATTACAATCCAGAAATTGACATTTGATACAATAACTACCTTATCGTACCTTGCCACCTTGTTTATTAATCTCAGAAATGTCAGCAAAGTAACCCCTATTCATCTCATCTGCACTGTGCTAGATAACATTATAACAATTCAAATTCAATTCATGGACTATATAAGGGGGTTTTGAGAAAGTTTACAGAACCCAATACAGGTATTGAAATGTACAGCCGAGCACACTCTTTCTCGATCGCAGCTTTGTTTCCAATCTGTAATCAAAAGGGTTTTCAATGCAACACATAGAGAAGTTTGAGTTTTAAGTTTGTAAGTTGTATTTTAGGCTTAGTGTGGTCCGATGTTTTTGCTTCCGCGAATGCAAAAAGTAAAACACCAAATTACATTCGCTTTCTTTTAGGTTTCAGAATATTATACCTCATCTTTTCACATTTTAAAAATTATATCTCCATCGTTAAAGTATGAGATGAGTTGTATTTTTTTTTAAATTTTAAATTTTTTAACAAAATATATGTAATATTAGCACAAAAAAAAAAAGTTCATTACTTAAATTATCTTTAATGTATATAAAATAACATAAATGAATTTTTTTTCTCATAAGATTAATTAGTGTGTTAATTTTGAGCCTTCTTTTAAAAAAAAGATATATTACCAGTATAAGATTTTAATTATATGTCACATCTGTATAAAACACCATTTTAATTAATAAATAAATTATATGTCTCATATTTTAATAAAACTTTATATGCTATAATTAAATTTCTATATAAATTCTATAATTTTTTATACAAAAAATAGTCAAGAAGAGTCGAGAACTGAGAATTGCCGATGCCGTGGAGCTCAATCGCTTCAACCGCAACATCTTCGATCTGATTTCTTCTCTCTCTATCTCTCTTTGAGCTCGTCCGTCGGTTTCTATCTCTGCCCCGTACCTCCGGTATGAGCTTTGGGCCTAAGCCGAGGTACGAAGGGCGCCACTAATTGGGCCGAAATTGAGCCTAGTCCAACAAGACTACATTGGATTCTTCTTTAATTCTTTTGGGCCGTTTCCCTTGCATTGGACACTCACTTCAATGGGTTGGTTTCTTTCACAATTTCTGTTATTGTTTTTTTCCCTTCTTTTCCTTTTTCCATTTTCCTTTGGGATGCTTTTCTACAATTCAATTAAAGCTGAGAGACTAATTCCTGACCAAAACAAAAATAATAACCAAGGGAAGAAGCCATTATCACACAGCGGTAGAGTCAGGATGGAACCAAAAATTATATCGAGGGGAGGCTGTGGAAGATTAAGGTGAAATTTTTTAAATTTTGTTGAGGGGTTAACAAAAAAATTCTCTTGAATTTTAAAAGGTCAAGATAAATTTTTTGAATTTTATCGGGGCTTAAGAACTTAATGTAAAAATCGTTAAATTTTGGAACGTTAGAGGAAATTTTTTAAAATTAAAGGGGGGCCAATATGCTATTTCTTATTATAAATACTCAAAATTCATAGGGCTTAAATAGAATTTCATCAAAGTTTAGGAGGGGCCGTGGCCCCAAGGTCGAACCATAGGTCTGTCATCATATTGAGGGTACAAGGTTATCACTTTCAGTAAAATTTGAGAGATGTATTAAATTGACAGCCTTAGATCTAATTTTTTGTGAAGAGGTTGATTCTTGTGACTCAAACCCTCGCCACAACGTTAAGGTAGATCATATTTGCCATCACATTAGGTCCCTGACTTCTACATGCTTAGTTAAGTTGATTTCATAAAAGAAAAAAAGTAATGAATTCAACGAAAACTAATGGGGTTGGGTTCTCTTTCCTTTTTGTGTTCTTGTAGCTTTGTAAATATATATATATATATATATTATGGGTTTTCAACTTCTAGCTTCTGTTTTAGCCTTGAAACTAGTAAAAAGTTTCTGAAGTCGAAAATTCATAAAAAAAGGATCCAAACGAATCCTTAACTTGCTTTTTGAGGATTTCTTTTTCTTTTTCTTTTTTACTTTTGGGCTGTTTTTGTAAACCCCATGTCTAGTGCATTATCCATGGGCTAGGCTTTTGCACAGAGGACGCTATACAATGGGAAAGCCTACTCCAAAGTCAAAAGCATTGTAACAATGTGATGCATTGCCAAGAATTCTCTACTCATGATGTTGTGTATGAAATTAGTATAATTGGAGTCCAAATTAAAGTAGTATTGGTCTCTAACACATAACACAGATCAGTACATCACCTTTTCCATATGGGAGTAAATGAAATTACCTTTACTTTTTCATGGATTCTTTTTTTGCTTTTCCAGTATCGGTACCTTGTAGCCTCAAATAAAAAAATATAAAAAAAATTCAGCTAATTTTGGTCAAAAAACAATTACTTCTAATGTGAGTCGCAGTTATTACAAATGCGGACTATAATTACTATAATATTATTATATTGTGAAATAATTATTATTACATCGAGTAGTAACTGTAGTTAGTCCAAGTAATAATTATTAGGTACCACAAGTACCCATTTTTCGTTCTTTTTAATCAAATGAGATTACTAGGTACGTGGCCACATACAACAGAGTTCAGTACATTACTTGGTACCTATGGGTGTAAATGGGATTCGGGTTATTTTCTTGTTCTTTTTAAACAAATGAGATTAGATAATTAGTTTTTCTTTTTCCTTTTCTTAGTGTTTTCAAAAAATTGAAACTTAAGCACTAAATATTTGAGTACTAAATCAATAGCATTAAAAATATTTAAGTGCTAATTTTTTAAATTGAAATTTCAAATATATACATTTTCCCAATAAGATTATATTTTTACAACTAAATCCTATTAAGTTTAATTGGCATTGTGTTATATCTTGCTGACTTAAAATTAGGAAAATTTTAAATTAAGTTTTCAATTTTAAGGGATAATTGATCGTACATTATAAAATGCACTTCAGAAGGAACTATTGAGGATTTTAAAGATTTTAAATACTGAATGGGATTATCAAACAACCTCTTAGTCTTCTATATTACATTATTGGGTAGAGAAAAAGGCAATTCCTCTTAGTCTTCAATATTACACTATTAGGTAGAGAAAAAGACAATTCTACTAAGGTCATTTGATTGAACATGTTGAATATGATCCTTCTGGATTTTATATGAACATGAAAACAAGAAGGGCTACTTGGGGGCCCCTACGAGGTGGACATTTCTTTAGCTCTTATTACATAAAAACATATCTAATGTATTCATTACATAAAAGTCAAACCTCTCAGTATTTATCATATGCAAGTGCCTTCCTACTTTGGTCCCCTCCACATATATTTATTTATTTTATTTCTTTTTTGTTAACATGGTAGTTAAGTGGAACCATAAGGACTGTAAATTCGGACCTCCCCTGGTACAAACTATAAATTTGGACATTTTGAGATTTAATCGATATATATCTATGGTTTGTGTGTGATTGCAATGCTCAAATAGGAAGTGGTTCCTCGTCATAAAAAAAAAAGAAAAAGAAAAATAAACGAAAAGTATTTTCTCCAATTAGTGGTGTTCTTAAGTAGGCCAGCTGCCCACATTCACCTTGGTCAAATTTGGAGTTTCAAACGGCGAGAGCATAAGAATATTTGGGAACTTAAGAGGTCCATATCAGGAAAAAAGAATTTTTTTTAAAAAAAGTTAAGTTACATGAATCAACTAAGATAATCCATTTTTACCTCAATAGCATAACAAAAAAAATCCCAGTGTTGTTTCTCTTGAGTAGTAATATTACTCAAAAAATAGTATTCAAATTGACCTAAAAAGAATTTTAATTCTAAGACCTATAGATGAACCATGCATCAAGAACTTATACAATATGTGCACAACTTTACGATATATATACATACATATAAGCGATGTTAGATTCACAACCTCTTTATATATATATATATATATATTCATGTATTTACTGAGGATACAATCCCTATTCTTTGGTGGGCAGGCATCAACTAAAGTTTAAGTCAAATTTGGACCAAAGCATGCATAAAAATATTCTTGAACGTCACCATACCCACATCACTTCTTAGGTATAAAAGAAGAAGAACATCTTTCTTGAACCTTTTACCTACACGAGCCAGTCTTATTATCATTTTCAGAAGGTTCCTGCTCTAGGTATATATTCTTTTTTCAAAGTTTTTAAGATGCCTTTGAAGTGGAATAATTGAGTTGAAGTTTGACCCTTATTAGGGTAGAATAGTCTTTGATACAGTAAAGAGAACCAATAGTCTTTGGGGGTAGGTTAAGTGAGACCCTTATTAGGGTAGAATACTCTTTGATATCATGCTATGTTTTTATAATATTAGGGTTTCTAAGAGCTATTATAATGGATATTTTATTTTAAAATGAACGGTTCTTATTTAACCATAATTCTGTATGAATTTTTTTGGTAGTCCAACATTAAGCTTATTTCAGCAATGGTATATGGCTCAATCACATAGACAAGAGGAACATTGGCATGCATGGGAGAGCATTTGAATCCTACAATGAGTTTGAGTTAGGAAAATGCTTGCATAATCATTGTTTTAATATGTAATACAGTTATTTATTTTTATTTATTTGGAGTGTTTTTCATGATTATTGATCTATTTTTTGAAAGCAAGAAGATCAGCATGATACTTTGTAATCCATCCTGCAATGATCTTGACCTCGACTTTTCGTTGCATGATCAACCACTGTGGATCACTTTGCTTTGCCGTGAGAATATCCAAGCAATGGGACCCTGTAAAATTAACAGCTTATTAGTGATATTTCCATGACTTCAAATGTGATGGTGCCATCTTAATAAAACTAAGCTTTGTCAATAATATATATACACACACAGACACATATGTATATATATACATGCAGAAGTACATGCCTACATGTGTGTATTATACACTATTGATGTTTGACGTTGATAGATATAGGTGAGCACATACCATTAACAGTATAAACGGCAATAACACTGTCGGATAGGTCCTCCAACACCCTACAATCAGAGGTGAGAATTGGATTAAACTCAGGGCAATTGGTTGTATCTTTTTCAAATTATTATTATTTTTGTCAAATGGTGCAGCTTAATTTCCCATTTACCCTCCGCTGCTGTAAGGATCTCTCAGGCCGTTGGAAAAGATGATGTTGCTAGCAAACCTATGGAGGACCAATTTTATATCCTGCAATTACAGCATGGAAATTGTTTAAGCTTTCAATATTATGCTTAATTAAGAAGTACCCAGTAAACATAAAAATCAATATTAGGACGTACATGGCCTCCATAGTAGGTTGTGACCCAATGGGGCCGAGGTGGGACGCCATACGAACTTCTGCAATTCTTGATGAAGCGCTTTAGATTGAAAGGTGCCAATGGGAACATAGTATCGTTGCTGGCAATGCCAATGGGTATCACCATCTCACTACATTTCTAGATTTTTATACATATATATATGTAAGTCATCTTCAATTAGACAAAGACCACACAATTCCAAGCACGAAAAAGAAATTGGCATATTTTTGTTGCCACAATTATGAATTTGATGCATAGAAGTTTGATGATAGATATATAACTTACTTGCCAACTCCATCCTACACTAGTTTCATCTGGATAATTGTATTCATTGGTATCATAGCATGAGCTGTTGCCCTCATAGGCAACGACTCCTGAAAAGATCCGGCTAAGAATATCAGCTCCTTCATACGCTCCATCAATGCCTCCACAGACCACAGTAACAGGATATCTTGGTGGATCGTTATACTGAGCAGCAACAGCATATATTGACCATAAGTAGTCCCTGAGCTCATAAGAATTGTTTAAGTGCCTGAGAAAAAAAAGGGGCAGGAACCGGATAAGTAAGAGTCTCAAATCAGAATAAATTTAATGAAAGGACAGTGTGGACTGTGCTATATATATGTATGTATATTTACGCGCATGTCTTGAATCTTTGACTGAGGATTGAGAGGCCATTGGGCTTAGCAGCGACTTTATCAATCTCAGACCACGATTGTCGTATTGTTTCGTAGCAATTCTCACTAGCTTCCTGCAACACCCATGATTACAATTGTTAATATTTTTTTTTTTTGTCTTGATGAGTTAGTGTACAAAAAAAAAAAAGGAAAATTGTCGAAGTTTGATTCTATGAGTACTTTAAAATCCTTGGAGACAATTGAATAGTATCCATTTTGTGGAGTGATGTGATCAAAGTAAAGGATAGGAGCTGATGATGCTAGAGCTCCAAGAGCAATGTGGGGATACTTCAGTCGGAACCATGAAGCAAGCACTGAGAGTTTAAAAAGGGCTTAGAACAACTAAAGAAACAGGATGGGAATACATATATGATATATACATGTATATATATATATAACTCACTTCCCCCATAAGATCCTCCAACAACTATAACTGGAGAATTCTGCGCAGATAGTTCTTTCTTCAAGTATATGATCACCTCGGCATAATCTGCGATTGCCTGAGCCGAGTTGAAGTAACCACGAGTCTCATCATTTTTCATAGCTTCTTCCATTGACCCAAATGGAATTGATTTTCCATAGTACCGATGCTGAGGGGGAAAAAAAAAAAGAAGTATTTTTTTTTTCTGAACTAACATAACATTTCATGATATCAAAATTATGAGAGATAAGAAATGTCATAATCTCTGTTATACCTCTATATAAACTTGGAGAGCTTTGAAATGAAGGGCGTTTTCAGGGAGAAAACCAATTATATTTAGATCACCGTCTATGGGAGCCTCTGCACCAAGATAAACAAAGATTGGTGCACTTGCATTTGCGCCGCCCCAATACTTGAAGTTAATAACGTATCTTTGTTTAAAAGTAGCATAGCTTTCAGGCCTGTAGTTGAAATGATCGAGTGTTTGGGTGTAAAAAAAGGTTTTGAACTGCTCTGAAACTGATGCTGATATGGTATCAGATGGGTATCTGATTTTCTCGTGGAATACACTGAGCCTTGGAATGTTATGTGGCGAGGCAGAAACAGAGGCTAAGAGGATTAGAAGAGATAAAGGAAGTAATTGTAATGGAAGTGTAAGAGAGTTCATGGCAAAGTGCTTGGAAGAATATCTGTGAAGTTTCATTTTGAGCCATAAAGTTTTGTTAGAATCACACACTTAAATATACCACAAAGAACCTAGGTTCCAAGGGGTGGTTATATTAGGTTGACTTCTTTTAAACACAATAGTTTGAAGTGGTACTGTTGCTTTATTATTTTTTGGGTAACCAGAACCCCGACCCGATTTGTCAGGAGGGTTAACCCGGGCGTGTGAACTGATATCCAAGACTCGGGCAGCATGTGACACAAGGAGTGGCCCATGGAGTCAAATACAAGACCATCCGGGTTTAGAGAATGGTATTCACTTTATTTTGACCATGATAGGTAGAATATTGAGGGACAAGTTGGAAGACATTTGATCATGAATATATATAAAGTTCTTTTGCAAATTCAGTGAAAAATTGTCAGATTAATTGAGGAAATCGGGTTCTTTTGGGTAAATTTGATTGTCAAATTTCTTGAGCCCTGATTCCAGTCATTGACTTAGCCCTGATCAAGTAACAGGACATATATAATCTTTGGGTAACTTTCTCATTTTATTTATTTTTCCTTTCTTTTTCTTTTTTACCAACTAAGATAGACCTCATTGGCTACTGGTACATCCCTTGTGGATAACCTGCAAGCTGATTTTCTTTTCTATCGTTTAGCAGTCAATAATGCTAAACTCTCACTTTCACCATATATAAGTGCATATATTTTAGATAAAGTCCATGGAATGAGTATGCACGCCGGCCGCCTGAAGAACGTTCTTCCTAAATTCTAATTTCCAATTTGCATCTGAGGAACATAAGCACAATCATGGAAAAGTCTTCTATAGTAATTTTTTTTTTTTTTTGTAGGGAAAGGACCTCTCAAACCAAACTGTCTCACAACGTTCTGAACCGGTTGAATGTTGTTAATGAGAATAGTAATTCAACTCTGTTAAGGGCTTATAGGTTGTTTTTATTTGTCCATATCTCTAATCATCATAGAGAAATGGGGATGCTATTTAACTCTTTGCCTTTGTTGTGCTGTGCCGGTCACCCAAGGATAAGTGCAGTTAGATAAGTTTTAAAAGTATGGTATGGACCAGAAGTATAGGAAAGTGGGCAGAAAGTGTAAGTGGATACCAAAATCTCATTGTTGCCTTGCAGCAGCCAATGCCTTAATTTGTTTGTCACTCACAGCTTTATTGTTAATACTACTCTATCTATCTATCTCTCTATCAATCTATCTATCTAGCTTTTACTTCTGAAAGCTTGACCCACCCACCCTGAAAGCTGTATAAGAGAAGTAAAGAGATGCCTTTGTCTATTTAATCACACCTTTGATTGTTGATTAGCTCCTGAAAGTTGTATGAGAGAAGGAAAGAGAGACGCGAGCACAAGAATATCCGTATTCTGTCGGTGACAACCTATGAATAATGACCTGATTTTGACGATGGAGGAGTCTTGACTCACTAGATCCCTTTCACACGCGCAGTACTGACTAATAACACAAGATCGAGCATCTCTAGCTTTTTCCTAGAACGCGTGTTCTATCTTCCACCAAAGCAACACGTAGATTGAAAGAGATATATATCTATATATTTATAATTGACACATGTAGGAACAACACAACTAACTGTAGCCATCGTGGTTTCGCGGTCCATCTTCTCCCTTCACACAGGCATATGCTAAAAGGAGGATGTGCATTCGGACCCATATCCCTCTCACTGCAATATTGCTTAAGTTGAAAGGTTTCAGATTATTCAACCATGAGCTAGCCTTCAAGTGTCTACCCTGCACTGGGACCTCCAAAATCAATTAATCTCAACCATGTATTTCCTTTGCGGATATGGATTTTTCCAAATCTGGGTTCACTACAACAATTGTCAGCTTTAGTGACAAAGGTATTAGTGACGAGTCAGATTTTATCACTAAAAGTACCTAATTTAGCCATGAAATGTACTTGTGGTCACTAAATAAAAATTAGCCATTATTTGCCATGAAATAGTACTTTGCCACTAATATTCGACATTGAAAAAGAAAGCAGAAATTGTGATAAAAGAATTTTGTTGTCACTAAATAAAAAAAAATTATTTAGCTAATATCTTTTTGGTATAAAGTGATACGGCTTTTCGTCACAACATGATGTGCCTTGAGGGGAAGAAAAAGGGAGTCAGTGTTTTAATACCCAATTCTCCACAAATTGGTCATAACTCATGATGTGGCTTAATACCCAATTTGGATTTAGAACAGAATGGCCTCATTGTATATTTTTTGAAACGGAATGTTATGCTTGAGGAAGCATGACGTGGCTTGAGTCCATTCCGTGGACTTGACTTCATGTGATTCTATTCCTCCATGTGATTCTCGTGAACTCAATGCCTCGGTGTAGTGGACAAACAGCTAAGGATAAATACATAAAAGAATTGATTCAGAGCAATTTGGCCCTCTTTCTCTCTCCTCTCTCTCTCTCTCTCTCTCTCTCTCCTCTATATTCACCTATTAATTCCAGATCTCTCTCTCTCTCTGTCTCTCTATATTTGTTTCTGTTGTGATTTCAAATATCACAAAGCCCTAGCTGTTACCTCCATGAAAGCCCCGAAGAACCTCCATCGAAGCAATCGACTTATGAACCCTCTCTTGTGCCTCTAGATCTGTCTCTATAATCATCTCTCTGCTACAATTTTCTTCTCTATCTACTCCATTGCAAAGTCCTAGCTTATTATCTCCATTGAAGCTTAAAGGAACCTCCATTGAAGCTTAAGGTGAGTTTCCATTATATTTTCTGGATTTGCATTATGTTTGTTTCTGTTATTTTGTGAATCAAAATTTTAGCTCGAATTCTTTGTTTCATTGTTTTATTCTAGCATGTGTAATTTCTCTCTCTCTCTCTCTCTCTCTCTCTCTCTCTCTCTCTCTCTCTCTCTTCAATTTGAGATAACTTTGCTTCCTTCAAAATGTTTGCTCAAATTCCTATCTAATCACTTTCATATCTAATTTGTATCTCTTTATCTCTCTCCATCTTCAGTTTGAGATAATTTGCTTCCTTCGATCTCCTTGTAATTTTTGTGAGTATTTTTTGTTTTAATTTTTTTTTGTAGAAGTGCATTTTTTTCTTTGATTTTGCATTGGTCCTATCTGTTATAGTTGTTGAGTTCATTTCTCACGGCATTTTATTTTTTATTTAAATTTCTTACAGTATTTTTACTTAATAATATAGTTTTATGTTCTGCATAATATAATCATGGCACATACAAACAATTAAAACAAATTAGCTATTGGCTAAGATAAGAAAGGAGGGGGAGAGGTTTGACGTCTTGATCCCTAGCCATTTGAATCGAGTAGTTGGTGATTTCTCCACCATGTTTGGCATCGAGTTAGGGGTTATAGTCCGACAGTGTGCCCCATTACAAGCTATATCACGGGAGACTATTGACAATGCATTGAAGTGTTGGATGATTACTCATATTCGGGTAAGTGCCTTCAGTGTATAGAAGTTTAGAACGTATATATTATGCGGTTTCCATCCTTTTTTTTTGGCCTGGATGAATCCTCTATTACCTGATTGTTGCATCTGCTATATAGAATTGTTTCTAGAAATATAGATAACGATAGAGGTATATACAATAATTAATTGGCTGCTAAGAATTGGAACAGAAAGAAAAGAAATCAAAACTTGAACTTAAAGATTTTTGAGGGCCTAGTTGACAGTAGCTTGAAAGACATAAAAATTTTCTGAACTCGATAGACACTGGCAGCAAAGTTTGCTGACAGGATATAGAAAACCTTGGTTGGCAAGGATATGATAGGTTACAATCATCTTTGGACATAGTCAACTTGTGTTCATAATAAAAGTATTTCCTAGTTATGTAATTGCAGATACCACTGCCAGTTATTGGATCTGAATGATGGTATACGGAAAAATAATTAGTGAGCTAGTTTATGAGACATGGATCTGCTTTTTCACAAAAGAAACACAAATTACATAACCAAATAGATTTATGCTAAGTGCAAGGAAAATGAGAGAGAAATTTTAAAGCAATTATGATATCTTCTAAGCCTTATGCTATCTCCATTATAAGTTAGTTGCTGTTTGGTGTAAGCACCCCATTTTTGACCGCTCGGCAGTCTACACTCCGTCCAGACTTGTTTTCAAGTCATTGTGGGCATATTCCTATCAAATCCAATTTTCTAGGTCCGACATCCGTCTTTTCATCACATCGTGGGCCTGTCAGGCCCAAAGAGAGGCAAAATGACCAAAATGCCCTTAGGGGCATTGTCCTTTCTTATTCCAATTCCAATCCCTCTCTCAAGACAGTTTATTCCTCGAGACGGTCCAAGTAGCGAAACTACTCACAAAACCGTTAAAATAGCGGAAATACTCACAAATAGGTCGATATAGGGAATTGACAACAAACCCCTGTGTCACAACGACCGCCGTTAGAGTGGCGGAAACACTCAAAACCCAGGCACGTCTCTTCGGAGACGATAAAACCCCTTTCCAATCCCACTCTCGAGACAGTTTATTCCTCGAGACGGTTCCAATCCAGGCACGTCTCTTCGGAGACGATAAGACCCCTTTCCAATCCCACTCTCAAGATAGTTTATTCCTCAAGACGGTTCCAATCCAGGCACGTCTCCTCGGAGACGGTAAGACCCCTTTCCAATCCCACTCTCGAGACAGTTTATTCCTCGAGACGGTCCGAGTAGCGAAACTACTCACAAAACCGTTAGAGTAGCGGAAATACTCACAAATAGGTCGATATAGGGAATTGGCAATAAACCCCTGTGTCACAACGACCGCTGTTAGAGTGACGGAAACACTCAAAACCCAGGCACGTCTCTTCGGAGACGGTAAGACCCCTTTTCAATCCCATTCTCGAGACAGTTTATTCCTCGAGACAGTTCCAATCCAGGCACGTCTCTTCGGAGACGGTAAGACCCCTTTCCAATCCCACTCTCGAGATAGTTTATTCCTTGAGACGGTTTCAATCCAGGCACGTCTCCTCGGAGACGGTAAGACCCCTTTCCAATCCCACTCTCGAGACAGTTTATTCCTCGAGACGGTCCGAGTACCAAAACTACTCACAAAACCAACCGTTAGAGTAGCGAAAGTACTCACAAAACCGTTAGAGTAGCGGAAATACTCACAAAACTGTTAGAGTAGCGGAAATACTCAACCGTTAGAGTAGCAGAAATACTCACAAAACCGTTAGAGTAGCGGAAATACTCACAAATAGGTCGATATAGGGAATTGGCAACAAATCCCTGTGTCACGACGACAGCCGTTAGAGTGGCGGAAACACTCAAAACCCAGGTCAACACCCGTGTCTATTAGCTCACTTCGGTGAAAAATGACTAGACTACCCTTAGGACCTTTTCCGAGACTTTCCGGTCAAGATGACCATTTTGCCCCTAAGCATCCGAATGCCCCGGGAACCACACCGGCTCTGGGTATCAAACCGGTAACCTCCTGAGACTACTTTTTATAGTATTCTCAATCTTCATTTACCTTTCCGGATCATTCTGAGTTAGTTCCGGCCAACCCGGTACAAAATGACCGTTTTGCCCCTAGAGGGTCGGTCTCCTTCTTCGACCACACCGGCTGTGGGTATCAAACCGGTAATGTCCCGAGAATACTTTTTATAGTGTTCTCAACCTTCCTTTACCTTTCCGGACCATTCCGAGTCAGTTCCGGCAAACCCGGTACAAAATGACCATTTTGCCCCTAGTGGGCCGGTCTCTCTTTCCGACATATCTTATCCTCACTTTTCAAGTCAAATACCTCAAGGACACTATTTTAAGTGTTCCTGCTTCTTTCCGGCCTTCCGGGTCATTCTCGGCTCCTCCAAATCATTCCCGGACTTTCCGGAGTCACTCCTAGTGAAGCCAGGCTAAAAATTGCATGGTAGTCACTAGTACAGGCGCCCAAATCTAGTCAAAGATACGTTGCTTGACGACCTCAAACCTTTCCTAATTGGTTGGCACCACTACTAGTGGCGCCAAGCCAGAAAATGGCCTGGCGCCACTCCTAGTGGCGCCAGTGTAAAGTTTGCCCTGGTGCCACTGTAACAGGCGCCAGGTTCGTCCAACTTCTATAAATACAGAGCCTCATTCAACGTGAAAGAGGTCTGCAAACTAAACCTAAAAATCCTATATTTCGATATACAGAGCTCGAGCACCTCCAAAACCCTAGCCTCTCTAGGTTTTCCAAACCCTAGCCACCATACACTAAACCCTAGCCTCCTATACACTCATACAAACCCCCATACACTCATACACTAGCCTTCAACCATCCTTTGAAGACTTGAAGAGCTATCATCCAAAGCTTGAAGACAACTCTTGAAGACTGAAGGTGAAGATCAAGACAAAGACCGAAGACCGAAGACAGCGCGGCGCGCAAAATAAAAAAGACATACGGTAGGCTTTCTCTTTAATTTTCTGTACTTTCCCCCTCTCTCTTCTCTCTCCAACCCACTTGGGTTTTCTCTATTTTAATCCCCCATCTCTTTCCCCCCCTTTCTTTGCATGCTTGAAACAAGGGGATTCCCGGTCCATGTGTAGGATTGGGCTATTGGAGAGTCACCGTGTCGGGGGCTTTCTTCTAGTCTAACCAAAGACCACGTGGGTCTGGCCCCCTTGGTTATGTGGTGAAGCCTTAACCTTGTATGTTCACGACCCCAAATTGCATTGTGCATATCATAGTCTTGCATCTTCCAAAAACCGTTTTCAAAGTTGTTTTTTAAAACATTTTCAAACTTGTTTTCAAAATTGCATCAAAATTTCTTTTTCAAAAACATGTTTTTAAAACCACGATTCTAGGGTGATTCTAGCCTTTCCATGGCTAGGGTTGCTTTAGGAAAGTGTTACATTAAAAGTGACCTTTTTGGTCTATATTTTCAAATCTTATTGTTTTCCAAAACCACTTTCTTAAAGTGGTTCTAGCCCTCTTATGGTTAGAATTGCTTTAGGAAAGTGAGACGTTTTCATACTTTCCAAAAACTCTCTCTCTTCATAAATCCCTTCCTTAAAATCTTCTTTTTCAACATACTTTCCTAAAGCTTTCCTCTTCAAAATTGTTTTCAAAAACTCCCTTCCAAAATGTATTTTTCAAAACCCCCTTTTTCAACTCCTTTCCAAAACTCTCTCTCCTAAAAATTCACTTTCTAAAAACGATCCCTAAAAATCTTTCCAAAAACTCTCTTTTCCAAAATCTTCCTTCTAGAAATTTCCTCTCTAGGATTTTCCTTCTAAAATCTATGTTTCTGAAAACACACTTTCCAAAAACTCCTTTTCTTTAAAAATCTCTTTCCAAAAACTATCCTTTCCAAAATTCTTCCCTCTAGAAACTCCTCTTTAGGTTTTCCTTCCAAAGTCTTCGTTTCCAAAAACGTACTTTCCAAAAATCCTCTTTCCTTAGAGCCCAAGTCAAGCCCTAGAGCTAACCATTAGGAAACCCTAATTTTCTTTCCAAAAACATGGTTTTCAAATTTTGCCCCAAACCTAGGTTTCCAAAACCTCTTGTTTTCTACATCAAAACTATACGTGTTTCCAAAATCTATTTTCTACGTCAAAACTATAATTTTGCAAAACTAGGGTTTCTAGAATCTCCCTTTCCAAATCTTTACCCAAATCCTATCTTCCCTTTAGGAAACTAAATCAAATCTCCCCGTTTAGGAAACTAGATCCCGTCCTCCTTTTTTGGAAATAAAATCCAACTTTTCTTTTTTAGAAACCAAATCCAATCCCTTCCTAATCCAACTCTTCCCTAATTCATTCCTAAACTTCCACTTTCCTAAATCTTAAGTTTCCAAAACTTGAACATAAAAATCTTTCCTAATTCAACCCTTTCCTAATCCTACCCCTTTTCCAAATCTCAACTTTCCAAATCTAATTTTTCAAACTTTTTCTAAACTCAAACCTTTCCTAATCTCAAGATTTCTTAAAACCCTAAAACTTTCTAAATTTCAAATCTTTCTAAATTCTAAACTTTCCAAAACTTCAAAATCTTTTCAAATCTAAAACTTTTCTAAATTCAAAACTTTCTTAATTCAAGACTTTCTTAAGTTGAAACTTTTCTTAATTCAAACATTTCCTAAAACGAAACTTTCCTACTTTCAAGACTTCCCTATTTCAAAACTTTCTAAATTTAAAACTTTCCTATTTCAAAACTTTCCTAAAGTGAAAACTTTCCTAAACCTAAAACTTTCCTAATTTCAAAATTTTCAAAAATGACACTTTCCTAATTCGAAACTTTCCTAATCCAAATCTGTCCTAAATTCCAAATTTCCTAAATCTTCCAAGCCGAGTCAAATCTTTCCTAAGTCTCTTCCCTTTCCTAAGTCTAGGTTTCTTAAACCTTCATCTTTCTAAAACGAGTCCAAATCTATCTTTTCAAATCAAAGTCCAATCTTTTCCAAAATTTCAATTTCCAATCTCCTCTTCTAATCTCAAATCAAATCCAATTTTCAATTCAATCTCTTTCTTCCAATCCAATCTCTCTCTTCAAATCAATCTCTTTTCAATCGGACTCCGGTCCGAACTACGACTGACCTGATTCCCCCAAAGGGATACGTAGGCAACCTTCATAGGTGCGGTCATAACATTTTTCAAACTTTCAATTCCACCTTCATAGGTGCGGTCACAATCTCTTTTAAATTTCAAATTCCAAAATCTTTCTAAATCTCTAATCTATTTTCAAATTTCCAATTTCAAATTTCAAATTTCAATCTTTAATTTCAATTTCCAAAATCTTGTTTCCAAATTCAAATTTCTATCTCTTTCTTTTCAGATCAAATCAATTTCAAATTAAACTCTTTCCAAATCTATTTTTCAATTCTCATTCCTTATACTTGCATACCATGCATCATGTTAGTTTCTTTTTAAGCATTGTTTTTCAAAGTGGATAGGATTGAACTACAGTTAGTTAAAGACTCTCATAGGTGAATCTAGGGTAGATTGACATGTAGGTACCGAAAGGGCGGGGTAGGGTGATAGCTTAGTGCGTCTTCCCTACACGTAACCAACCTCCGAACCTAGATCACTGATTTCAAAGACCAAAAGGAGTAATTTTTCTAAAAATGGCTAAATGTTTTCTAGAGGTTGCCAAACAACCCGTTTTCCTTAAAAACCCTCTCTTGAGAAGATATTTTCAAAATCGTTTTTCAAAAACCCTAAGTGTAGTCTTCAGATTATTTTTAGCTTTTAGGTGACCTAACTCACCTTAATCAAGTTAGGTGGCGACTCCGAATCTTTTTCAGAAGCCCTTTATTCAAACCAAATTTTCAATTCAAACCTAGTCGCACTCATTCTTTTAGGAGGGTGTGTTTTAACGAGAGAGTACAACATTTTTCTCGCTTGTGTGAGTATTCCTCGAGTGCGAAAAATCTAAGCGCGACATTTGGTATGCAGTTGTTTATAATTTCTTATGGTTTAGGAGTTTAGAGTACTTTGGTCATTTCAAGATCCGCTGACATAGTCTATATCTTTAGTCCATGGGTCAGGTTGTTGGGTCATTACATGTTATCCATATTGGGCTGAGAATATCCTAACTTGTCAAAGTAGTCATGATACTATCTTGTTGTATAATTTACTACCCCTAAAAGCCCCTTTTTCATCATTAAAATACTGGCAAAAATATCTCCTGCTAGCGCTAACAATTTCTCTACTCTTTGACCTTCTAATTCAATCTAAACCACAAAATAGTTGCTACCCAGATAGCTCCAGCCACTTATTTCTGAAACAAGCAGCCATTAAGTTTGTGAATCAGGAGAAATTCCATCTAGAAATCCTCGAACCTTCCTTTTTCTTTTCTCGCCTTTTTGGAAGCCTGAACCTAGAAGCTTCTCTTGCCATGTACCCACCACTAGGCTACCTTAATAAGTTTCCAAAAGATGTGCCACATCTATTATTTTTGTTACGTGTAGATATTACTAATATTTCATGACGATGTGATTCAATTTTGCTTTTTAAGATGGTGAAAAAATTAAAATTTCCGTAGTTAGATAAGACTAGAGTCTATGACCTACCATAGTTAATAGATTTTTATGAAGAATTTTGAAATTGATTGCTAAACAATATTTAAAAAAGTGAAAGCATTCATTTAGTAAATCTATCTGTGGACCATAAGGTGCAGTTGAGATACTTTCATGTAGTAAATCTATCTGTGGGTCATAAGGTACAGTTGAGAGTTATATTTATGTGGATTCCTTATGTTATGTTAGCTGTTCTATTGGATATCTTAAAGATGTTGACAACAATAGCCATTGGAAAGTTATCTATGTTTGAGATCATGTTGAATGGCCAACAATGAGAGTGCCTTATAATTATCAACTATTAAGACATCAAAAGCCATCATTAGGCATGGATGGGATGTTGTGTTTAGAATTTTCATCACCTAGCTGAACTACTTCATTTATTTCATTTTTATCTCTTCATTCCCAAAATTTGCCTCAGCATTTGAATCAAGCTAAGTCTTCTTTTCTTTTTTTTTTTCCTTTATTTTAATCCTTGTGAAGTATTTTATGTGCCTTTGATATGTTACTTTTACTCCAAAAAAGAAAGAAAGAAAAAACTTGTGAAGTATAGCGACCGATTTTGTTATTACTAGATATGGAGTTGATTCGCCTTGCTAGTTTCTTGCTTATGCTGTCGCTTGTCTGCAGTTTCACTCGAGCTGTTTAACTCCTCATTTAAGTGGTGCACCTTAAAGTGGACCACCTATTGACGTGTCAATGTTGGTGCTTATCAACCTATTTAGCGACATGGGCAAAACAGATCTGCTCCATGACATTTTGTTTTGGATGAAATTCTTTTATCCTGCACCGCTTGCTTGGATGCTCTCTGGTTTTGCTATTGTACGCATCTCTCCCTCTCCCTCTCCCTCTCCCTCTCTCCTCAATTTGAGTTCCATAATTGTTTTCTACACGTACCCAGTAATTGTAATATGTTAATCAGTTGGTCCCCAAAACTGAAATCATTTTAGAAAAACTTAAGTCGTCAATTCAATTGTAAACTTAAAAATTTCCCTAAAACTTGTTGAACTTTTCAATTGCACTTTTATCCACTTAAATGATTCTATTCTATGTTTGAAATGATGTTTAGGGTTTTGGTATTGACTGTTATGTTGCATTTGTTTTTCTACACATGACAGAGAGTTGTCTTCAAATTAGCTTGTTGAATTGGCCCTTTCCAGAAGAGTTAGCTATTAGCATGACTTTTTTTAACACAACTGCATGTTTGCAAAAACTTTTATGTGACACACACACACACACACACACACACACACACACACACACACATACTCTTAACAGCAGTAGAATACGTCATTACCAATATGATAGTAGTTATGTTCCTCTCTTTGATGCCCTTGTAAGTGCCTTCTCTATTGGCTTTATTTCAATTTTCTGTAAGTTCAAAAACAAAAAATCAACATTTATTACCAGATTTTGATTGTGATTAACCTTGAGTTGAAGTTTAAATTATGCAATATGTGTTGCTTATGATTTTCAGGAAAAGTTTAATTTGAGCCATGAGCCTTATGTTAATCAAATAATTGAGATTGAGATGGGGAGTCGATATAGGAGTTGGCGTTACAGGATACATAAGAAATTTCTCAAGTTCCCAACACTAAATGTTGCCCTTGCAAATTGACCCACTGATATCAAAGAGAATGATTGGAGGTACCTGTGTAACCTATTTAGTGAAGAAAAGTTCAAGGTATAACTTTTTATTGGTTTTCCCTTAATGTTCATTTTTGACAATTTTAATTATCGATTTTAATTGAATGAGCTTTGCAGGAAAGAAGTGAAATAAATAAGAGGAATCGAGCAAAACTAAAGACGACACATAATGCTGGGACGAAGGCATTTGCAAAGATCAAATACGATATGGTATGACTTGATTGAAGTGGCTGCATTAGTTTCAGAATTTGTACTCCAGGCTATCGTAGTTGTGAGGGAATTCAATTTATGCATCTTGAAATGATGACCAAAAGTGAATGGTTTGTTTAACATGTGTTTGATTCTATTTGCATGAACTGAACAAGTGTTGTTTGTGAATTTTTTGGCATAGAGAAATGACTCGACTGGGGAAGAACTTGGCATTGTTGAGCTTTACAGAACAACCCACACATCATCTGGCGGTTCTTAGGTTAATGATAATGTTGGGTTGTTCTATGTAAGATATAAATTGCTTTGCAAATGTCCTTGTGCAGTAGCTTAGGACAACTTTCTTGTGCATAAAGACAAGATTCCATTGATGGCACCAGTTTGTAGATACCATAATGATTTATTTAGCTTTTTATATTGAATGATTGTGTCATTATAGGAGCAACTTAAGGAGCTTGAGTCTAAATCCAAGGCAGAGGGAGCTCTCTTGATTGATGAGCAGCTTTCTCAATGGGTCTTTGGACGCAAGCCAGGATACATAATTGGACTAGGGCGTGGTCCGAAGCCCAGCTCATTAGCATCAGGGCAGCGCACTCGTGCACAGTTGAAGAGAGAGGCTTTTGAGGCAACACAGCGTGCTGAGGCTGCAGAGAGGGAAGCTGCGGAGGCTCGAAGGGTGATTGCCCAATTAACTGAGAGGGTACAAATGTTGGAATCCCATCAAACTAACATGGCGACTCAGTTACGAGAGGAGATGAGTTCTCAACTTGCCTTATTCCACTAGTAACTTTTGGAGAGGAATGTTCCATCCACTTTTGCATCAATGTAAGTCATCTGTCCATCAACTGAAATGATGTAATCATCGTTTGAATGATCATCGTATGACTAGAACTATCATTCTCTTCCTCATTTTAGATTTGACACATGATCTTATTTAAAAATTCTGAAAGTTTAAAAAGTTCTTTTGAATTAATCAGACCTAAGATTTCAAATCTAGGCTTCGCTTGATTGCCAAGAAAACACTAGGAAAAAAAAATGAAAACTTAGAATCTGATGAGAATTTTTTTACCAGCCCAAGTTCTATTTTCCTTTTCTTGCAATTTTTCAAAAGTCAAAGGAAGCATAGGGAAGCTCATAGCTCATTTTGGATCTCTTTTGTGGAAACAAATAGATGTTCTGTTGGACGCTTTAAGTACATTGTTCTACTATATAGGTTTTTTTGCTGCATTGATGACACATGTTATGACATGAATTTCTCACATTCTGTTATTTAGGATTCCTTTCTGCAAGTCTTGGATTATGCCTTTGTGCATCTCCTTCCCATTTTCTCCTCAATACACTGTATTTCTTACATGTAAATGTTGTCCATATTCTGAATACTGGTAGGTTTTGAAGTATTGAAGAAAGGGGTAGAATTTGTGGTATCTTATTTCACATGGTCCAATGTATTGAGTTTTAACCTGTTATATGCATTCTTGGAAGAGAAGTTTCTAACCAAAGGGCACCTCAGGTACCACATTAACAGAGTGGCATGACCAAAACTCATACCTACTGGATCTAGACATTACTAATTCCATATTTATTTAATTTTATCACCTGACAATCCTAAATTGACTCGCATTTAATTTTCATGGTTGCTAGTTGAAAGCTTCAGATATCAAGAGCGGATTTGATGGAGTTCATGTTTTCCAGGTATGCATATGTATTATGAAATCTAGTTTCTTTCCTTGCTTTTAAATAATCATCTCATGGGACATGACTAATGCACCAATGTTGCATACTAATATTTTAAGGCTGAATGATTGGTGAAGAGTTTATTAGGTTGTTACTGGAATGAAGCCGCTTGATGAAAAGTATATAGGATATCATTTCTGACTCAAATAAAATATTGAGAATGATTACCCCCATGATCAATTGCAGGCTGGTCAGAAATTATACTAGAAGATTTTCTAAACATCAATGTAAAACACACCCGCACACACTCACACGAAGGTTAAGTTAGGGGTGCTGGATCCTTCATTTAATACAGCTTGAATTTTTACATATAACTGAAATTACAGGACATGTTTTGTCACACTTGCAACACTATGCTCTATCTAGAAAGAAACAATGATCTAAATGAATTCCAAACTAAAGGTTAAAATACCGATTGTTATATTGTTAATCTGGGACAAATAGTTGTTACTTTACATGGAGAGTTCAGCCCGAAGGGTTGAATTATTGGCTTTCCCACAGCTTGAAATTTCTTACTACATTTACAAATTGTTTCTGGAGATGTGTGTAATTTGGTGATCAAGTGGCTCATTTGTATTACCCCCTAATCATTATTGTCTTTGAGAAATGCAAATGCTTGGCCCAGCTTGCCAACTTTTCTTTGGATTTCATAAAGAATTTACTTTATAATTGTTCTGTACTATAAAATAGCAACTTTTTATATGACAAATATTATTTCTGTGTACAGTCAGACCTTCTGGTTGTGAAGAAGAGAAGTAGGCATTACTGCCCAATATATTTCCAAAAGGTTCGTGTGATTCATGGAGTTGTAATGTTGCTTATGACACAATAGTTTGTAAGGTGCAATTAAAATCTCACCCATGACTTAGTTTTTTGGTGTTTAAATGAGTTGATGGTTTAATGCAATCAAAAACAGCTTTGTTTTTTGGATCCTTAATAAATTGTTTTTCTATCTATGTGTTCATGCAGGTGTTAATGATGCAGAAAAAAAAAATAGGACATGAGGCTCAAACAACTGCTTTACAGTAGATTACAAAGAGCAGATTTTTTTTGAGGTGGTTGAGCATTAACTTGTTTGAAGGCTCTTGGTAATGGTGATAGTTACACATTTAAAAAGATGTTTAGTGGTACCTATCTTGAGTTTGTAATGGAACAATATTACAATGAAAACTTTGTCCATATCTACACTAATATTACCAATCATATGGTGATGGATTACTGCTGAGTTGATTTTGGACTTTTGTGATGTAATAGATTCATGAAATTGAATATAGGCTTCTTGTTTTCTATAAATACTTTTGTAGCTATATGCATGTGTCGTAGCATTATCAATAATTTGATGGTCTTGTTTACTACTTTAAGGTGATATGCACCTTACTTGTGGGTTTAATGGGAAGCAGGTCTATTGAACAGGAAAAAAAAATTATGTGAAGATCTTTAGTGACGAACTCTTAAATTTTGAGTGTAATTTGATAACCCTATTAGCTTTGTCATTCTACTAAACATGTTGTGACAAGCACATGGTAACTAAAAGATTTTTAGTGACAAACAATCTTGTCACTCAATATTTATTTTTCTTGTGACACAATACTTCATCACAAAAGAAAATTCAAAATATAACTTTTAGTAACAAAATTTAATTTTTAGTGATAAAATCTATTAGTTTTTTGTGTCAAAATGAACCCATCACTACTTTCACAACTTTTTAGTGATAAATTACTTTTGTCATTAACAACCAAAAAAATAGTGACAATTCATTATTTTGTCACACGATACTTTTAGTGTTAGGTCTATAGTGACAAGCTTGTGGCAAGACATTTTGCCACTGAAGGTATCTATAGTGACGAATTGCTACATTTAGTGACAAATAATTTTGTCACTAAAACTCGTATTTGTTGTAATGGTTGTAGGAATTTTTAGTCTCTTGTGCAAGTGCAAGTGACGATATACCATTTGAGCATATATTTATTTATTTATTTTTATTGAAATATTTTTTATAGATATAATAATTTCATAATTGATGCTTAAAATTTAAGAATAATATAAATTAATTAATTACACAGTTTTAATACAAGATAGCTTGGTATTAGTTGAAAAAAATCTTTATCCTTTGCTTAACGATGTATTTTAAGATTTTAGCAAGGATTACTACTAGTCATTTATCGTTTTACTTTATTTATCACAACGGATAGATATCATTCATGACAAATACTGATTTTAACCATGTCTTTATTCTCTAAAACCTTGAAACATTTTTTAAAAAAAAAAAAAGCTAAAAGGAGAATAAAAAAATTATCTAGTACAATTATTATATCAAATCTATACTATATATTATAGCAATAGGTTATTAGGTCATTAAGTTGAAAAGTCTTTATTCCTTTTTCTCAAGTTTTTGAATTTAGAAAAAAAAAAAGAAAAATACACATGTCATAAACCCATTAGTCCTTTAATTAATATGGTAATTTTTTCATATTTTTATTTTTCCATTATAGAAATTTTGAAAGTCACTCAAGATAATATCTAAAACCTAAATATAAATGTGTTGTAAATGATTCTTTAAAATCAATGCGGTGATTGAGTCTAATGCTCTTTTTAAATCCATAAAACAATAGCGCCTTTCCCAAACGTTTAGCTTCTTTCAAATTTAGTTTTGGTTGAATTTAGATACATGTACATCTACATTTTTTTTATGGATTATATTACTCAAATCGTATACTTCGTGTAATAAAAGGGCTTAGTAAGCTTTTTTAAAGAGTTAATCCAATTTTGGAAATATTTACATGTTATTTGTAAAATTGTTATAATGATAAAAAGTAATTAGATATAAGCACAAGTCAAGTGACTTAATCTTAAATTTTTAGACCTTATTTTTAGTATAATTGACCTTATATAGAATCAAAACAAGTTAAACATTTTTTGTCATTTTAATTTTAGAAATATATATGGTTTAAGTATGGAGTTAAAAGATTTACTCGTATTGATCTTAATCAATCTAGGCCATTTTAATTTTTTTTATATTTATTTGAATTATCATTTTCAAGATAGTGATTAGATACAAGTAAGCTCTCACAAGTCTAAGATGAATGATAATTTTATGCTACACATTATGCAAAGTTAATTTAAGCAACCACATTAATTTGGAATATGTAACAGTGGCCTATCTTCACTCTTTTATGGCCAAATAAAATTAATTACCAAACTTATAACTAATATATTTTCTGGAGTGGACGTAAATATATTCAAAATATAACATATAATAGTTATTCTATAAAAGTTACATTTTTATACATTTTCTTTTGTTATTAGAATAAATAAAATATTCTCAACATATTTAATTCATTTAGAATGATATCTAAACACAAATGGTCCTGTAAACGAATTTGGGTCAAAATTTTAACAAAAATCATCTTATGACTTCAATATCTATTACTCTGTGTGTAGCACGAATTTATTACTAGTATTCATGTATACAAGTTAACGAGACATCTGAAATTTAAACAGAAAAATAATCACAGCTAGGAGAAAAAGTGTAGGTGAGGGAGGTTAAAGGAAAAACATTGTTATTGTCACTGGCCATCTAGAATCCGCATGCTTGAAATCTTTGTATTAAATAATCACAAAAGTATATGATTTCAAGTCTACTTATCCGATGACCTTCTAGATTTTTGTGGTGACATATTTGAGAACCATTCAAAAAATAAATAAATAAATAAAATGGCATTGCAACTATCTGTGCTCTCTTATCTTTGTCTTCGGTGGAAATTAGAAAGTGCCTGACCTTTTTTCTTTTTTTTCCTTCTCTCTCTCTCTCTCTCTCACAATTCCCAACTTGATTGGATAGCATGAAAAGCCTGGTCCCTAGCTTGATTAGAAAGCAGCAATAACCAGGAATAGTGTACACCGAAAGGTATTAAAATCCAAAATAGTAAGTCCCTTCAAGCATGGCCTAGTTTGACACGTTTTTTAAGAAAACTCTTCATAACAGTAAGTTCCTTCAAACTTGTTGATCGGGACAGAACGCAAGTCTCCGAGATGGTGGAACGATTCACCTTTGGCACCTGCTAGCCCGTCAATGTAGAATGTTTATTATTCGGCACATTTTTCAAGAAAGTTGATTCCTCAGACGATAAGTTTACCTAGCAGCTTTTCAAGACCAGACAATCTCTAGAATGAACGTGCACCTTAAGAGTAGCGGAACTCGCAAACATCCTAACCGTCAGAATAGCGGAAACACTCGCAAAAATGTTGACATTGGGAATTACTAACGAAACCCTTATGTCACAGGACCAAACACGCTTCTTGGCCGTGACACGTTTACCAAAGGACGAGATACCTTTGGAAACCAATTTATCACACATTGTCAGAGTGGTGGAAATACTCAAAACTCGGGTCAACACCAGTGTCTGCTTAGCCCACTCTAATAAAAAATGACCAAACTGTCCCTTGGTCTTTTTCGGCACGCTTCTCGAGAAATAACCTAAGTCCTCAAAGCAGTAAGTCCACCTTTCCAGTCGGTTTTGGACCAATTCTGAGACCATTCGGTTAAAATGATCACTTTACCCCTAGGCATCCGATTGACTCTAGGAACCACACCAGCTTTAGGTATCAAACCAGTTATCTTTTGAGGATGCTTCTAATAGTATTCTTGACATTCTAACACTTTTCTGGATCATTCCGAGTCCATTCTGGTAAGCCCAGTACAAAGTGATTGTTTTGCCCCTAGTAGACCAGTCGCCTTTTCCAACCACACCGGCTCTAGGTATCAAACCAATAATCTTCCGGAGCATTCTTAAGGGTGTTTCCAATCTTCAAGTACTCTTATGGGACATTCTAAGTCCATTTTGGTGGTTTCCCGATCTGGTTGACATTTTTCCCCTAGTGGGCCGGTCGGCTTTTTCAAACATTTTGGCATTATTTTCCAAGTCCGTTACCCACTAGGACACTATTTCAAGGATTTCTACCCACTTTTGGCCTTTTGGATCATTACAGGCCTCCCGAAACATTCCTGAATCTTTTAGAGTCACTCCTAGTGAAGCCAAGCCAAATATTGCATGGTAGTCACTAGTACACGCGCCCAAATCACTTGTCTTACATATCAAAGGTTGAAAGATACATTTATTGCCGCCTTAAACTTTCCTAAGTGATTGGCGCCACTAGTAGTGGCTCCAAGCCAAAAATTGTCCTGTCGCCACTCCTAGTGGCGCCATTAGGAATTTTGCCCTAGCACAACTATAACAAGCGCTAGGCTGTTTTTGTATTTATAAATTCAGACCTTCCCCCTACGTGAAAAGGGTTCGCAAACTCAGTCCAAAAATTTTGTTTTTCGAAATACAGAGCTCGAAGTCTCTCCAAACCCTAGCTCTCTCTAGTCTCTTTAAACCCTAGCCTTTATACACTAAAACCCTAATGTCCATACACTCTATATATACTTAAACACAAGCCTCCAAAACCTCCATTGAAAGCTCAAAGTGCTGCAACTTAGAAGCTTTCAAGGATCAATCAATGCAAAGCAAATAAAGTAAGCAAAACAAGAAAAAGACAAGGTAAGCAATCTTTTTATGTTTATGTACTTCCCTGTCTTCTTCCTCTTAACCCACTTGGGTTTTCTTTTATTTTAATCCCCTATCTTTTACCTCCCTTTCTTGCATGCTTGAAACAAAGGACTCCCAGATTCATGCGCAGGAAGGGCTGTTGAAAGTCATTGTGTTGCGGGTTTTTTTCTAATTCAACGTTAGACCGTGTGGATTAAGCTCTTTTGATTATGTGGTGAAGTCTAACCTTGTATGTTTATGAGCTTACTTGCATTATACATATCATATTCATTCATGTATTAAAATTTGTTTTCAAAGTTATTTTCAAACTTACATCAAAATACTTTTTCAAAACTTGCATTCAAAATATCTTTTTCAAACTTGTTTTTCAAAATCACAATCCTAAAGTTACTCTAACCATTCCATGGTTAGGGTTGTTTTATGAAAGTGTTATATTTATTGTGACTATCAAGGTCAATATTTTGGGTGCTAACCCTAAATTATTTTTCATCAAAACCACAATCTTAAGAGCCATTCTATAATTAAGATTGTTTTAGGAAAATGTGATATTCAATGGCATCATACTGGTCCATATTTCAAATCCATGTTGTTTTTAAAACCACCAACTTAGAATGGTTCTAATATCTTCATGGTTAGAATTGTTTTATGAAAGTGAGACATTAAAAAAATTTAAAAATCTATATTTAAGCCCCTTTCCAAAATTTCTTTTCAAATTTCTTGCCAAAAACTTTCTTCAAAAATCTACTTTCTAAAAACTCTTCTCAAACTTCTTTTTTAGAAACTCTCTTCAAAATGTCTACTTTCTAAAAACTCTTTTTCTTAGAGTCCAAATCAAGCCCTAGATTACATGGTTAGGAAACCCTAATTCTTTTTCCTAAAAACATGATTTCCTCTTTTGCTTCAAAACATAGGTTTCCAAAACTATTTTCTACATTAAATTCTAGATTTCTAAAAGCTCTTTTTCTACCAAATCATAGATTTTCAAATTCAAAATTTTTAAAATCAAACATTTCCAATTCCATGTCAAATCCAATTTTCTAATTTAGGAAACTAAATCAAATCCTTCAAATTTAGAACCCAAATCAAATAATTTATTTTTGGAAATAAAATCTAATCTTCTATTTTAAGAAACAAGAATCAAATCTTTCTTAATTCGAACATTTCCTAATTGGATACTTTTCTAAAATGAAAACTTTCCTAAAATGAGACTTTCTTAATTTGGAACTTTCTTAAAATAGAACTTTTCTATTTTGAAACTTTTCTAAATTCGAAGATTTCTAAAATCTAGTCTTTTCTAAACCTAACTTTCTAAATTCATTCAAATTAAGTGATTAAGTCAAGTCTTTCTAAATCAAATCAAATCTCTTTTCAAATCTTTCTCAAATCTAACTTTCCTAACTCGAACCTTTCCTAAATCAAAACTTTCTAAAATCAAACCTTTCAAATCTAAATTAAACCCTCCTAATTCAACTATATGTTTCAACCTTAGGTTACCTAAACCAAGATGGTTTTCCAACTTCAATCTAAGTCAAAATATTTTCAAAACTCAACTCCTTTTTTTCCAAATCAAGTCCAAGTTCTTCTTTCCAGTTCCATATTTTCAAATCAAAGTCAATTCTAAGGTCAATTTTAAATCTAATTTCAATTTCAAATCTTCTATTTCAAGTCCAAATCAAATCTTTTTTTTTTTCAAATCAAACTCTTTTCTAATCAAATCTTTTCAAATCAAACTTTTCAAAAACTTAAAAGTGTTTATTTTCAATTAGACTCTTATCCGAACTACGACTGATCTGATTCCTAAAAAGGGATATGTAGGCAACCCTGATGGGTGCGATCATAACCTTTTTCCAATCTTCAATTCCATAATCTATTTCAAGCTTCTAATTTCAAAATCTATTTTCAAATCTCCAATTTCCTAATCTGTTTCTAATTTCTAAAACCTTCTTTTAAACCTTAAATCTTATTGTCAAATTTCCTTTCAAAATTAAATCTTTCTTGTCAAATCTATGTTTAAAATCAAAAACCTTTTTCTTGCACTTGCACGTCATGCATCATATAGTTCTCTTATAAAATGGATAATATTGGACATTTGTTAATCAAAGAATCTAAATGAGTGAACCTAGGATGAATAGGTATGTAGGTACTGCAAGGGCGGGGTAGGGTGTTGATCTTAGGATATCTTCCCTACACGTAACCAACCTTTGAACCTAGATCATTGTTTTTAAGAGACCAAAATTGAGTTTTTTCAAAAAGGGCTTAAAACTTTTCAAAGGTTGCCAAACAACCTATTTTTGAAAAACCCTCTATTGAGGAAGTTTTCAAAACCTTTCCAAGAACTCTAAGTGTAATTTTCGAATTGTGCTTAGTTTTAGGTGACCAAACTCACGTTAATCAAGTTTGGTGGCAACTCTAAACTTTTTTCAAAATCCCTTAATCAAATCAATTTCTAATTCAAATTTAGTCGCACTCGTCCTTCTAGGAGGATGAGTTCTAACGGGAGAGTACCGTGTTTTTTTCCACTTGTGCATATTTTCCTCAAGTGTGAAAAATCGGGGTGCGACAATTGGCGACTCCATTGGGGACGCTCAGAGGGTTAGGCCAATGTCGTGTCTTTTCACCTTCACTCATCTGGAGTCTTTGATTAATTTGTCCAATTCTATCCACTTCAAAATTTCCAAAATCAAACTTTTCAAAGCTATTTTCAAAAGCGTATCATTGCTTGCATTCAATTACAGTCAATTATTCAATCTTGCATTAAGTTTGTCATTCAAGTACTGATTTTTGCATCTATGTTTTTGTAGGTGGACCTTTGTTCACATATTTATTTCATGTTATATTAACTGCCATGTATGTCATAAATGTATGGAATAGACAGGATGGATAGGAGTTGTTGGACCATTTTCTCCACTTTTCAAAATTTCACACACACACAACATTATGCAAAAGCATTTGCATACTTGCAGTTTCTATCTGAATATGACCCTTCTAGTTAGAAGGGGGAACGGTATATTGGTTATGGGCAAGATGCTGTGTCAGTTTCTTCGCCTACAGCCTCTTGATAGTTCCCCAGCTCGGATCACCAACAGATAATGGCAACTCCTCGGGGAATGTGCCTAGGTTTGAAGATTTGGGAATTGAGCCTTCTTAAAAAGTATTTGTAAACCCTCAACCTTATGCTCATGTAGAAACCATGCATAGCCGAACCTTTGCCGAATTTAAGACACGCACATCGATTTTAAAACCATGAAGGAAAGGGTGACTGCTTTACTTTCCTTTAAGTCTGTCTATTCCTGTTGTTATAATGGTTGTATTCTTACTGTTATAATGCCTATATAACTGTTCATGCATCAATGCTTACTTTACAAATGCATTTTCTCTCTCTCTACTCTATGCATCCATGTTCATGCATTCAATATTCCATATCAAAATAAGAGTTCCAAAGTAACTCAAGTTACTATATTTTCATGCATATGATCAACCCAAATAGAGTGACACCAAGTTAACTCTCCCTTGTATTAAACCTACTAAAATCTTAAGGGTTCCCACGTAACCCTAAGGACTCAAGGCATGCATTTCAAAGTCATTCTATAAGAGGGGCCCCAATCCCTCTACGCTCACGGAGATAAGGTTACCAACAAGATAAGGGGCAATCAAATAGCAAGGTCTCTTGACGACCTTCTCGACATCAAACTCAAAGAAGATGAATTGAAAGACTCAAAAATAGTTTAGGATTTCAAATGTAAAAGTAGACAAGTGGAAGTCCCAAGGAAATTGTTCCCTCGTCCCTTATTAAAGTGTATTTCACTTTCGTTGTATTTAAACTTCAAGAATCAACATACTTCTTTACTTTCATGAATGAATGTATGTTCCCACTCAAACAGTAAGATATTTGCATATAGGGGCAAACTCCCTATCTCCAAAAAAAAGAGAGCCAAATTCATCATGATTAGTCTCCTTCTCAAGAAGGGAAACCCCTAGGGCATGCATTGCATAAAACCTTCCAAATATCAAAAACTAATTTATGGCTTGTGTTCTTGTTTTTATTTTCTTCTCTTTCTTTTAGAGAGATTACACTTCAATGGAGCCATTCAATGAGCCACCGAGTTTGATCCTCGAACAAAACCAGGCCCAGATATTAGAAGAAATAAGAGGACTTGGGAAAAGGATGACTAAAATAGAATCAATGCTTTCCTTGCTCCTATCCCATGAGGGTATGACAACCAATGAGCAGGCAGAGGCTCTTTAAGATCAAACCTATGAGGGACATGCTATCCTACAAAAAAGAACCAAGGGAGAGGACCAAGATTACATTCCATTGGACTGTCGACATCTTCGCCAAGCCAACCACCTTGTTTCGATACCTCCCAAGCCGGGCTTCAACCGAGCGCCCCAATCATATAATCTATCGTGCGAATTTCATTCTGACTTATCTGGCCGTGATACAAAAAATGGTCTTAGTTTGAAACGTAAAACCCAAAACTGCTTTGATTTCCAAGCCATCAACCCTGCTAGTATCATGCTAGAAACAGACTCTCGGCCTTCTAAGACAACTAAGACACCTTTTTGATCTAGAAGGGGAACTGAAAAAGACCGATTCTTTACTAAACATGCTTGCACACAAACGACTGTCTATTATGACCTTTTAGTAGCGGGATACTTGAAACCTATACCCTCTTGACCTCTGCCCAATCCCTTAACACTCAAATTTGATCCGGCAATTTACAAATGCCATTCGGGAGGATAAGGGCATGACACTGAAGATTGCTTCGCCCTCAAACACAAAATTTAAGACCTAATAGACAATAAAACCATTGACATACAACCGGTGAACCCTACTTCTGCCCCCAATATAACCACCAATCCTCTATCAGATCATACCATCAACCTAATACTGGAGGAAATAAAAGACGATGATAGTGTGGAAGAGGCCATAATTGAAAATTATGATGGGGACTAGGAGACTAATGAAGAAAGTGATTGGGAAGAGGATCTCCCACCATAGCTAATCTACCTCTATAACCCTAATGAGGTGTCTGATTCATTAGACTGGCCGATCAAAGAGCCCATACTCGTGGACGAGGACCCTGCCAAAGATATGTTCATTGATGGTTGGGGTGATGAATTTTTACACCCTAGGTATGCTGTGGTTGAATGCCACTTATTGGAGAAACCATGCCCCGTGACTGAATTTGATTATGAAGACATGGGTTGGGAGCTAAAAGTGCCAAAAGCACCGACAGAGCCATTCGAGTTGGAGGGAGGTGAGTTAGTCACCCTATTTTTGGAAGAACCTACCACTAAAGACAATAAGGAGGCTGGCAATTGCATCATCACTGCCAGCACACCCAGAGGCCTAGAAGAAGCCTTTGCTTGCCTTGCCTTGGCCGGAGATTGCAATCATGGATGGAGCATCGAAAATGTGAGCATCATCCCAAAATGCTATTGAGAAAGGGTCCTCTTCGAAAGCGTATAAGAAAGGGGTGTTTCCACCCATTTTCTTTCTATCTCTTTATATTTTGTCTTTAAATTAATGTCTACATTTCTATTTCTTTTAAAGAACAATATGCTTGTCATTGCAATAATAAAATGATAATATTTTCATTCCATTGATGTTATCTCATATTTCTCCTGTGAATGGTGAATGCTTCCTACATAAAGGGCATAGTCTATCTTATGGAGGACTTGATTTGAAGGGTATGATAGCATGAGTTAATCACTCGATGAATGATCAACTTCCCGAAAAGAGAAAGGATGAGGATAAGTGAGGAAACTACTCCAAAAGCAACGCTTGCGAGACACCGAAGCTAAGCAATGTGTGGCCAGACTATTAAAAAGAAGAGGAGCCATCTTTCATTTTTCTAAAACAAAAAAAGTGTTCATACTCCCTTTTGCTTAACCCACTAGTGCCTTGCAGAAAGTGAAGATTTCTTGTCAACCCTAATTCAAGGGCATCCCCCCCACATTGGGGTAGACAGATAACTAAGAACTCCATAAGGCTTGTCATTCATCTTCCATCAAGTTGAAGCAACATGAAGGCTCTATGGATCAAGCAATCTAGTTCGACATGAAGAGGGGCCCTCATTTCATTTCCCATACGATCAAAAGCAACCTTTGTCCGACCTGTTGAGCCGATTACTTTTCCTTTCAAGAAAAACCCCAACCTAGAGATCACTACCCACAATGGGTTAAATTGAAATACTAAGAAAAGATATGAAAGAAAGAAGTTGTAGAAGTGTTCATCTCATAAAAAGAAAAAAGGGGAAAAAAGAAATGGAAGAAAAAGAAAAGCAAAGGGAAAAGAGTTGTCAAGGAGCAAGAGGCCAAAACAAAAAATAATAAAATAATAAAATAATAAAAAAGCATATCTAAGAAAAGGCTTGAAGAGAGTAATTTTGTGCCATCTTGAAAAGCATATAATAAAGCCAGAAGAGAAAAGAGTCATTTCATGGCATCCTAAGAAGTATATAGTAAAGGCAAGAAGGAAAATTTAAAGGTGATCCTAGGTGATAAAGAAGCCCAATAGAAGCTATAGGTTCGAGTCTTTACCTTTTCTTGTCAAATTTGAAGCCATGACCTACGTTACAACCCTGTTAAAGTCCGCTTTGATTGAAAACGGATTGCTTGATTTAAATGAGTCAGATGTGTTGCCGAAACTGAAGAAGGATGCTAACCCTGCCAGAAAAATAATCAAGGATGGTATGGATCTAAACCCTGCCGAAAGTGATATCAAATTTGATTCTGCATATCCCGTTGTTTTGAAACCCCATAACTTAGCCGACATTACGGTCTTACAACAAAGTCTCTTCAGATTGAAAGACTGGTTGCTCATTGCTCTGCCAAAAGTCAAGTAAGTAGTTGCCAAAGCCCCGAGGGTCGAGAGTTCAAGCCAAATAATCTCATACACTAACCCAAGGTAAAAAGTCAGAGTCGGTCGAAAGGATGAGAAATGCACAAAATGATATCATCCAGTCAAGGTAAGGTCAAACCAAAAGGGAGACCAAGCCCCTGACTAAGGAGGAGTTGCCATTTCAAGGATGTATAGTTTGACAGTGCTCCATTCATTGTATTAACCGTTGCATCCCTAACATGTGTATGCATTTTGATAAAATTTCGGCACGAGCTTCGCACACATAGGACATAGCTCCCTGTAGAAATAGAAGTCACCAAAGCAGTTTAATATCATCTCTTGTAATAAATAAAGATCATTATTATCACTGTACATGTATCTGTCCATATATACCTAGTTATGTAAATCGTAAAGATTCATCCTTGCTTATACACTAATATATACATCTGACCATCTGAATCATAAATGTCCATCTTATTCAAAAGGTATAAATAAACTATCTAACAAAATAAATACATGTTCAGGTCATAAAATAGAAAAAGAAGCTAGGTCCATGATAAGGGACATCCATCAGAGGTTGAAATCAATGTCTGGGTCAAAGTCTCCAAAATCAGGCTCAAGAGGAGGTAGCCGATTGCCAGAAGCCCCAATATCCTGTAAAGAAGAAAGAGCTGGAATCAATAAGGCAAAGGAATAACTAAGCAATGTCAGAACAAAGAGAAAGAAAGGATAACATACCCAATTGCCTCCTATCTGAGCCAATTGGGCAGTCAAAATAGCTACCTCGGCCTGAAAATGATCTCACTGCCTTATAATGAACTAATCTGACAAAAGGCCTCCAAGTCACATCCTTTGCCTCAATCAGCTCCAGATTCACCTGTATCATCACAAAGTCAGTGATCTCAGATTGCTGGGCCACCCAATCGTGAGCTCATCTCAAGGCTCGGGGATAAAGATCAGCCTCTATTACCTCGGGATGATAGATCAACAAATATTCATAGCTCCACCAGATAAGACAATGCCAAAATCCAGTCACACTGCCCCAGCAGGAGGTAGTCTAGACTCGTATGGATCGAAGGAAGCAACCAAAGGAAAAAGACCCCAGTCCAACTCAGATAAAGCTCCTAGATCGGCCATAATGCTCACTAATCGAAAAGGGACGAGCAACTTGTTGTTGTTGCAGAAGTAGCTGAAAATGATGTACAAAACAAGTCATCACCTCATGATATCTCATCGTACGAGTGGTGGCTCAATAGTAAAGGTACTCTCGTTTTGACTAAGCCAAGAAACTAAAAAAGCGGAACGCTCAAGATGAGGTAAGTCCAACAAAGCACATGCATTGACCCTACTGATTGATTGTAGGGTGATCTATTGACTAACGAAAGAAAACCCTGTAATGATGGCCCAATACAATGGAGTAGGACCCATTTCGAAGCCCACAAAGTGAAAAGTACACGTCTCACCAAACCACCTCTCCATTAAGGCCAGCACCAAATGTTTATTTAGGCGGTTAGCCTGTAATGCCATAAATGCTCTAAACTCGATTCCGTCAAGAAAGCTTGATAAAACAAAGCATCTCGTTGCACAGTACTAAAAACTAGATGGATGGCCCTTCTGACTGATGCATATACTTGGGAAGGAGGCAAGTGCTGTCAAGAGTAAATGCTGGGATGATAGGTGAGGACTCCCAATGGAGGAACATCTAGTAGCTCCAAATCTCCCAAGTCAGCATCTGTCTGCTTAGCCCTCCCGTAACCAGTCACGCGGTCGTTAAGGCCTGGAATTTCCTCCTCTGCATCTATATCCCCCTTAAAAGCTTGCTTAACTGGAGGGAAGGGGTCGACTGGAGGCATACTCCCCCTCCTGCTTTGGCTAGATGATGATCAGCCAGTTGACCTACGACTACCTCTGAAGTGACTAGAACTACTAACAGAATCTGTGCGGGCACCCTTCCTAGATCAGCGCCTCCTCTTCGAACCGTCATTGCCCGTGTCAGCCATCCTGGAAGCCATATCAAGGTAAGAACGTCGACATATGGTAACATAAAAGATATAAAAATAAAAAAAAGAGAGAGAAAAAAAAATGTGAAAAAGATTTCAAATGTTAAGTCAAAATGAATTTTCTATACATTTTGTTTTCAAACATTTCAAGTTTCAAGTCAAAATGAATTTTCTACACATTTTGTCAAAGTTTCAATCAAAATTGTTTCTAATTCAAAATCAAAAGTTCATTTGAAAATAAATCTAAAAAATTTTCAATCAAAGTCTATCTCAAGTTTCTACTTCAAAAGATTTCTACTCCAATCAAGTTTCAAGATTTTTTAAAACTACTTCTTCCAAAAGTCTTCTTCAAAATCAATTCTAAGAAATTCTTAAGTTTTCAATCTTCCAAGATTCTTTATCAATTTTCAAGTTTTCCAAATTCAAAATCCATTTTCAAACCTTCTAAAATTTTTCTCTCAAAAGTTTTTATTCAAAATTTCATTTTCAAAATTCTTCCTAAGTTTTTTCATCAATAGTTTTAGACCTCCTCGAGTTTCTCGGGGCCTTCTCTACCAAAAATGTCTCACATTCAAGGGTTGTACCTCTTTTTCCTTAAAAAAGATTGCTTTTCAAAATTTTCAACTCTTTCTTTAACTCCACCCGAGTTTTTCAGGGCCTTCTCTGCCAAAAAGGCCCTACCTTCAAAGGTTTTATGTTTTTCCTTTCAAAAAATATTTCATTTAAAAAATTTTCTAACTCTTTTCTTAATTTAGAAAAATTTCTGCTGAGTTCGGTTTAAAAATGGTCCCTCCAATGCCCACAACACTACCATAAGACATAAATAGTGCACTTCACGATATCATAATCGTATAATATCAACACACACAAAAGAATCTACGCACAATCCTAAGATTTTTAAATTTTTAAACACCCGTTCTATTTTTAAAAAATCCAAGGGTTTTCAAAAGTGTCGCAAAAGTTGTTTAAAACTACTTCAAATATTTTCAAAAATATGTTTATATTTTTCTAAGGGTCAAATTCAAACATTTTCATCAATTTCTTAATTTTTTTTATTTTTCAACTATTTTTCTATTTTTTAAAAATAAAAAATTCAAAAAGTTTTTAGAAAATAAAAAAAATTTCATATGGCTATTAAATACATTTTTCTAAGGCACGTAGTATAAAAATATATCCGGAAAACTCAACACCCAAAGCTGTAGAGCAAATCCCTAATTCTTGTAGAAACCCTCTTTACATAATCATGCAAAACTATCAAAATTCAATCAAACAAGTGTCAAAATGCAAAAATAACTCCACCAGCATGTTCAAAACACATCAAAACATTAGTTTCGATTATTTACATGATTCAAATGCTGTTCTATACATCAAAATCAATACAAAACAAAAAAACTCATCTCTTGGAGTTTTCTGGCAAAATCTTCTCTTTCGGCGACTATTTCGACGACGATGACTATTTTCAATGACTCTTTGGGTCCCCCAAAGGTCACTCCTTCAATGCTTAAGTCTCTCTTCTTGAAAAACACTTGAAAAAGTTCTCAAACTCTCAAAACTCTTTCAAAACTATAAAACATCAAACTAGAAGTTTGTTACATTTTTACTTTAGGCCTGGTGACACTAGCAGTGGCACCAAGGCAATTCCAAAGAAGTGGTGCTTGTGTTGAATTCCGGGCAACTTTGCCTTTTTCCTGCCAAAGTCTTATTCCAAACACCCCCTTGGGCCGGATATCCATTTTCAAAGTTCCAATCTTAAAAAATATTCAAAGTCTGTCCATCCGGTAGCCTCGCGGTCAACATGAGACTCTTACTTTATCATTTTCTACCTTTAACAAGCAAAGATAAGAAAAGAAGGGTAGCTGTAAGCACTTAATTTTTGCCTGCTAGGCAAATCTTCGGTCCATTTGGACTCATATTCAAACCAATACAGACACATTCAAGTCCAAATCAATTTTCAGACTCAATCCAATCAATCAATCGCTTTGCAGGCCCGCCGGGCCCAATAGAGGCAAAATGACCAAAATGCCATTGTGGCATTGCTCGGTTCTATTCTAGTTGACACATTTTCTTAGAGACGGTAAGTTGCCATTTCAATCTCAAATCCAATTTTAAATCCAATTCCAATCCAGATTGAATTCGGCACGCCTTTTAGTAAATTTAATCCCTTAAGCGGTAAGTCTATCCAGTTTGGCACGTTTTTTGAGAAAACTCTTCGAAACGGTAAGTCCCTTCAAACTTATTGACCGGGATGGAACCCAAGTCCCCGAGATGGTAGAACAGTTCACCTTTGGCGCATGCTAGCCTACCAATATAGAATGTTCGTTATTCGGCACATCTTTTAAGAAAGTTGATTCCTCATACGATAAGTCCACCTAGCAACTTCTTGAGATCAGGCAGTCTCCGGAATGAACGCGCACTGTCAGAGTGGTGGAAACACTCGCAAATATCGCAACTATTAGAGTGGCGGAAACACTCGTAAATAGGTTAACATTGGGAATTGCTAACAAAACCCTTATGTCACGGGACCGAACATGCCTTTTGGCCGTGACACGTTTACAAAAGGATGAGATACCTTAGGAAACCAATTCATCACATACCTTCAGAGTGGTGGAAACACTCAAAACTCGGGTCAACACTAATGTCTACTAGCCCACTCTGATGAAAATGACTAAACTATCCCTTAGGCTTTTTTCCGCACACTTCTTGAGAAAGCACCTAAGTTCTCAGAGTAATAAGTCCACCTTTCCAAGATTGTCCCAAGGACAATCCAGCATGTTCAAGTGCCTTCCAGTTGGTTTTGGACTAATTTTGAGACCATCCGGTCAAAATGACCATTTTGCCCCTAGGCATCCAATTGTCTCTAGGAACCACATCGGCTCTAGATATCAAACAAATTATCGTTTGAGGATGCTTCTAATAGCATTCCTGACATTCTAACACCTTTTCAAATCATTTTGAGTCCATTCCAGCGAGCTCGATACAAAGTGACCATTTTGCCCTTGGTCGGCCAGTCTCCGTTTCCAACCACACTGGCTCTGAGTATCAAACCGGTAACCTTCCGGAGCACTCTTAAGGGTGTTTTCAATCTTCAAGTCCTCTCATGGGACATTCCAAGTCCATTCCAGTGGTTTCTTGGTCTAGTTGACTGTTTTGCCCCTAATGGCCTGGTCGGCCTTTTTAAACATTCCAGCATTATTTTTCAAGTCTGTTACCCCCGGGACACTATTTCAAGGGTTTCTACCCACTTTCGACCTTTCAGATCATTCCCGACCTCCCAAAACATTCTTGGATCCTTCGAAGTCATTCTTAATGGAGCCAAGCCAAAAATTGTATGGTAGTCACTATTACAGGAGCCCAAATCTCTTGCCTTGTGTATCAAGGGTTGAAAGATACGTTTTATTGCTGCCTTAAAAACTTTCCTAAGTGGCTGGCGCCACTACTAGTGGTACCAGTAGGAATTTTGTTCTGGCGCCACTACAACAAGCGCTAGGCTTTTTGTGTGTTTATAAATACAGACCCTCCCCCTATGTGAAAAGGGTTAGCAAAGTTAGTCCAAAAACTCTATTTTTTGAAATATAGAGCTCGAAGTTTCTTCAAACCCTAGCCTCCATACACTAAAACCATAACATCCACACACTCTATACACTTAAACACAAACCTTCAAAATCTCCATTGATGACTTAAAGTGCTATAACTTGGAAGCTTTCACGGATCAAGCAAAGCAAAGAAAATAAAGCAAGCAAAAGAAAAAGACGACAAGGTAGGCTTTCTCTTTATATTTATATACTTCCCTCCTCTCTTCTTCCTCTTAACCCACTTGGATTTTCTTCTTTTTTAATCCTTCATCTTCTACCTCCCTTTCTTGGATGCTTAAAATAAGAGACTCCTCGATTCATGCATAGGAAGGACTGTTGAAAGTCACCGTATCGGGGGCTTTCTTCTAGTTCAACCTTAGACCGTGTGGATTTGGCTCTCTTGATTATGTGGTGAAGCTAACCTTGTATGTTCATGAGCTTACTTGCATTACGCATATCATATTCATTCATGTATTCAAATTTTTTTTCAAAATTTTTTTCAAACTTGCATCAAAATACATTTTCAAAACTTGTATTCAAAATATCTTTTTCAAACTTGTTTTTCAAAATCACAATCCTAAAGTTACTCTAACCATTCCATGGTTGGAGTTGTTTTAGGAAAGTGTTATATTCATTGTGACCATCAAGGTCCATATGTTGGGTGTTAACTTTAAATTGTTTTTCATCAAAACCACAATCTTAAGATGATTCTAGCTATTCTATGTTTAGGGTTATTTTAGGAAACTGTGATATTCAATGGGATCATATTGGTCCATATTTCAAATCCATGTTGTTTTCAATACCACCAACTTAGAATGATTCTAATCTCTTCATGGTTAGAATCATTTTAGGAAAGTGAGACATTCAAAAGATTTCAAAAGTCTATATTCAAACCCTTTCCTAAATTATTTTTCAAAGGTCTTGCCAAAAACTCTCTTAAAAAATCTATTTTCTAAAAACTCTCCTCAAACTTCTTTCGTAGAAACTCTTTTCAAAAGGTATACTTTTAAAAAACTCCCTTTTTCTTAGAATCCAAGTCAAGCCCTAGATTCCATGGTTAGAAAACCCTAATTCTCTTTTCTAAAAACATAACTTCCTCTTTTGCTTCAAAACATAGGTTTCCAAAACTATCTTCTACATCAAATCTTAGATTTCTAAAATCTATTTTTCCACCAAATCATAGATTTCCAAATCCAAGATTTTGAAAATCAAACCTTTCCAATTCCATGTCAAATCCAATCTTCCAATTTAGAAAATTAATTCAATTCCTTTAAATTTAGAAACCAAATCAAATCATCTATTTTTGAAAATAAAATCTAATCTTCTACTTTAGGAAATAAGAATCAAATCTTTCTTAATTTGAACCTTTCCTAATTGGATATTTTCCTAAAGTAAAAACTTTCCTAAAATGAAACTTTCTTAATTTGGAACTTTTCTAAAACGGAACTTTTCTATTTTGAAACTTTCCTGAATTCAAATATTTTTAAAATCTAGTCTTTCCTAAACGTAGTATTCTAAATTCATTCAAATCAAGTGATTAAGTCAAGTTTTTCTAAATGAAATCAAATCTTTTTTCAAATCTTCCTTAAATCCAATTTTCCTAATTCGAACCTTTCCTAAATCAAAACTTTCTAAAACCAAACCTTTCAAATCTAAATCAAACATTTCTAATTCAAGTACATGTTCCAACCCTAGGTTACCTAAACCCTAGGATACGTAAGCCTTAGTTCAACCCTAATCCCAAGTTAGGAAGTTTCAACTCCTTTCTAAATCAAGATTGTTTTTTAACTTCAAAATAGTCAAAATGTTTTCAAAACTTAACTCCTTTTTTCCCAAATCAAGCCCAAGTTCTTCTTCCGAGTTTTATCTTTTCAAATCAAAGTCAATTCTAATGTCAATTTTAAATCTAAATTTCAATTTCAAATCTTCTATTCCAAGTCTAAATCAAATCTTTTTTTTTTTCAAATCAAACTCTTTTCTAATAAAATGTTTTCAAATCAAACTTTTCAAAAACTTAAAAGTGTTTATTTTCAATTGGACTCTTGTTCGAACTACGACTAACCTGATTCCTAAAAAATGATAAGTAGGCAACTCTGATGGGTGCGGTCGCAACCTTTTCAAATCTCCAATTTCATAATCAAATTCAAATTTCTAATTTCAAATCTCTAATTCCATAATCTGTTTCCAATTTCTAAAACCTTCTTTTAAACCTTAAATCTTCTTTTTAAATTTTTTTTTCAAAATCAAATCTTTCTTGTCAAATCTATTTTCAAAATCCAAAACATTTTTCTTGCACTTGCTTGTAATGCATCATATAGATCTCTTCTAAAGTGAATAGTATTGGACATTTGTTAATCAAAAGTTTTAAATGAGTGAACCTAGGGTGAATAAACTTGTAGGTATCGCAAGGGCAGGGTAGGATGATGATCTTAGGATATCTTCCCTACACGTAACCAACCTCCGAACCTAGATCAATGTTTTCGAGAGATCATAACGGAGTTATTTTCAAAACGAGCTTAAAACTTTTCAAAGGTTTTCAAACAACCTATTTCCTAAAAATCCTCTCTTGAGGAAGTTTTCAAAACCTTTTGAAGAACCTTAAGTGTAATTTTCGGATTGTGCCTAGTTTTAGGTGACCTAACTCGCCTTAATCAAGTTAGGTGGTCACTCCAAACGTTTTCCAAAAACCCTTAATCAAATCAATTTCTAATTCAAACTAGTCGCACTCGTCCTTCTGGGAGGATGAGTTCTAATAAGAGAGTACTGTGGTTTTTTCGCTTGTGCGTATTTTCCTCGAGTGCAAAAAATTAGGGTGCGATAGTGGGCGTTAAGCCTTGGGCACTTAGCCTCTGGCTGCTTGGTTTGTTGATCGAGTAAGACTTTGTGGTGGGCGTTAAGCGAGTAAGACTTTGTGGTGGGCGTTTTGTCGTGGGTGTTAAGCCTTGGGCGTTTGGCCTTTACCCACTTGGTATGGTGACCGAACAGGACTTTTATTATGGTCGTTAAGCCTTTGGTGCTTGGCCTCTGCTTACTCAGTCTGATGGCTAAGTGTTAAGCCTTGGGCACTTGGCCTCTACTCTCTTGGTGTGGTGACTGAGCAGGACTTTTATCATGGGCTCTAAGCCTTGGGCACTTAGCCTCTAGCTGATCGGTCTTGTGGTTGAGCTAGACTTTTGTTATGGGCATTAAGCCTTGGGCGCTTGGTCTCTGCCTGCTCGGTTTGGTAACCAAGTAGGACTTTATTGTGGGTGTTAAGCCTTGGGTGCTTGGCCTTTGCCTGATTTGTCTTGTGGTTAAGTAGGACTTTTGTTGTGGGCGTTAAGCCTTGGGTGCTTGGCCTTTGGCTGCTCGATCTGGTGACTGAGCAGGACTTTTATTGTGATGTCCCTTGTAAGGAAAGGATTAAGGCATTTTATGGAAATGAATTTGAAAGACTTGTAGACAAAGCTTTTGTAGGGTACCAGTTTCTCATTAATCTCTGCATCTGCTATTACATCTGGGGGAGAGAGGAGTTGTTCACACAGAGTATTTTCTTAGGTGCTTAGCATGCTAAGGGTAAAGCAATTCTTTACCATTTAGCCCCTTCAGTCTGTATGTGCCTTTCCTTGTAAAGGCAATCACCTCGTAGACCCCCCCCCCCCGGGGCCCCACCCCCCCAAAATTGGGCTAAGCTTCCCATCTTGGGCAATCTGGGTGGACTGGTTAACCTTCTTTAGGACCAACTCTCTTGGCTTGAAATCCCTCAAGTGCATTTAGCTATTGTGGTATTAACATATCTGTTGGTGGTATGATGCCATTCTGGTTGCTGATTGTAGTTTCTTCTTGTCCAGAAGGTCCATGTCAGTTACCAAGACCTTGCCGTTTGTCTCTGGATCGTAGTTACGGACGCTTAGGCTTAGGAGGCTGATCTCAACTGGTATAACTACTTCTGTTTCAAAAGTCAGAGAGAAAGGGGTTTGTCCTGTGGAGACTTTCTCAGTGGTTCTATAGGCCTACAGGATACTGGGGAGTTCTTATGCCCATAGTTCCTTGGCCCTTTCCAGCTTGGTTTTAATGATCTTGAGGAGGAATCTGCTGGTCACCTCTACTTGTCCATTTTCTTGGGGGTGCTTTGGTGAGGAGAAATGATGGTTGATCTATAAGTTTGAACACAACCCGCTGAATTCCTTCCCTTCGAATTGCTTCCAATTATTTATGATGATCACCTTTGGAATCCCGAAGCGGCACATGTATTTTTCTAGAGGAAGGTGATCATTTTCTACTCTATGATGGTGGTAAGGGCTTCTGCTTTGACCCACTTGGTAAGGTAATCAATGGCCACTACTGTAAACTTGTTTTATCCCCTGCCTAGGGGTAACTGGGCGAAGAGCCATGGGATTTAGACGGGAATCAGTTCCTGGGCAGACTGCTTAGGGATGTTGGAAAATCACTAGCACTTATTACATTTTTTTACGAACTCTTTGGAGCCCCTACTTATGATTAGCCAATAGTATGCTGGTTTGAAGATCTTGTTGGCTAGGGAACGTCCTCTAGAATGGTTCTCACAGATTCCTTCGTGGATTTCCCTCATGATGTAGATAGCCTTTTCTTTTATGGTGCACTTAAGGAGGGGGAGAGTGTGCCCCCTTTTGTATAGGATGCCATGCGGCTGGCTCTGAACTTGACTCTTCTCGCTTCTAACTTGTGTTCCGACAGGGTGTTTAGCTCTAAGTAATCTCTGATTGGTTTGGCTCATGAGACTTCTGTTTCCATAGTATTGACTTTTGGGGTTTGGATACTCGGTGAATTAAGGATCTCTATGGGCACTTCAAGGTCGAGTTGCTCTGACGATGTGATTCTTGCTAATCGGTTGGCCTCTTCGTTCTCTAGTCTGGGGATTCTTTAGAGCAATACATTGGAGAATTTCCTGCCTAAGCCTCTAGCCATTTGACAATATTCCTTCATCTTTTCTCTCCTGGCATCATATTCTCCCTAGATCTGCTCGATCACAAGCTGTGAGTCTCCCTTGATTGTTACCTACCCTACCCTTATTTGTCGGCTATCAGAAATTCGACTATAAAGGCCTCATATTCTACTTTGTTGTTGGTGGCTGGGAACCTAAACCTGAGAGCATGCTCCACTTTGTAGCCATCCGGGGTGACAAGAACAACGCCTTCCCCACTAAACTGTTCGGTGGATAAACCATCAACATTCAATATCTAGTGATTCTCTGGATCGTCTACCTTTGGTGGGTTGTTGAGGGGAGGGGGGAGGTGTGAATTCTACAGTAAAATCTGCTGTTACCTATCCTTTGATAATCACTCGTGGTCTGTACTGAATATTGAACTAACTGAGCTCCACTAACCACTTCATAAGGTGTCGTAAAGTTTTAGATTTATGTAGAACTTTCTTTAGGGGTTAGTCGATCAAGACCACAATTGGGTGCCCCTGGAAGTAGGGTCTAAGCCTTTATGCTGATGTTACTAGAGCAAAAACAAGAAACTCTATCCTTGGGTATCTTTCCTTTGCCCCCCTAAGGGCCCTATTGGTGTAGTAGACTGGTTTATAGACCTTTTGGTTTTCTCAGACAAGAGCTGAGCTCACCGCTGTTGTCGAGACGGTTAAGTAAAGATAAAGTTCCTCCTTAGTGACCGTTCGACTGAGCAGAAGGACTGAGCTCAATTACTGCTTTAATTGCTGAAAGGCTTTCTCATATTCGTCAGTCCACTGGAAAGCTTTTCTTAGTGTCTTGAAGAAGGGGAGGCACTTGTCAGTGGACCTGGAAATGAATCTATTCAGGGATGCCACTCTGCCTACTAACCTTTGAACATCTTTTATTATCTTCGATGCTTGCATTCCCAATATCGCGCTAAATTTTTTTGGGTTGGCTTCTGTCCCCCTCTATAAGACCATAAACCCCAAGAACTTTCCAGACACCACCCCAAATGCGCACTTGGCATGATTAAGCTTTATGTTGTAAGCCTTGAGGGTTTGGAAAGTTTCTTCAGATCCTTCAAATGGTTAGTTACCCTCTTACTCTTGACCAATATGTCATCGACGTAGACATCCACATTCTTCCTAATCTGGGACTTGAACATCTTGTTGGCAAGCCATTGGTAAGTTGCTCCCGCATTCTTCAGACCGAACGACATCACTTTGTAACAATACAACCCCATGTTTGTGATGAAAGACGTGTGTTCTTGGTCTCTCTTAGCCATCCTAATCTGGTTGTACCCCTAGAAGGCATCCATGAACGTGAGCATCTCATATCCCGCAGTAGAATCTACCAGAAGGTCAATGGTATGTAGGGGGAAGCTATCTTTAGGGCATGCTTTGTTGAGGTCTGTATAGTCAACACACATCCTCCACTTCTCGTTGGCCTTCTTTACCATCACCACACTGGAGAGCCAGGTTGGGTATTGGGCTTCTCTAATGAACTTAGCCTGAACGAGTTTGTCTACCTCGTCAGTTATGGCTTCGTTGCACTCTAGGTCGAAGCTCCTTCTTTTTTATTTGACTAGCCTGGCTTCAGGTGAAACGTTGAGGTGGTGGGTAGCAATTCTAGGTCAATACCCGGCATATCGTCGTACGTCCAAGCAAAGACGTCCGCGTTACTTCTAAGGAAGCTTCTTAGTTCTTCCTTGAGCGACTCTGGGGCTGCGGACTCGATCATGACCATTTTGGTTTGTTCTGGGATGCCAGCTAGGTTTGGGCTTATGTCCACTTTCTCTAGGTCTCCCACTGGTTCTCCTCTTTTGATCTCTTATTCATATTGTACTTCTAGCTCCTCTATCATTAGAGTTTCTTTGATAACGTCCTTTTTAAGAGATGCTATGTAACACTCTCTCGTCGTTACTTGGTCGCCCTTCACTGTCCCTACTCTGTGGTCAGTTGGAAAATTTAACCTTAGGTAGTAGGTAGAGGTTACTGCCTTGAACTGGTTTAGGGCTATTCACCTTATGATCATGTTATAAGCTGAAGAACAGTCCACCACCAGAAAGTTGATCAGCTTGCTTGCCTGCTGAGATCCATCCCCCAAGGTAACGGGCAACTTTATGGACCTTAAGGGGGTGAGCTTATCTCCCCGTATACCCTACTAGGGGGGAAGTAATGGGCTTTAAAGCCTCTCTTTGTATCTGCAGGTGCTCAAATGCTTCCTAGAACAGAATATCTGCTGAACTTCATCAATTAATAAGAATTTGCTTGGTTTGAAAATTAGAAATAATGACACTGATTACTAGGGGGTTATCATGAGGTTGACATAGTTCGGTAGCCTCTTCCTCGGTGAAAATGATGTCAGAGGGCTCCACGCAAGGCTTCTTATTTGGTCTTTCTATTGCGAACACCTCATTCGGTTATCTCGCTTTTTGAACGTGATTCTTTTGTGTTAATGAGTGTAAGCGCCCCATTTTTGACCGCTCGGCAGTCTACACTCCGTCCGGACTTGTTTTCAAGTCATTGTGGGCATATTCCAATCGAAACTAATTCTCTAGGTCCAAATTCCGTCTTTCCATTGCTTCGCGGGCCCACCAGGCCCAAATAGAGGCAAAATGACCAAAATGCCCTTAGGGGCATTGTCCTTTCCTTTCCCTTTCCAATCCCACTCTTGAGACAGTTTATTCCTCGAGACGGTTCCACTCTAAGAACGTCTCTTCGGAGACAGTAAGACCCCTTTCCAATCCCACTCTCGAGACAGTTTATTCCTCGAGACGGTTCCACTCCAGGCACGTCTCTTCGGAGACAGTAAGACCCCTTTCCAATCCCACTCTCGAGACAGTTTATTCCTCGAGACGGTTCCACTCCAGGCACGTCTCTTCGGAGACGATAAGACCCCTTTCCAATCCCACTCTCGAGACAGTTTATTCCTCAAGACGGTTCCACTCCAGGCACGTCTCTTCGGAGATGGTAAGACCCTTTTCCAATCCCACTCTCAAGACAGTTTATTCCTCGAGATGGTTCCACTCCAGGCACGTTTCTTCGAAGACGGTAAGACCCCTTTCCAATCCCACTCTCGAGACAGTTTATTCCTCGAGACGGTTCCAATCTAGGCACGTCTCTTCGGAGACGGTAAGACCCCTTTCCAATCCCACTCTCGAGACAGTTTATTCCTCGAGACGGTTCAAATCCAGGCACGTCTCTTCGGAGACGATAAGTCCCCTTTACAATCCCTCTCTCGAGACAGTTTATTCCTCGAGACGGTCCGAGTAGCGAAAATACTCACAAAACCGTTAGAGTAGTGGAAATACTCACAAATAGGTCGATATAGGGAATTGGCAACAAATCCTTGTGTCACGACGACAGCCGTTAGAGTGGTGGAAACACTCAAAACCCAGGTCAACACCAGTGTCTGTTAGTCCACTTCGATGAAAAATGACCAAACTACCCTTAGGACCTTTTCCGAGACTTTTCGGTCAAGATGACCATTTTGCCCCTAGGCATCCGAAAGCCCCAGGAACCACACCGGCTCTGGGTATCAAACCGGTAATGTCCTGAGAATACTTTTTATAGTGTTCTCAACCTTCCTGTACCTTTCCGAATCATTCTGAGTCAGTTCCGGCCAACCCGAGGCAAAATGACTGTTTTGCCCCCAGTGGGCCGGTCTCCTTTTTCGACCACGCCAGCTCTGGGAATCAAATCGGCAACCCCTGGGAACATTCTAAATAATGTTTCCAGATCTCAAGTCTTCTTCCAGGACAGTCCGAATTTGTCTCGGCAGTTTCCCGGTCCGATTGACCGTTTTGCCCCTAAAGGTCCGGTCAACCTTTCCAACACATCTTATCCTCATTTTTCAAGTCAAATACCTCCAGGATACTATCTTAGATGTTCTTGCTCCTTTCTGGCCTTCTGGGTCATTCCCGGCTCCTCCAAATCATTTCCGGACTTTCCGGAGTCACTCCTAGTGAAGCCAGGCTAAAAGTTGCATGGTTGTCACTAGTACAGGCGCTCAAATCTAGTCAAAGATACGTTGCTTACCGACTTATAAAGTTTCCTAAGTGGGTGGCGCCACTAGTAGTGGCGCTAAGCCAAGAATTGGCCTGGCGCCACTAGGAGTGGCGCCAAGAGCAATTTTGCCCTCGCGCCATTGCAACAGGCGCCAGGTTTGTCCCACTTCTATAAATACAAAGTCTCATTCAACGTGAAAGGGGTCTGCAAACTTAACCTAAAAATCCTATATTTCGATATACAGAGCTCGTGCACCTCAAAAACCCTAGCTTCCCTAGGTTTTCCAAACCCTAGCCACCCTACACAAGCCCTAGCCACCTATACACTTATACACTCCTCCATACACTCATACACTAGCCTTCAACCATCCTTTGAAGACTTGAAAAGCTGCCATCTAAAGCCTGAAGACAATCCTTGAAGGTTGAAGAAGAAGATCAAGACGAAGACCGAAGATTGATGACAAGCAAGGCACGCAAAATAAAGAAGACATACAGTAGGTTTTCTATTTAAATTTTCGCACTTCCCCCCTCTCTCTTCTCTCTCCTAACCCACTTGGGTTTTCTCTATTTTAATCTCACATCTCTTTCCCCCCCTTTCTTTGCATGCTTGAAACAAGGGGATTCCCGGTCCATGTGTAGGATTGGGCTATTGGAGAGTCACCGTGTCGGGGGCTTTCTTCTAGTCTAACCAAAGACCACGTGGGTCCGACCCCCTTGATTATGTGGTGAAACCTTAACCTTGTATGTTCACGACCCCAAATTGCATTGTGCATATCATAGTCTTGCATCTTCCAAAAACCGTTTTCAAAGTTGTTTTTCAAAACGTTTTCAAACTTGTTTTCAAAATTGCATCAAAATCTCTTTTTCAAAAACTTGTTTTTAAAACCACAATTCTAGGGTGATTCTAGCCTTTCCATGGCTAGGATTGCTTTAGGAAAGTGTTACATTAAAAATGACCTTTTGGTCTATATTTTCAAACCTTATTGTTTTCAAAACCGCTTTCCTAAAGTTGTTCTAGCCTTCCTATGGTTAGAATTGCTTTAGGAAAGTGAGATGTTTTTACACCTTCTAAAAACTCTCTTTAAAAATCTCTTCCAAAAAATCTCTTTTTCAACATGCTTTCCTAAAACTCTCCTCTCTAAAAGTGTTTTCTAAAAACTCTTTCCAAAATCTATTTTTTCAAAACTTTTCTTTTTCAACTCCTTTCCAAAATCCTCTCCCCAAAATCCACTTTCTAAAAACGTTCCCCAAAAATCCTTCCAAAAAACTCTCTTCAGCAATCTTCAACCAAAAACTTTCCTAAAAACTCTCTTTCCAAAATCTTCCTTCTAGAAATTCCCCTCTAGGATTTTCCTTCCAAAATCTACGTTTCTAAAACACACTTTCCATAAACTCCTCCTCTTTAAAATCTTTTTTCAAAAACTCCCTCTTCAAATTCACTTTCCAAAAGTTCCTCCCTAGGATTCCCTTCTAGAAAGCCTTCATTTCCAAAAACGCACTTTTCAAAACCTCTTTCCTTAGAGCCCAAGTCAAGCCCTAGAACCCACAATTAGGAAACCCTAATTTTCTTTGACTAGATTTGGGCGCCTGTACTAGTGACTACCATGTAAATTTTAGCCTAGCTTCACTAAGAGTGACTCCGGAAAGTCCGGGAATGATTTGGAGGAGCCAGGAATGACCTGGAAGGCCGGAAAGGAGCAGGAACACTTAAATTAGTGTCCTAGAGGTATTTGACCTGAAAAATGAAGATAAGGTGGGTCGGAAAGGTTGACCGGGCCTTTAGGGGCAAAACGGTCAATCGGACCGGAAAACTGCCGGGACAGACTCGGACTGTCCCGAAAGAAGACTGGGGATTTGGAAACATTATTTAGAATGTTCCCAGAGGTCGCCGGTTTGATTTCCAGAGCTGGTGTGGTCGGAAAAGGAGACCGGCCCACTAGGGGCAAAACGGTCATTTTGTACCGAGTTTGCCGGAACTGACTCGGAATGGTCCGGAAAGGTAAAGGAAGGTTGAGGACACTATAAAAAGTATTCTTGGGACATTACCGGTTTGATACCCAGAGCCGGTGTGGTCGAAGAAGGAGACCGGCCCTCTAGGGGCAAAACGGTCATTTTGTACCGGGTTGGCCGGAACTGACTCGGAATGATCCGGAAAGGTAAAGGAAGGTCGAGAACACTATAAAAAGTATTCTCGGGACATTACCGGTTTGATACCCAGAGCCGGTGTGGTCGAAGAAGGAGACCGGCCCTCTAGGGGCAAAACGGTCATTTTGTACCGGGTTGGCTGGAACTGACTCGGAATGATCCGGAAAGGTAAAGGAAGATTGAGAATACTATAAAAATTAGTCTCAGGGGGTTACCGGTTTGATACCCAAAGCCGGTGTGGTTCCCGGGGCATTCGGATGCTTAGGGGCAAAATGGTCATCTTGACCGGAAAGTCTCGAAAAAGGTCCTAAGGGTAGTCTGGTCATTTTTCACCGAAGTGAGCTAACAGACACGGGTGTTGACCTAGGTTTTGAGTGTTTCTGCCACTCTAACGGTTTGAGTATTTCCCCTACTCGGACGGGGTTGATGATTCGTGAGTATTTCCGCTACTCGGACGGGGTTGATGATTTGGGAGTATTTCCGCTACTCTAACGGTTCTGTGAGTATTCCGCTACTCTAATGGTTCTGTGAGTATTTCCGCTACTCTAACGGTTCTGTGAGTATTTCCGCTACTCTAACGGTTTTGTGAGTATTTCCGCTACTCTAACGGTTCTGTGAGTATTTCCGCTACTTTAACAGTTCTGTGAGTATTTTCGCTACTCTAACGGTTCTGTGAGTATTTTCGCTACTCTAACGGTTCTGTGAGTATTTCCGCTACTCTAACGGTTCTGTGAGTAGTTTTGCTGCTCGGATCGTCTCGAGGAATAAACTGTCTCGAGAGTGGGATTGGAAAGGGGTCTTACTGTCTCCGAAGAGACGTGCCTGGATTGGAACCGTCTCGAGGAATAAACTGTCTCGAGAGAAGGGTTGGAAAGGGGTCTTATCGTCTCCGAAGAGACGTACCTAGATTGGAACCGTCTCGAGGAATAAACTGTCTCGAGAGTGGGATTGGAAAGGGGTCTTACCGTTTTCGAAGAAACGTGCCTGGGTTTTGAGTGTTTCCGCCACTCTAACGGTTTTGTGAGTAGTTTTTCTACTCGGACCGTATCGAGGAATAAACTGTCTCGAGAGAGGGATTGGAATTGGAATAAGAAAGGACGATGCCCCTAAGGGCATTTTGGTCGTTTTGCCTCCATTTGGGCCTGACAGGCCCGCGAAGCGATGGAAAGACAGCGTTTGAACCTAAAGAATTGGTTTGGATTGGAATATGCCCATAATGACTTGAAAACAAGTCTGGACGGAGTGTAGACTGCCGAGCGGTCAAAAATGGGGTGCTTACATCCAACATTCGAGTCAAATCTTTCTAAATCTAGGTTTTCTCAAACCTTCTTTTTCTCAAAACAAGTTGAAATCTATCTCTTCAAATCAAAGTCCAAACTTCTCAATTTCAATTTCCAATCTCCTCTTCTAATCTCAAATCAAATCCAATTTTCAATTCAATCTCTTTCTTTCAATCCAATCTCTCTCTTCAAATCAATCTCTTTTCAATCGGACTCTGGTCCGAACTACGACTGACCTGATTCTCCCAAAGGGATACGTAGGCAACCTTTATATGTGTGGTCACAATACTTTTCAAACTTTCAATTCCACCCTCATGGGTGCGGTTTCCAAAATCTTTTCAAATCTCAAATTCCAATATACTTTCAAACTTCCAATTTCAAATTTCTATTTCCAAATTTTCAAACTTTCCAATTTCAATTCCATCTCTTCAAATCTATTTTCAAATCAAATTAATTTCAAATCAATCTCTTTCCAAATCTATTTTTCAATTCTCTTCTATTGCACTTGCATATCATGCATCATGTTAGTTTCTTTTTAAACATTGTTTTTCTAAAATGGATAGGATTGAACTATAGTTAGTTAAAGACTCTTATAGGTGAATTTAGGGTAGATTGACATGTAGGTACCGAAAGGGCGGGGTAGGGTGATGGCTTAGTGCGTCTTCTCTACACGTAACCAACCTCCGAACCTAGGATCACTGTTTTCAAAGACCAAGAGGAGTTATTTTTCTAAAAAAGGGCTAGATGTTTTTCAAAGGTTGCCAAACGACCTGTTTTCTTAAAAACCCTCTCTTGAGGAGATATTTTCAAAATCGTTTTCCAAAAACCCTAAGTGTAGTCTTCGGATTATTCTTAGTTTTTAGGTGACCTAACTCACCTTAATCAAGTTAGGTGGCGACTTTTATAAAATAAAAATACTCCGAATCTTTTTCAAAAGCCCTTTATTCAAATCTATTTTCAATTCAAACCTAGTCGCACTCATTCTTCTAGGAGGGTGAGTTCTAACAAGAGAGTACAGTGTTTTTCCCACTTGTGTGTGTATTCCTCGAGTGCGAAAAATCTGGGCGCGACAATGAGGATTCTCCCCCTCTAGGAAATCCCCCGGCGATGACCCAATTCTCTCCGATCGGGCGCTACTGTTGTGGGGCTTTGTCTGGGCTCCTTCGTTCTGTAGAACGTGGCCTGTCATGCTATGGCCCACCATGAATCTTCCTAGGCATCCCTGCCTTACAAGGTTTTTGATTTGCTTCTTGAGATCAATGCAGTGGTCAGTGTTGTGGCCATGATCCCTGTGGAACCGGCAGTACTTTCTCTAGTTTTTCTGCTCTAGAGTGCTTCTTAATCTTTTGGGCCTTTTTTGGTTAGGATCGTTCCTAATCTCGTTCAAGACATGTTTCAATGGCACCGTTAGGGGGTGAAGTTACAATCGAAGCTAGCAAATCGATTTCATACCCCCTTTGTTCGGGCTGTTGGTCTGTCAGTCCTTTAGGTCTTCTTTTCGTTATCTTCTTTATTGTCATCAACTAGCCTCTTCTTCTTCTCGGGGCAAGAGCTGGAGTTTCCATCTTGGTCATGCCTTGTGTTCATGGCATCCTTTATATTCATGTATTTATGGGCTTTGAGCATAAGGTTGGCCATGCTCTTTTGGGGTTCCTTGGCCAATGAAAACAAGAACTTACAGGTCCTCAAACCGCTCATGAAGGCTATGACCACAACCTTGTCATCAACATCATCCACTTCTAGAGCTTTCAGGTTGAACCTGGTGACAAACTCCCTTAGTGTCTCCTCCCTCTTTTGCTTCACGTTGAGTAGGCAGATAACTGGTCTCCTTTGCCTTTGGCCTCCAATATAGTGTCCTACGAATAGCTTACTAAGCTGGACGAAGGAACTGATAGTGGAGGGTTAGATTCAGTTGAACCACACTCTGGCAGCTCCTTCGAGAGTGATTGGGAAGACTTCGTGCATGATCTCGTCGGGAATAGCCTGCAGCTGCATCAACACCTTGAATGTCTCGAGATGGTTCAAAGGGTTTTTGGTTCCATCAAATATCTCCAGGGTTGGCTTCTTGAACTTGGGTGGCGTGGTTACACCCATCACTGTTTGGGTGAAAGGGGAGTTAGTTCTGTTTACCAACTCCTCTACGGTATTGGAAGTCTTGGTCTTGACAGCCTCCAGACTCTTGCCAACTGGGCTTGGAAGGCTCTAATACATTTGTCCCAAGCAGGGAGATTATCCATTCGGTCTCCCACACTTCTGTTTGCTAGGGGTAATGCCGCAGATGTGAACTTGAGGCGTGACTGTAGGCCTCCTCTGACGGGATCTTCATTTGCAGGTTCGACATCTTCATTCCCTTGTCTGTCTCATGGTAGGGCTCTAGGCTGCTGACCTTCTTCTGGTGTGGTGGGGAGTCATTGAAGCGACTCCTGATTATGGGTTATCATCATTTGCATGTTGGCCATTACATCGACCATTTGAGTCTTAAGGGCCTTAACTCGGTTCCCCTTTTGTTCTTCCATTGGTTATGGTAGATGTGAAGTATCGGGCCTAGTTAAGACTATAGAAATGATGGAAAGCCGATTCTAACAGACAACGCCAACTGATAGATCAGTAAACTTGTAACGTCTACTCCCAAGTCACAGTGAACGCCTCCGGTTGACTACAAAGAGGAGTTAGGTAAAGGAACACTAGTATGGTGCCTGCCAAGGACTCTCTGATGCCAAAGTTAGGTTTCTGAAAGGATAATTGTGCAGAGTTTCGGCTAAGGTTTTGTATACATACCCTGGGGAAGAAGGCTTATGGTGCCTTTTATACTGGCATGATTTTTGGAGTGGTCCCAGAAGTATCTACAAGCAAGTAATGGAAATGATAACCTTTCCACGTGGCGCTTTGTCGTTGGGTGGTCAGAGCAATTATAGGGTAGTGGAGGACGTGGTTGTCCCCCACTCACATGCGTCGCCTCACTTAGGGTTTGTCAGGCTGATGATAGCCTGGTGGAGAAGGTGGTTGTCCTTCCAACCCTATGTAAGCACCCCATTTTTTACCGCTCTGTAATCTACACTCCGTCCAGACTTGTTTTCAAGTCATTGTGGGCATATTCCTATCAAATCCAATTCTCTAGGTCCAAATTCCGTCTTTCCATCACTTCGCGGGCCTGTCAGGCCCAAATAGAGGCAAAATGACCAAAATGCCCTTAGAGGCATTGTCCTTTCCTTTCCAATTCCAATCCCTCCCTCGAGACAGTTTATTCCTCGAGACGGTTCCAATCCAGGTACGTCTCTTCGGAGATGGTAAGACCCCTTTCCAATCCCACTCTTGAGACAGTTTATTCCTCGAGACGGTTCCAATTCAGGCACGTCTCTTCGGAGACGATAAGTCCCCTTTCCAATCCCACTCTCGAGACAGTTTATTCCTCGAGACGGCTTCAACTCAGGCACGTCTCTTCAGAGACGGTAAAACCCCTTTCCAATCTCATTCCCAAGACAGTTTATTCCTCGAGATGGTTCCAACTCAGGCACGTCTCTTCAGAGACGGTAAGACCCCTTTCCAATCCCACTCTCGAGACAGTTTATTCCTCGAGACGGTTCCAATCCAGGCACGTCTCTTTAGAGACGATAAGTCCATTTTCCAATCCCACTCTCGAGACAGTTTATTCCTTGAGACGGTTCCAATCCAGGCACGTCTCTTCGGAGACGGTACCCTTTTTAATCCCTCTCTCGAGACAGTTTATTCCTCGAGATGGTCCGAATAGCGAAACTACTCACAAAACCGTTAGAGTAGCAGAAATACTCACAAATAGGTCGATATAGGGAAATGGCAACAAACTCCTGTGTCACGACGACCGCAGTTAGAGTGGCAGAAACACTCAAAACCTAGGTCAACACCAGTGTTTGTTAGCCCACTTTGGTGAAAAATGACCAAACTGTCCTTTGGACATTTTCTGAGACTTTCCGGTCAAGATGACCATTTTGCCCTTAGGCATCCGAATGCCCCGGGAACCACACCGGCTCTGGGTATCAAACTGGTAATGTCCCGAGAATACTTTTTATAGTATTCTCAACCTTCCTTTACCTTTCCGGATCATTCCGAGTCAGTTCCGGTCAACCCGGTACAAAATGACCGTTTTGCCCCTAAAGGGCCGATCTCCTTCTTCGACCACACCGACTCTGGGTATCAAACTAGTAATGTCCCAAGAATACTTTTTATAGTGTTCTCAACCTTCCTTTACCTTTCTGGACCATTCCGAGTCAGTTCCGGCAAACCTGGTACAAAATGACCGTTTTGCCCCTGGTGGACCGGTCTCCTTTTTCGACCACGCCGGCTCTGGGAATCAAACCGGCAACCTCCGAGAACATTCTAAATAATGTTTCCAGATCCCAAGTCTTCTTCCGGGACAATTCGAGTTCGCCCCGGCAGCTTCCTAGTCCAATTGACCGTTTTGCCCCTAAGGACCCGGTCAACCTTTCCGACACATCTTATCCTCACTTTTCAAGTCAAATACCTCTAGGACACTATTTTAAGTGTTCCTGCTCCTTTCTGGCCTTCCGGGTCATTCCCGGCTCCTCCAAATCATTCTCGGACTTTCTGGAGTCACTCCTAGTGAAGCCAAGCTAAAAGTTGCATGGTAGTCACTAGTACAGGCGCCCAAATTTAGTCAAAGATACTTTGCTTGCCGACTTATAAAGTTTTCTAACTGGCTGGCGCCACTAGGAGTGGCACCAAGCCAAGAATTGGCCTGGCGCCACTCCTAGTGGCGCCAAGAGCAATTTTGCCCTAGCACCACTGTAATAGACGTCAGGTTTGTCCAACTTCTATAAATACAGAGCCTCATTCAACGTGAAAAGGATCCGCAAACTCAGCCTAAAATCATATAATTCGATATACAGAACTCGAGCACCTCAAAAACCCTAACCACCTTAAGTTTTCCAAACTCGAGCCATACTACACAAACCCTAGCCTCCTATACATTCATACACACCCCCATACACTCACACACTAGCCTTGAACCATTCTTTGAAGACTTGAAGAGCTACAATCCAAGGCTTGAAGACAACTCTTGAAGACTGAAGGTGAAGATCAAGACAAAGACCGAAGACCGAAAACCGAAGACAGCACGGCATGCAAAATAAACAAGACATACGGTAGGCTCCCTATTTAAATTTCTGCACTTCCCTCCTCTCTCTTTTCTCTACTAACCCACTTGAGTTTTCTCTATTTTAATCCCCCATCTCTTTCCCCCCCTTTCTTTGCATGCTTGAAACAAGGGGATTCCCGGTCCATGTGTAGGATTGGGCTATTGGAGAGTCACCGTGTCGGGGGCTTTCTTCTAGTCTAACCAGAAACCACGTGGGTCCAGCCCCCTTGATTATGTGGTGAAGCCTTAGCCTTGTATGTTCACGACCCCAAATTGCATTGTGCATATCATAGTCTTGCATCTTCCAAAATTCGTTTTCGAACTCATTTTCAAAATCGTTTTCAAACTCATTTTCAAGATTGCATCAAAATCTCTTTTTCAAAAACTTGTTTCCAAAACCACAATTCTAGGGTGATTCTAGCCTTTCCATGGCTAGGGTTGCTTTAGGAAAGTGTTACATTAAAAGTGACCTTTTGGTCTATATTTTCAAATCTTATTGTTTTTCAAAACCGCTTTCCTAAAGTGGTTCTAGCCCTTCTATGGTTAGAATTGCTTTAGGAAAGTGAGATGTTTTTACTCCTTCTAAAAACTCTCTTTTCAAAAAGTCTTTCTTCCTAAAAATCTCTTTTTCAACATACTTTCCTAAAACTCTCCTCTTCAAAATTGTTTTCAAAAACTCCCTTCCAAAATCTATTTTTCAAAACTCTCTTTTTCAACTCCTCTCCAAAATCTTTTCCTCAAAATTTACTTTCTAAAAACACTCCCTAAATTCACTTTCCTAAAAACTCTCTTTCCAAAAATTTTCGTTTTAGAAACTTCCCTCTAGGATTTTTCCTCCCAAAACCTTCGTTTCTAAAAACGCACTTTCCAAAAACTCTTTCCTTAGAGCCCAAGTCAAGCCCTAGAACCCACAATTAGAAAACCCTAATTTTCTTTCAAAAAACATGGTTTTCAAACTTTGCCCCAAACCTAGGTTTCCAAAACCTCTAGTTTTCACATCCAAACTATACATGTTTCCAAAACCTCTTTTCTACGTCAAAACTATAATTTTTCAAAACTAGGGTTTCTAGAATCTCCTTTTCCAAATCCTTGTCAAATCAAATCTTCCCTTTAAGAACCCAAATCCAATCTCCCCGTTTAGGAAACTAGATCCCGTCCTCCATTTTTGGAAACAAAAATCAAATCTTTTCTTTTAGAAACCAAATCCAATCCCTTCCTAATCTAAACCTTTCTTAATTCAATTCCTTCCTAAACCATAAGTTTCCTAAACTTAAACTTTAAATCTTTCCTTAAATTTCAAAATCCAACTATTTCCTAATTTAAATCCTTCATGAACTTCCACTTTCCTAAATCTTAAGTTTCCAAAACTTGAACATAAAAATCTTTCTTAAATTTTGAAATTCAACTTTCAAATCTTTCCTAATTTAACCCCCTCCTAATTTTACCCTCTTTTCAAATCTTAATTTTTCAAACCTAAGTTTTTAAACCCAAACCTTTCCTAATCTTAAGATTTTCTAAAAAACTCTAAAATTTTCAAAATCTTAAAATTTTATAAATGTCAAATCTTTCTAAAATTCTAAGCTTTCTAAATTCAAAACTTTCTTAAGTTAAATATTTCTAAACCTAAATCTTTCCAAATTCTAAAATTTCCAAAACTTCAAAATCTTTTCAAATCTAAAACTTTTCTAAACTCAAAACTTTCTTAATTTAAGACTTTCTTAAGTTGAAACTTTCTTAATTCAAACATTTCCTAAATTCAAGCCTTTCCTAATTTCAAGACTTTCTAAAATCCAAACTCTAAAACTTTCTAAATCTTAAACTTTCCAAATTTTAAAACTTTCTAAACTCAAGATTTTTCAATTTTCAAAACTTCCCTTTTTCAAAACATTCTAAAATTCAAAACTTTCTTAACTTGAAATTTTCTAAATTCTAATCCTTTCTTAAACAAAACTTTTCCTAATTCAAAACATTTCTAAATTCAATACTTTCCTATTTCAAAACTTTCCTAAAGTGAAAACTTTCCTAAACCTCAATACTTTCCTATTTCAAAACATTCCAATTTTCAAAACTTTCCTAAGTTGAAACTTTCTTAAGTTCCGAACTTTCCTAATTCAAAACTTTCCTAATTTGAAACTTTCCAAAAATGAAGCTTTCCTAAATTGAACCTTTTCTAATTCGAACATCTCCTAAAATCTAACATTTCCAAATCTTCCAAGCCAAGTCAAATCTTTTCTAAGTCTCTTCTCTTTCCTAAGTCTGGGTTTTCTCAAACCTTCTCTTTTTCAAAACAAGTCCAAATCTATCTCTTCAAATCAAAGTCCGATCTTCTCAATTTCAATTTCCAATTTCCTTTTCTAATCTCAAATCAAATCCAATTTCCAATTCAATCTCTCTCTTCAAATCAATCTCTTTTCAATCGGACTCCGGTCCGAACTACGACTGACTTGATTCCCCCAAAGGGATACGTAGGCAACCTTCATAGGTGCGGTCATAACACTTTTCAAACTTTCAATTCCACCCTCATGGGTGCAGTTTTCAAAATCTTTCTAAATCTCAAATTCCAATCTACTTTCAAAATTTCAATTTCAAAATTTCAATTTTCAAATTTCTACTTTCAATTTTCAAACTTTCCAATTTCAATTCCATCTCTTCAAATCTATTTTCAAATCAAATTAATTTCAAATCAATCCCTTTCCAAATCTATTTTTCAATTCTCTTCTATTGCACTTGCATATCATGCATCATGTTAGTTTCCTTTCAAACATTGTTTTTCAAAGTGGATAGGATTGACCATTAGTTAGTTAAAGACTCTCATAGGTGAATTTAGGGTGAATTGACATGTGGGTACCGAAAGGGCGGGGTAGGGTGATAGCTTAGTGCGTCTTCCCTGCACGTAACCAACCTTCGAACCTAGATTACTGATTTCAAAGACCAAAAAGGAGTTATTTTTCAAAAAGGGCTAAATGTTTTCCAAAGGTTGCCAAACAACCTGTTTTTCTTAAAAACCCTCTCTCGAGGACATATTTTCAAAATTGTTTTCCAAAACCCTAAGTGTAGTCTTCGGATTATTCTTAGTTTTTAGGTGACCTAACTCAACTTAATCAAGTTAGGTGGCGACTCCGAATCTTTTTCGAAAGCCCTTATTTCAAATTGATCTTCAATTCAAACCTAGTCGCCCTCATTCTTTTAGGAGGGTGAGTTCTAACGAGAGAGTACATCATTTTTTCCACTTTTGTGAATATTCCTCGAGTGCGAAAAATCTGGACGCGACACCCTAGTATCAATTACTAGGGGATTACTTACAATCATGGTCCCCATGGGATGGGCGAATAGGATGGTCGTCATATTTTTGCCCAGCACTGCCCACTTGGTATATGCCCGATCGACGTGGATCTATTCAGCAACGTTCCTATTTCGCATCACCCGCTCAGTGACTCTTAAGTGCCACATCATCTATCTTACTTGATAGAGTTCCTTATAGAGTTGCGGTTTGCCTTTCGTTGGGACCTTGGTCAGCTATTACTCGATCAGTCCCCATCAAAACTAAAGAAATATAAAACAAGCAAAATAATCAAACACAATATACAATAAAATTAGTTATTCTAAAACTGTCAAATAATAGTTAGATAATTCTTATAGAACTATTAGGGATATATCTTCTTGATCACCCAAGACTTTATTTCTATCATAGAAAAAACTATAAATCATAAGACAAAATATAAAATACAACTTAAACTTGAATATTTTACCTACACCCTTTGTTTTATTCTCTCTTCTTTCTTTCCACTTCTTCTTGTGCATTTTGCCTATAGCCAAACTCCTTTATTTATAGAGAGGAGTGCATGCAAGCTAGGTAGTAGAATCCACTGTCGCGCCCAGATTTTTTGCACTTGAGGATTACTCACACAAGCGGGAAAAATGCTGTACTCTCTCGTTAGAACTCACCCTCCTAGAAGAATGAGTGCGACCAGGTTTGAATTGAAAAATAGGTTTGAATAAGGGCTTTTGAAAAAGATTCGGAGTCGCCACCTAACTTGATTAAGGTGAGTTAGGTCACCTAAAACTAAGAATAATCCGAAGACTACACTTAGGGTTTTGAAAAACGATTTTGAAAATATCACCTCCAGAGAGGGTTTTTAAGAAAACAGGTTGTTTGGCAACCTTTGGAAAACATTTAGCCCTTTTTTGAAAAATAACTCCTTTTTGGTCTTTGAAAACAGTGATTCTAGGTTCGGAGGTTGGTTACGTGTAGGGAAGACGCACTAAGCTATCACCCTACCCCGCCCTTTCGGTACCTACATATCAATCTACCCTAAATTCACCTATGAGAGTCTTTAACTAACTATAGTTCAACCCTATTCACCTTGAAAAACAATGTTTGAAAAATATGATGCATGAGGCATGATATGCAAGCAATAGAAAAGAATTGAAAAATAGATTTAAAAAGAAATTGCTTTGATTTGAAAATAGATTTGAAGAGATGGAATTGAATTTGAAAAAGTTGAAAATTTGGAAATAGGAATTTGAAAATAGAAATTTTGAAATTGAAATTTTGAAAATAGATTGGAATTTGAGATTTGGAAAGAATTTTGAAACCACACCCATGAGGGTGGAATTGAAAGTTTGAAAAGTGTTGTGACCGCACCTATGAAGGTTGCCTACGTATCCCTTTGGGGGAATCAGGTCAGTCGTAGTTCGGACCGGAGTCCGATTGAAAATAGAAGAATGGATTGAAGAAGGAAATTGAATTTGATATTGGATTTGATTTGAGATTAGAAGAAGGAGATTGGAAATTGAAATTGAAAAAATTGGACTTGTTTTGGAAAGATTGATTTTGGAAAGACTTGGTTTTGGGAAGAAGGAGGTTTAGGAAACCTAGACTTGAGATTAAGAAGGATTGGATTGGAATGTTGGATTTGGAAGATTTGGAAGGATTTGGAAACTTGAAATTTAGGAAAGATTTGGATTAGGAAAGTTTCGAATTAGGAAAATGTTATCTTTGGAAAGTTTCATTTTGGGAAAGTTTTAGGTTTAGGAAAGTTTCATTTTTGGAAAGTTTTGAATTAGGAAAGGTTTAGGTTTAAGAAAGTTTCAACTTAGGAAAGTTTCGAATTTAGAAATGTTTAAAAAAAGGAAGTTTTGATTTTGGAAAGTTTTGAAAACAAGGAAGTTTTGAAAATAAGAGAATTTCGTTTTAGGAAAGGTTTGAAAAAGGAAAGTTTTTAACTTAGGAAGTGTTTGAATTAAGAAAGGGAAAGTTTTGAATTAAGAAAGCTTCATTTTAAGGAAGGTTTTGAAAAAGGAAAGGTTTTGAAAATAAGGAAGTTTTGAAAGTAGGAAAGTTTTCAATTTAGGAAATGTTTGAATTAAGAAAGTTTCAACTTAAGAAAGTCTTAAATTAAGAAAGTTTTGAATTTAGAAAAGTCTTAGATTTGAAAAGATTTTGAAGTTTTGGAAAGTTTAGAATTTTGGAGAGATTTAGGTTCTAGAAAGATTTAACTTGAGCAAGTTTCAAATTTAGAAAGTTTTGAATTTGGGAAAGATTTGAAATTTAGAAAGTTTAAGATTTAGAAAGTTTTAGAATTTTAGAAAATCTTGAGATTAGGAAAGGTTTGAGTTTAGGAAAGGTTTGAAAACTTAGATTTGAAAAGTTAAGATTTGAAAAGAGGGTAGAATTAAGAAAGGGTTGAATTAGGAAAGACTTGAAAGTTGAGTTTTAAAATTTAGGAAAGATTTTTATGTTCAAGTTTTGGGAACTTAAGATTTAGGTAAGTGGAAGTTTAGGAAGGATTCGAATTAGGAAAGATTTGAATTTTGAAACTTAAGGAAAGATTTGAAGTTTAGGTTTAGGAAACTTATGGTTTAGGAAGGAATTGAATTAGGAAAGGTTTGGGATTAGAAGGGGATTGGATTTAGTTTCTAAAAGAAAATGTTTGATTTTGTTTCAAAAAACGGAGGATTGGATTTGGTTTCCTAAAGGAAAGATAGGATTTGACAAGGATTTGGAAAGGGGGATTCTAGAAACCCTAGGTTTGGAAAATTATAGTTTTGACGTAGAAAAGAGGTTTTGAAAACATGAATAATTTGGATGTGAAAACTAGAGGTTTTGGAAACCTAGGTTTGGGGCAAAGTTTGAAAATCATGTTTTTGGAAAGAAAATTAGGGTTTCCTAATGGTTAGCTCTAGGGCTTGACTTGGACTCTAAGGAAAGAGATTTTTGGAAAATACGCTTTTGGAAACGAGTTTTTTTTTTTTTTTTTGGGAGGAAATCTTAGGGAGGAGTTTTTGGAAAGTGAATTTGGAAATAGAGTTCTTGGAAAAAGATTTTAAAGAGAAGGAGTTTTGGAAAGTGTATTTTCGGAAACGAAGATTTTAGAACGAAAATCCTAGAGGGGAATTTCTAGAAGGGAGATTTTGGAAAGAGAGTTTTTGGAAAGATTTTTAGGAGAGATTTTTTTTAGGAAAGTGAATCTAGGGAGTGATTTTAGAAAGTGAATTTTGAGGAAAAGATTTTAGAGAGGAGTTGAAAAATAGAGTTTTTGAAAAATAGATTTTGGAAAGAGTTTTTAGAAAACACTTTTGGAGAGGGGAGTTTTAAGAAAGTATGTTGAAAAAGAGATTTTTAGGAGGAAATTTTGGAGAGAGAGAGAGTTTTTGAAAAGTATAAAAACATCTCACTTTCCTAAAGCGATTCTAACCATAAGAGGGCTAGAACCACTTTAAGAAAGTGGTTTTAAAAACAAAGTTTGAAAATATAGGCCAAAAGGCCACTTTTAATATAACACTTTCCTAAAGCAACCCTAGCCATGGAAAGGCTAGAATCACCCTAAAATTGTGGTTTTGAAAACAAGTTTTTGAAAAAGAGAATTTGATGCAAATTTCGAAAACAAGTTTGAAAACGGTTTTGAAAACGAGTTTGAAAACGAATTTTGGAAGATGCAAGACTATGATATGCACAATGCAATTTGGGGTCGTGAACATACAAGGTTAAGGCTTCACCACATAATCAAAGGGGCCGGACCCACGTGGTCTTTGGTTAGACTAGAAGAAAGCCCCCGACACGGTGACTCTCCCATAGTCCAATCCTACACATGGACCGGGAATCCCCTTGTTTCAAGCATGCAAAGAAAGGGCGGGAAAGAGATGGGGGATTAAAATAGAGAAAACCCAAGTGGGTTGGAGAGAGAAGAGAGAGGGGGGGAAGTGCAAAAATTTAAATAGAAAACCTACCTTGTTTCTTGTTTATTTTGCGCACCGTGCAGTCTTCGGTCTTCGGTCTTGATCTTCACCCTTCAGTCTTCAAGGGTTGTCTTCAAGCTTTAGATGGCAGCTCTTCAAGTCTTCCAAGGATGGTTGAAGGTTAGGGTATGAGTGTATGGAGGAGTGTATGAGTGTATAGGAGGCTAGGGTTTGTGTATAGTGGCTAGGGTTTGGAAAACCTAGGGAGGCTAGGGTTTTTGGAGGTGCTCGAGCTCTGTGTATCGAATTGTGTGATTTCTAGGTTAAGTTTTCAGACCCCTTTCACGTTGATCGAGGCTCTGTATTTATAGAAGTTGGACAAGCCTGGCGCCTGTTGCAGTGGCGCCAGGGCAAAATTTATACTGCCGCCACTAGTAGTGGCGCCAGGCCATTTTTTGGCTTGGCGCCACTACTAGTGGCGCCAGCCATTTAGGAAACAATTAAGGTCGGCAAGCAACGTATCTTTGACCAGATTTGGGCGCCTGTACTAGTGACTACCATATAAATTTTAGCTTGGCTTCACTAGGAGTGACTCCGGAAAGTCCGGGAATGATTTGAAGGAGCCGGGAGTGACCCGGAAGGCCGGAAAGGAGCAGGAACACTTAAAATAGTGTCTTGGAGGTATTTGACTTGAAAAGTGAGGATTGGATGTGCCGGAAAGGTTGACCGAGCCTTTAGGGGCAAAACGGTCAATCGGACCGGAAAACTGCCGGGACAGACTCAAACTGTCCCGGAAGAAGAATTTGGATCTGGAAACATTATTTAGAATGTTCCCAGGGGTTGCCGGTTTGATTCCCAGGGCCGGCGTGGTCGGAAATGGAGACCGGCCCTCTAGAGGCAAAACGGTCATTTTGTACCGGGTTTGCCGGAACTGACTCGGAATGGTCCGAAAAGGTAAAGGAAGGTCGAGAACACTATAAAAAGTATTCTCGGGACATTACCGGTTTGATACCCAGAGCCGGTGTGGTCGAAAAAGGAAACCGGCCCTCCAGGGGCAAAATGGTCATTTTGTACCGGGTTCGCCGGAACTGACTCGGAATGGTCCGGAAAGGTAAAGGAAGGTTGAGAATACTATAAAAAGTATTCTCAGGGGGTTACCGGTTTGATACCCAGAGCCGGTGTGGTTCCCGGGGCGTTCGGATGCCTAGGGGCAAAATGGTCATCTTGACCGAAAAGTCTCGGAAAAGGTCCTAAGGGTAGTCTGGTCCTTTTCCACCGAAGTGAGCTAACAGACACGGGTGTTGACCTAGGTTTTGAGTGTTTTCGCCACTCTAACGGTGTGAGTATTTCCGCTACTCGGACGGGGTCGAAGATTTGTGAGTATTTCCGCTACTCGGACGGGGTTGAGTATTTCCGCTACTCAGACGGGATTGATGATTTGGGAGTATTTCCGCTACTCTAACAATTGAGTATTTCCGCTACTCTAACGGCTCTGTGAGTATTTCCGCTACTCTAACGGTTGAGTATTTCCGCTACTCTAACGGTTCTGTGAGTATTTCCGCTACTCTAACGGTTCTGTGAGTATTTCTGCTACTCTAACAGTTTTATGAGTAGTTTTGCTACTCGGACCGTCTCGAGGAATAAACTGTCTCGAGAGAGGGATTGGAAAGGGGTCTTATTGTCTCCGAAGAGACGTGTCTGGATTGGAACCGTCTCGAGGAATAAACTGTCTCGAGAGAGGGATTGGAAAGGGGTCTTACCGTCTTCGAAGAGACGTGCCTGGGTTTTGAGTGTTTCCGCCACTCTGACGGTTTTGTGAGTAGTTTTGCTACTCGGACCATCTCGAGGAATAAATTGTCTCGAGAGAGGGATTGGAATTGGAATAAGAAAGGACGATACCCCTAAAGGCATTTTGGTCATTTTGCCTCTATTTGGGCCTGACAGGCCCGCGAAGCGATGGACAGACAGGATTTGGACCTAGAGAATTGGTTTTGATAGGAAAATGTCCATAATGACTTGAAAACAAATCTGGACGGAGTGTAGACTGCCGAGCGGTCAAAAATGGGGTGCTTACATCCACCACCCAACATTGTCACATGGGTTCACATAGGTGGTGGACATCCACCATTTGCCTTTTAAAATCATAACACTTTCTTTTGGATGACCACCACACAAGATATGCCTCATTAAAACCTTATTAGGCGAAAGAAAAAGAGTACAATGTACTTGTGCCTCAGAGAATAATGTTGGATGAGGTAATACTATCTCATTAAAATCTTGTTAAGGAAAAACCCTGTGGGAGAAAAACCTTTGACGAAGGAAAAAGAGTACAGTATGCGACTTCCCCTCATGAACGTACCCCATAAATCTTGATTACTTTACTTGTTCAGCATGAAACACCTTTAAGATGACGGATGCTAATGTTGTGTACTAATTTCTTAAATGTTGCAGTTGGGAGTGCTTTAGTAAATAAGTCTGCTAAGTTGTCAATTGAACGTATCTACTGGACATCAATATCACCATTTTTTTGGAGTTCATGTGCATAAAAGAACTTTGGCGATATGTGTTTGGTTTTGTCACTTTTGATGTAGCCTCCCTTAATCAGTGCAATACATGCTGCATTATCTTCATACAATATTATTGAGCTATCTTTGATTTAGGATAATCAACAACCAGCATCTGTATAGCCAACTAAATTTGATTATGATACCTTGGAATAGAACAAACTCAGATCTGTTGTTCCTTGGAGGTAACAGAATATGTGATTTAGCCTTTTCCAATGCCTCTGAGTTGATGCAAAACTATATCTTGCTAGTAATATGATAGAAAATGCAATATCGGGTGTTGTACAAGTTGCAAGATATATAAGAGCTCCAATAGCACTGGAATATGGTACTTCAAAACCAAGAATTTCTTTAACATCTTCTTGAGGATGAGAAAGATCCTTTTGTACATCTAGTGATCGGACAATCATGGGAGAACTCAATGGATGAGCTTTGTCCATATAAACTTGATTTAGAACCTTTTCTGTATATGTAGACTGATGGATCAGAATTCCATTTGATAAGTGCTCAATTTGTAATTCAAGACAAAATTTTATTTTTTCAAGATCTTTCATTTCAAACTCCTTCTTTAAATAACTAGCAGTTGTTGTAATCTCTACAGAAGTTCCACAAGATTCAGATCATCAACATAGACTGCAATAATAGCAAATCCAGATTCTAGTTTTTTAATAAAAATGCATGGACAAATTGTATTATTCGTATATTCGTTTTTCAAAAGATATTTACTGAGACGATTGTACCACATGTGTCCAGATTGTTTTAACCCATAGAAAGATATTTGAAACTTGATAGAATATAAGCTTTGAGGTTTTGACATATTTGCTTCAGGCATTTTAAATTCTCCTGAAATTTTCATATATATATATACATATACATATATCATTATCTAATTCACCATATAAGTATGTTGTCACTACGTCCATCAGACGCATATCTAGTCCTTCTGAGACTGACAAACTAATCAAGAATCTAAACGTAATTGCATCCATTACAGGAGAGTATGTCTTGTCATAATCAATACCAGGTGTTTGCGAGAAACCTTGTGCTACTAGTCACGCATTATATCTCGCGATTTCATTTTTGCACAAATACCCATTTATATCCAACTGGTTTTACATCTTCTGGTGTTTGGACTAGTGGTCCAAATACTTTACGTTGTACCAATGAGTTTAATTCTATCTCAATAGCTTATTTTCATTTTGGCCAACTATTTCTACATTGACATGCATCAACTATCTGTGGTTCAATTTCTTCATTACTTCTTGTAATTTCGAGAGACACTTTAAATGAAAAAATGTTGTCGACAACAATTTTATTTTTATTCCATCTTTCTTCTGTATTCACATAGCTTGTGGATATCTCATTACTTTCAAGTACCATTTCCTCTGCAGAAAATATCTTTTCAAGAGGCTTCTCTTTTGAGAATTCTTTTATAGGAGTTCCTTCTTCAAGAGATTTAGATATTCTAATTTCTTTAGGAATACTAACTTGTTTATGTACTTACGCTTTCCTTTTTCTAGGAATTGTGTCTTGTGCACCGATAGGTCTCCCGCGGTTCAGACATGCTTTAGACTCATTTAATGCTATATTAGCAGATTGTCCTCCAGGGACATCAATACGCGCTGGGGTATTAATAGCTAGTATATATGATTTGGTTATCTTTTTTGTGTCAATAAACACATCAGGTAATTTATTTGTAATCATCTGTTCTTGTGAACTTTTGATTCACATTGATTTATTAGAGGATTAAGATGAGATACCGTGGAAGCATTCCAAGTGATCTTATGCTATTTTTCTAGTTGCGTCTTATCTCCCCCTAATGGGGGAAAAAAGTGTCTCTTCAAAATGACAATTCGCAAAATGTGTCATGAATACATCTTAGGTTAAAAGTTCAAGGTATCTAATGATAAATGGAGAATCAAAACCAATATAAATCCCAAGTCGACGTTGGGGACCCATCTTAGTACGTTGTAGTGGTGCAATTGGTACATATATAGTACAACCAAAAACCCTTAGATGTGAAATATTTGGCTGTTGACTAAAAACAAGCTATAATTGTGAATATTCATGGTAAGCACTAGGTCGAACACGGACCAATGATGCAGCATGCAATATGGCATGTCTCCAAGCAGAGACACTTAATTTTGTTCTCATAAGTAAAGGCCCAGCTATCAGCTGAAGGCGTTTGATAAAAGATTATGCTAGACCATTTTGTGTGTGTGTATATGCAATAGGATGTTCAACATTAATCCCTATAGACATGCAATAATCATTAAAAGTTTGAGATGTAAACTCACTAGTATTATCCAGTCGTATTGACTTAATAGGGTAATCTGGAAACTGTGCTTGTAATATGATGATTTGAGCAAGAAGTCTAGCAAATACAACATTACGAGTAAAAAGTAAACAAACATATGACCATCGCGTGGATGCATTTATTAAAACCATAAAATAACGAAATGGTTCACATAGTGGGTGTATCGGGCCGCATATATCCCCCTGAATTCTTTGTAAAAATATTGGGGATTCAACTATTACTTTTGAAGGGGATGGTCTCATAATTAATTTTTCTTGTAAACAAGTGGGACATGTATAATCACTTGACAAAAGAATTTTTTTGGCTCTTTAGCAGATATCTATGTGAGTTCTCAATTATTCGACGCATCATCGTTGATCCTACATGACCAAGACGATCATGCCAAAGTATAAAACTCTTTGGATCAAAATATTTCTGGAACATCACTTCAGGTGATCCCATAATTCTTATAATTGTATAATATAATCTAGAAAAGAGGGTAGACAATTTTTCTAATAAATACTTTTGGCATGAAACAATAGAAGTAATGTAAAGATATTCTTTATTATCTTCATTTGTTGTCTCTATATGATACCCATTATTACTTATATATTTAAAACTGAGCAAATTTTTTGTAGTTTTAGTTGAATACATAGCATCATCAATATAGACTTTTGGTCCTTTTGGCAACAATATATTGACTCTTCTGGAATCTTCAATGAATTTTGTAGTGCTAGATATTATCTTAATGTTATTTTGGCTAATGTTAAACTGACAAAATATTTTTTTTCTTGAAGAATTGTATGGGTTGTTGCACTGTCTATTAGACATATATCTCTGTCGTTCATGTGGAAAGCTATTAATGTTTTGGTAGATTCTATGCCTCTATACAAAATATTAAAATTGCTAATTTATAAAGAAACAAAAGTATTCTTTAAAAGAAATATACTTTGGAAACATCACAAAAGTTTACAATAAACTAAAAGAATAAGAATATAAACTAGTTGGTGTGGACATTTTTATCACCAAGTAAGTGAACTATTTTTGCATCACGTTCTTCAAAGAAATCTGAAAAATCAAGGTGAGTGACTTCTATTAAGTCATCAAAGTTTGTGAAATTCATTTAAACCTTTTTCTCTTTATCTTTTGTTGATGCTTGATAAAAATCAATAAAGGGTTTGGGCGTACGACAAGTACGTGACCTATGCTCTTTCATACCACATCTATAACAAACATCTTCATAATTTTTAGAATGTTTATTTTATAAACCTTTTCCCTTTTTTTGTTTCGTTTCAGAGTTGTTCATGAGTTGTTCCATTGTCGTTGCTATGGTGTAGTATTCTTAATTCGAAAACTTGAAGAATTATAACTGTTACCTTGACGATAACCCCTGCCATGACGAAAATTATTTCTGCCACGACCATGTCAATGGCCACGTCCACGACCACATCCATAAAATGAGACCGCATTCATTTCAGAGAATGGTGTAGAACCGATCGGGCAAGATTGGTATTTTTCATCAGAAGCTCACTATTTTGTTTGGCAAGAAGAAGACATGATATCAATTCTAAATATTTTTTAAAAACTCGCTCTCGATATTGCTGTTGTAGGAGTACATCCGAAGTATGAAATGTGGAGTATGTTTTTTCTAACATATCTTCATCAGTAATATTTTGCCCACATAATTTTAATTGTGAGCTAATTTTAAATAATGTAGAATTGTACTTATTAACAGTTTTAAAATCTTACAACCTCAGGTGCATCCAATCATACCGAGCTCTGGGGAGAAACATGGTCTTCTGATACTCATATCTCTCTTTTAAATTTTGCAATAGTATTAATGGGTCTTTTATCGTAAGACATTTAGTTTTTAATTTTTTGTGAATATGATGGGGAAGAAAAATCATTACTTTTGCACAATCTTGCTGGGATTCTTCATTTTTTTCTTTTATAGCATTTCCAAAAGCCTTTGCACACAAATGAATCTCAGCATCAACTATTGTCTCGCCCTGATTTTTCGCACTCGAGGAATATATGCACAAGTAGAAAAAACATGGTACTCTCTTGTTAGAACTCATCCTCCTAGAAGGACAAGTGCGACTAGGTTTGAATTGGAAATTGATTTGATGAAGAGCTTATGAAAAAAGATTTGGAGTCGCCACCTAACTTGATTAAAGTGAGTTAGGTCACCTAAAACTAAATGCAATCCGAAAATTAAACTTAGGGTTTTTGAAAAGGTTTTGAAAAATTTTCTCAAGAGAGGGTTTTTAGAGAAAACAAGTTTTGTGGCAACCTTTGGAAATATTTAAGCCCTTTAAGAAAATAACTCCATTTTGATATTTGGAAACAGTGATCTAGGTTCGAAGGTTGGTTATGTGTAGGGAAGATATCCTAAAATCATCACCCTACCCCGTCCTTGCCGTACTTACATGTCTATTCACCCTAGGTTCACTCATTTAAAATTTTCAATTAACAAATGTCCAGTACTATCCACTTTGAAAAGAACTATAAAAAGATGTTTGATATGATGTATGATATACACGTGCAAGAAAGAATTGATTTTGAAAATAGATTTGAAAAGAAAGATTTGACTTTGAAAATAGATTTGAAAAGAAGATTTGAAGTTTAAAAGAAGGTTTTAGAAATTGGAAATTGGAAATAGATTATGAAATTGGAGGCTTGAAAAAGATTATGGAATTGGAGATTTGAAAAAGATTGTGACCGCACCCATGAGGGTTACCTATGTATCCTTTTATTGGGAATTAGGTCAGTCGTAGTTCAGACTAGAGTTCGATTGAAAAAAGACACATTGAGGGTTTTGAAAAGTTTAATTTGAAAAAAAAAAAGAAAAAGAGTTTGATTTGAACTTTGAATAGAAAATTAGAAATTGAAATTGGATTTGAAAAGGAAAGAGTTAAGCTTTGAAATTTTTTTGACTTAGATTGAAGTTGAAAAATTATCTTGGTTTGGATGGTTGTTTTGGAAAAGAGTTGAACCTTCCTAACTTAAGATTAGAGTTGAACTAGGGTTAAGGTATCCTAGGGTTTGGGTAACCTAAGGTTGAAGCATGTAATTGAAAAAGATTTGATTTAGATTTGAAAAGTTTGATTAAGGAATGTTTGAGTTTAGAAAACTTAGAGTTAAGAAAGATGGGACTTAGAGAAGGTTAGAAAGGATTTGATTTGATTTAAACACACTTGACTTGGAAAAGACTTGACTTAAACATTTGACTTGAAAGAGTTTAGAAAGTTAAGGTTTAAGAAAGATTGAATTTTAGAAATCTTTGAATTTAAGAAAGTCTCAAAATAGAAAAGTTTTCAAAGTAGGAAAGATTTAAATTTAAGAAAGTTTCGACTTTAGAAAGTTTTGAGTTTTGGAAAGAATTTGAAAAGATTAAAATTTAGAAAGGTTTGAAATTAGGAAAGGTTTGAATTAGGAAAGTTTGAATCCTATTTCCTAAAGTAGCAGATCAAATTTTATTTCCAAAGTTAGATGATTTGATTTGGTTTCTAAAATTGGGGTATTTGACCTAGTTTTCTGAATGGAAAGATTTTGATCTAGTTTCCTAAATTAGAAGATTAGATTCTGAAATGGAATTGGAAAGGTTGAGTTTTAGAAGTCTAGAATTTGGAAATCGATAATTTGGTATAAAAGATAGTTTTGGAAAACCTATAATTCGATGTTGAAAATGAGGTTTTAGAAACTTATGATTTGATATAGAAAAAGAGGTCATAATTTTAGGAAAGAGAACTAGGATTTTCTAAACATGGATTTTAGTGCTTGACTTGGACTCCAAGAAAAAGAGTTTTTGGAAAGGAGAACTTTGATAGAGTTTTTGAGAAATAGATTTTTAAGAAGAGTTTTTAGAAATGATATTTTTGAAGAGAGCTTTTGGAAGGAAGTCTAAAAAGAATTTTTAGCAAGTAGATTTTTGAAAAGAGTTTTTGGAAAGAAGTTTGAAAAACAATTTGGAAAAGGGCTTGAATATGGATTTTTAAAATCTTTTGAATGTCTTACTTTCCTAAAACAATTCTAACCATGAAAAGATTAGAACCATTCTAAGTTCACTACAAGAAAGGTGAGTTTTCGCGGCAGTAATATTAACGGCTGGTCAAAAACCGCCTTTATAGATGTTTATTAATGGCAGATATACAACTGCCATTACACATAATTATTAACTGCGGTTCATACCTACCGCCACAAAATAAATCGCTAATTTGCTCTCCAAAGACGAGATATCCATTAAATAAAACTTTAATTCGCAGTTTTTGGAGAACCGCCTTTAAAGACAAAGGCAAACGACATCGTCCAATTTTTTTCCCTCCAAATCATATGGCATTAGTCTATTCTCTCAAAGAATGCAATACGTTGGTAGCTCCCTCTTTCATTCAAAGATTCTCATTGCTGATTTTTCAATGCAATGGTAAGCATGCTCCTCAATCGCTCCTCAATCGCACCCTAGGTTTCATAAAGCTTTAATTAATTTTGAACCCTTCGTGTGAACCCAAGCATTCACTCTTCAGCTTTTTTTTTTTTCTATTGTAAAGCTTGTGTTGTTATATACAGCAACACATGCATGTACATAGGATGTGTATAAATCTGCATCAATCATGTGCTCTACCAATATTATATTTGGGAATGGCTTGTTCAACCTTTTCTTTATTGCCAATGTAATATTTGGGTCAAAAGATTTCATGTGCTTAACTGTGTCATTTCTTCCACTATGGTTTATTGTCAATGGTTTGTTCAACCTTTTTCTTCTGGTTGTTTTCTTTCAATTTTTTTTATTCTCTTTATTTAAAAGGTGAAAAACCATCACTACTGGGATTTTTAGTTTCCTTTTGATGAAAATTATTTTTTGTTCATTATTTGAAGTTGATGCTCTGTTTTTCAATTTTTTTTGTACCATTACTAGATTCTTATAGTAGATTTTTAGCTTGGATTGAGATGACATAATACACTTCATGGTCAGCCAATGATGGTTAAATTTTGTGTTGTTGTTTGTAACTAACCTAGACTGTTTAGCTTTGAAGCTCTACAATCAACAACAAGATAACACCTATTTCATTTTTTCCTTTAAAGTAATATCCTAGTCATTTAGATTTTCTATTCAGCAAATTGTAGGAGTTACTAGGTTTGTTCATTTTGGGAAAGCTACATGATTTAATTTGCATTGTAGCAACCCTGTTGGCTATAGGTTTAAAATAACCTACAAGTGGTAAATTTTGGTTGTACAATACTTGCTGACATGCATCATGCTAATTACTTGTTTGAAATTTCAAATGGTACCTATCATATGCAAACCAACATTTTTGAACTTCATGAAATCATACAAGGTTCACAAGGCATTGGAGCTGAATTTTCAACATCTAAGAAAACAGGGGAAATGTGCAGTCATGATTTTTGGGGAAACTTTGCAGTGAAATTTGATTTAATTGGAAGAGTTTCCACAGTTGAGCCATACACGGTTGGAAAATTGTATGAGTCTAGTTTCCAACAAAAAAAACGGTGCATCAATTGGAGTTTTCTAGAGGGAGTTGTAGGCATTTTCGTAAAGTGTGATTTTGTTGACTGTGCAACTGCGAATTTGCAACTTTCGGTATTCTTTCAGCATTGATTCAACAGATTTTCTTGAGAATTTCTCTAGTTTGTTTATCAATGTTTTGGGTCTTAATAAGTCATATTTTTTTAACTGAATGTTCAAGAATTTCATTCTTTAATCTTTTTTGGTGATTGGTTGAACTTATTTTCTTTTCTAAATAATCATTATATCCAATCTTCACTATAAGCTATGTATACAAGGGTTTCCTTTTAATCTTGATTAACTAGCACAGTCTTGGAATTGCAAATTTTGCTAGTCATTCCTGACGCATTATCTTTTTATTCTTAGCATATTCTTTCAACCATGATTAGTATGCAATCTTTTATTCTTAATAAATAAAGGGTTGTGACTATTGTAGATATTCATATGCTCTATCATTGTTCTTGTTATGCTTGCTAATAACTAATTACACGTAACAATTCAGGTGAGAGCAAACCATGATAATCGATAAAAGTTGGATTAACATAGGGAATAGGCTAGACCTAGCATATATACAAGGGATGGAAATGTTCGTTGAGTTTGCTTATGCTAATAAGTCTCCAGAATCGAAGATATATTGTCCATGTAAAAGATGTTGTAACCTTAGATATCAGCCATGAGATGGGGTAAAAGAGCATATCATTATACATGGGTCTGATACTAGCTATAAGAGATGGACAATTCATGGTGAGCCCTCAACTCCATCATGTGGCAGAACTGAAGTTGATGTAGATCAAGAATCTCATGTTATAGATGATATGGTTGGTTTGGTACATGATGCATTTGGAGTTCCGCGGCAAGATGGTGGCTTTAGTGACAACCACAGACATGAAAATACACAATTGGGGCCTGATGAGGAGACAAAATTTTTTTTTAAAATATTAAAAGATGCAGAGCGTGAGTTGTACCCAAATTGCAAGAAGTTCACAACCCTTTCTTTTGTTATTCGATTGTTACACATAAAGGTGTTCAATGGATGGACTGATACATCATTTGATATGTTGATTGAGTTGTTAAAGGAGGCATTTCCCAAGGGGTGAAACCTTGCCAAAGTCCTATTATGAAGCAAAAAAGTTCAATGAGGCCTTAGGCTTTAGTTACAACAAAATTGATGCATGTCCTAATGATTGCATATTGTACTGGAAAGACAAAGAAGGGTTTGATAAGTGTGATATTTGTGGGACTTCAAGATATAAAGAATATAAAGTTCATTTAGATGATGGAACACCTAAAGTAACACAAATTCCTGCTAAACAAGTAAGGCATTTTCCTTTAAAGCCAAGGCTCCAAAGGTTGTTCATGTCATCAAAAACTGCATCACTTATGGGATGGCATGTTGAGGAACGCAATGACGGTGGGATATTAAGACATCCGGCTAATTCACTTGCTTGGAAAACTTTTGATGAACATTATAAAGAATTTTCTAGTGATAGCCGAAATGTTAGACTGGGATTAGCAGCTGATGGTTTCAACCTATTTAGAACAATGAGCATTGCTCACAGCACTTGGCCAGTTGTATTAATGCCATACAACTTGCCTCCTTGGTTGTGTATGAAGCAACCATATTTTATGTTGTCTTTGCTTATTGATGGTCCTAGTGCGCCCGGAAATGATATTGATGTATATTTGCAACCTTTAATTGATGAATTGAATGACTTGTGGAATGAAGGCGTACTTACTTATGATGCTGCAAGCAACCAGATGCTTCATATGCATGTAGCTTTATTGTGGACAATAAGTGATTTCCCCGCATGTGCTATACTATCGGGATGGAGCACAAAAGGAGCATTGGCTTGTCCTTGTTGCAATAAGGAGACTCATTCTCAATGGTTGAAGCATGGCCGAAAATATTGTTATACAGGCCACCGGCAGTTCTTAGATCCAAGACATAAGTTTTGAAGAGATGCAATATGTTTTGATGGAGCGATTGAAATAGAGGAAATGCCACCTCCATTATCTGGGCTTGACATTTTCAAACAAGTGGAATTAATTGAAAATCAATTTGAAAAGGGTATGGCAAAAAGGCATGCACATGTACCAAGAAAGAGAAAAAGAGGAGATATTAAATATAGAAGCAATGCTAAGGATGCTGATAGCATGCCAAAACTGAATTAGAGAAAGAAAAGCATCTTTTTCCAATTGCCATATTGGAAGAATAATTTAATTCGCCACAATCTTGATGTTATGCATATCGAGAAGAATTTGTGTGAAAATATACTATGGACATTGCTAGATGTTACAGGAAAAACAAAGGATAATCTAAAGGCTCGTCGTGATGTTCAAGCAATGGGTCTTCGAACGCCACTCCATCCTCAAGAACTGGCCAGTGGCAAAGTATTTCTGCCTCCAGCTTACTTCACAATGAGTAGAGGGCACAAAGATATATTTTGTAAAGTCCTAAAAAATTTGAAAGTCCCTGATGGTTACTCATCAAATATTTCACGCCGCATGCAGCTTAAAGAGAGAACTATTTCTGGTCTTAAAAGTCATGATTGTCATATTCTAATGCAACAACTACTGCCTCTAGCTGTGAGAAGATCATTGCCTAAGAATGTTTGTGAGACTTTGATTGAGCTCTGCACTTTTTTTAGACAATTATGTTCAAAAGTAATGCATGCAAATGACTTCGGCCGTCTTCAAGAACAAATTAGATTAACACTTTGTCATCTTGAGAAGATTTTTCCACCTTCCTTTTTCGATATCATGGAGCATTTACCTGTTCATTTAGCAGAAGAGGCAAAAATTACTGGGCCTGTACATTACCGATGGATGTACGCTATTGAGAGGTATATGTTAATTTTAAAAATTTTATATTAGTATCAAATAAATAATTATAAGCATGATATATCTTAGCTTCCACTTATTCAATCAAATTACATGTGTTCCTAGGTATTTGCTTACACTTAAAAAGTACGTGCGTAATCGGAGCCATCCAGAAGGCTCTATTGCTGAAGGGTATTTGGTAGACGAATGCTTGACATTTTGCATTAGGTACTTGGACGATGTTGAGACAAAATTAAACCGGCCAATACGGAATTATGAGGGTGACCAAGTAGGCCGCGTTTTAGGGAAAGGGAAATCAGTCCTCCTCGATAACTTTGAATGGGAATAGGCGCAAAGATATGTGCTAGCCAACTCTAGTGTAATCACCCCATTTCGAGAGTAAGTAGCCTACTAAACATATTATTCAATTTCCTTTTTAATTTTGTAATATGTAATGCATTGAGAGGTATGTTGTTGACTATGTAGGACACACAAGCAAGTGCTTAAATCTGAAAATCCTCGCTTGAGTGAGCGTAATCTTTTGAGAAAGCATAACAAAAAATTCCCTAGTTGGTTAAAAGAGCATGTAAGTCTATATACATATATATAATAGTACTACACATTATTTTAGGACTTTTTACATTGATTATTAGTGACACTGATAACTTATTCCTCATATGTTAAAAAAAATATAGGTTCAACACTTGCAACGAACAGAAAATGCTTGCATATCAGATGAAGTTAAATTGCTATCTTTGGCACCTGAAAAATGGGTCAAATGTTACACGGGGTACATTATAAATGGATTTAGGTTTCACATGAAGCGGTGTGAGGTGAAAAGAAACACTCAGCATAGTGGAGTACTATTGACAACAAAGACACAAAGTTATGTCAGTTCAAGAGATAGAAATCCAGTTATTGAAGATGTCACTTTCTATGGTGTCTTAATAGATATCATTGAGTTGCGCTATGCGAATGACTTCAAGTTTATGTTATTCAAATGCAATTGGGTTGATAACAACGTGGGAAAGAAGCAAGATGAGTTTAAATTCACTCTTGTGAATTTCAAACATCTTTTGTATAAACAAAACCGATTGACTGATGAACCATTCATCCTCGCATCCCAGGCACAACAGGTTTGGTATGTGCAATACCCTGTTAAGGAAGATTGGCATATAGTTGTGAAGATGACCCCAAGAGATTTGTATGATATGCATGAAACAGAATCTGTAGAAGATGCAATAACATGTCCCCAAGTTGAGCCATACAGTGGTCAACAATTAGATGATATGATATGCACGCATGAGGAGGATGTTACTTGGGTTAGGACTGATGTGAATGGAACAACAATTGATATCAATGTAGGTGATGGTGGTGGTCATATGGATGATAGTGCTAATGAGGAAGAGGATTTGGATGACAATGTTGATGAGAAAGATTAGGATGAAAGTGGTGATGAGGAGGAAGATGTGGATGATCAAAATGGTTATGATAAGGCCAGTGATGATGATAATAGTGATGATGATGATGATGATAATAGTGATGATAATGATGATTCGTTATCTTAGTTCTTTAGATAATCTCATGTTTCCTTATACTTAGGGGATGTAAGAATTGAGACCAACTTGTAATCTTTATTTGGTTAATGAAAGCTCGTTATTAGATTTTGCACACTATGTGATATATTGTTATAACATTGTCTTATCTCTATTTGTATAATCTCCTATTATATTTTTCATATATTTGTATCTCTTTAATAAGTAACTATATGTTATTTTAATGTGAATAGGTCACCATGGGGCGAAAGAGAACACGTTGGCCGATAGGATCCATGGTTTCTACTTTACAACCACAACCTACAACTAGTCAAGCCCAGCCACCATCTACTACAACTCAGCCCCCTACTGTCCCTACCCAAACTCAACCACAGCTGCAGCCACATTTGCAACCACGGCCACCGCCACAGCCGCAACCACATCTGCAACCATGGCTATAGCCACAACTACAGCCACAACTACAACCACAGATGCAGCCACAACCACAACCTACTTCTACAAATGCAACTCCAAATTTAAGCTCTTCCCAACACAGCAATAGTATGTTACCCCTATCATTTGGAGCCGGTGAATTATGATCTCTAATTTTTTTTTTTATCAAATTACAGCATGATATTATGATCTTAGTGTATTTTTGGTAGTTTATTTTCTTTTGTAATATAGATTTATACTTTGTTAGATAGGGTGTATTCGATTGCATTTAAAAAAATAGGAGAAATGTGCAGTCATGATTTTTGGGAAAACTTTGCAGCAAAATCTGATTTAATTGGAAGAGTTCCAATAGTTGAGACATACATGGTTGGAAAACTCTATGAGGCTAGTTTCCAACAAAAAAAAAAACAGTAAGCAAAGTATGATCCTCCAGCTAGGATGAACTAGATATGTGTTTGGTGACATTGTGTGGGTTCATTCTACAAAAAGGAGGATCACATCCACCAAGAAATCAGAGATGCATCAGGCTAATTACTTGTTTGAAATTTCAAATGGTCTCTATCATATTCAAACCAACATTTTTGAACTTCATGAAATCATACGAGGTTCAAAAGGCATTGGAGCTGAATTTTCAGCATCTAAGAAAACAGGGGAATTGTGCAGTCATGATTTTTGGGAAAACTTTGCAGTGAAATCTGATTTAATTGGAAGAGTTTCCACAGTTGAGCCATACTCGGTTGGAAAACTGTATGAGTCTGGTTTCCAACAAAAAAATGGTGCATCAATTGGAGTTTTCTAGTGGGAGTTGTAGGCATTTTCGTAAAGTGCGATTTTGTTGACTGTGCAACAGCGAATTTGCAACTTTTGGTATTTTTTCAACGATGGTTGTACAATACCTGCTGACATGCATCATGCTAATTACTTGTTTGAAATTTCAAATGGTCCCTATCATATGCAAACCAACATTTTGTAACTTCATGAAATCATACGAGGTTCAAAAGGCATTGGAGCTGAATTTTCAGCATCTAAGAAAATAGGGGAATTGTGCAGTCATGATTTTTGGGGAAACTTTGCAGTGAAATCTGATTTAATTGGAAGAGTTTTAATAGTTGAGCCATACATGGTTAGAAAACTGTATGAGTCTAGTTTTCAAAAAAAAAAAACGGTGCATCAATTGGAGTTTTCTAGTGGGAGTTGTAGGTATTTTCGTAAAGTGCGATTTTGTTGACTGTGCAACTGTGAATTTGCAACTTTCGGTATTCTTTCAGCATTGGTTGTACAATACCTAGTGACATGCACCATGCTAATTACTTGTTTGAAATTTCAAATGGCCCCTATCATATGCAAACCAACATTTTGGAACTTCATGAAATCATATGAGGTTCAAAAGGCATTGGAGCTGAATTTTCAGCATTTAAGAAAACAGGGGAATTGTGCAGTCATGATTTTTGGGGAAACTTTGCAGTGAAATTTGATTTAATTGGAATAGTTTCAATAGTTGAGCCATACATGGTTAGAAAACTGTATGAGTCTAGTTTTCAACAAAAAAAAAACGGTGCATCAATTGGAGTTTTCTAGTGGCAGTTGTAGGCATTTTCATAAAGTGCGATTTTGTTGACTGTGCAACTGCGAATCTGCAACTTTCGGTATTCTTTCAGCATTGGTTGTACATTACTTGCTGACATGCATCATGCTAATTACCTGTTTGAAATTTCAAATGGTCCCTATCATATGCAAATCAAAAATTTTGAATTTCATGAAATCATACGAGGTTCACAAGGCATTGGAGCTGAATTTTCAGCATCTAAGAAAACAGGGGAAATGTGCAGTCATGATTCTTGGGAAAAATTTGCAGTGAAATATGATTTAATTGGAAGAGTTCCAATAGTTGAGCCATACGCAGTTAGAAAACTATATGAGTATAGTTTCCAACAAAAAAAACGGTGCATCAATTGGAGGTTTCTAGAGAGAGTTGTAGGCGTTTTCATAAAGTGCAATTTTGTTGACTATGCAACTATGAATTTTGTTCTAAGTGCTTTATTATTATTTTTTTTGTTTCATAAAATATTTGACCAGGTACAAGCTCGAGCCAATCAACTACTAGACGAAAGAGAGGCATAGCTCGACCCTTTGTTGATTGGGGCACAAAAAAGCTTTGTGTTGAGTTTAATAATGACAATCAACTGATTAGACTCAAAGCACCTAAATTACAGAGTCAACTAGGCATTATAGCTCGAAATGGGACTTTTGCACCCTTAATTTACAATGATTGGAGGTCCCCAGAGCTAGATTGTTACAAGGAATGTATATGGAATGAGGTTAAGGTGATGGAATGGTTTTGCTCTATTTTCATGTATCATCTAACCATATGTGTTTCTCACTCACATGCTGGCAGTTTTCATTTGGCAATATCTAGATTTCCATTTTGGCAATTTCTTGTATCACTTCATTTAGCAATCATTTTTGTGTAAGCGAACACTAATGTTCCAGATGCTTACAAACATAATTGTCTGATGTCGGTTGGAAAGAAATGGAAGGATTGGAAAGATAAGCTCAAAAAAGACCATTACAACATTTATGAAAATGACGAAGAGCACTTGGCAAATTGTCCGGATAGAGTGGATTCAGATTAGTGGGGGGTTCTTGTTGAATTTTGGGGTAGTCCTCTAGCAAAGGTATTCATAGAGATTCTTTTCATATAATTTAAGCCATTATTGTTGCTTGGAATTATTAGTAGTAGTACTATTGTTATGCCTAATAATGGTCTTTATTTCTTTGCATTAAAAATGAAACTCTCTAATAGGAACGCAGCAAGTCTAATCGTGCAAATCGTGAGAAACAAACAATGTGTCATACGAGTGGTAGGAAGGCTAATTGTCGAGTACGGGATGAGGTATTTGACTAGTATATGTGGACAAATTTAGTTGAATGGACATTATAGACAAAAGATATTGTCATTATTGTTGTTTGTTATTCTTTTTCATGAAGCTTTCCAAACAAACTGGGGAGGAAGCAGATCGAATGAAGGTTTACATAAAAACACATATGAAGAAGAATGGAGCTCCAGTTGATCAGGCAGCTGCTGAAGCCATGGTAGGTGTAGTATACGGATGAATTATGGATGCAATATAGTTATGAATTTCAATAATTTAGTATGTACTTGTAAATATCTTGATTAATGTTTTATTTCCTATATTTAGGCTCGCTTCGATGAGCGATTATACCAGGTACCTGAGGCTTCACAAACCCCAGCTTTCTGAGAAGTGGTATTCACAGATATCTTAGGGCTAGATACGCATGGTTGTGTGCGTACATATGGATTAGGTCCTTGTCCATCTCAAGTGTTTGGGCCGAGATATAATCAACCTCAAAAGCAGCAGGTTGACATGGAAAGGTTACGTGCAGAGGTCCGTGCAGAGGTTCGACAAGAAGTATTTACAGAGTTTGGTGATAGGTTTGCTCGTTTGGAACGTAAATGTGAAAGATTGCAAGCTCATGTGGAAACTATGGGATATCCAATGCTTGAATCTTCAAATGCACCGCCAATACCTGCACATTCTGGACAGGTAACAAATGTGAATTACAATAATGATTGGTTATTCATGTTATGGTGAGTTCCTGAAGGGCAGTGATTTCTCTAACATCTCTACATATAGTGCAGCATGACGAGTCTAAGTTACAACAGAAAATATTGTATGTTGGACCAAATTAGAGAGAATACCAAAGGCTGCTGCATTTTCGAATTTTGCAGGCAGCTCTGACACTCTTTAGTAAAACAGCGATATATCTCTCTACAATCAAGCAAATCATGCTCCGTTTTTTTATTAGAAAGTAGACTCATAGGACTTTCCAACCATGTAAGATTTGCATGCTGAAAATATTGTATGCTGGACCAAATCAGAGAGAATAGCAAAGGTTGCTGCATTTTCGGATTTTGCAGACAGCTCTAACACTTTTTAGTAAAACAGCGATATTTCTCTCTACAATCAAGCAAATCATGCTCCGTTTTTTTTGTTAGAAAGTAGACTCATAGGACTTTCCAACCATGTAAAATTTGCATGCTGATCTACTTCTAGTAGATTCAGATTTTACTCTAAAGTCAGCTAAGAAACAGGGTCAACACTTTGTTTTGAGAAGTTGGATAACCCCTTTGTTTTTTACAATTTGGCTCAATGCATTAAGCCAATCTTGACTGAGATCCTTTGGTATCATATACATCCTTATAAATGGTACCACAAAACATGCCTTCTTTAACTATACCTTTATTGCTATGTAACAATGTGCACCTTTTGGACTTTGTGCTTGCTGCCACATTACTGATTTAAGTTGCATGGCCTTGTCATAACTTTGCTTGTGGACAGCTTAGGACTAATTAAGTTTAGTGGAGAGCTTATCGTATATGTATTTTTGTTATTGCAATAGGTTCCAGACGCCTCAAGTTCTCACCACGAAAATGATGACCCAATGGTTGAACCACATGATGAGGTGAGGCAATGTTTATCATCTCTATTTATTAATATTTGAGTTCATCAGTTGTAGGGCTTTCAAATTGGAGGAGGATCATTATACTTTACTTTTTAAATTACAGTTTTGTACTATTTACACATGATTATTTTTTATACATGTAACATTTTGAGTTTGGTTCTCTATGAAGGTTGGAACTGAAGTGCATTTATTCAATTCTAAAGTGCCAAAACAAGCTGTGGCAGAAGCCATTGTTATTTCTAAGAACTCATGTAAAGGGTTGGGTTTTTGGGAAGTACGTATTAAGAAGGCGATAAAATCTCGCCAATATTTGGTAATACAACGTGAAGGTGTGAACACAATTGAAGATGCTGTTAACAAATGTGTAGCTTGGCCTTCTAATAATGTACGGTGCAGTACATTAGTATTGCATAGTTTATCCTATTTCTAATGCTTGATACTATTAATGGGTAAATTTTTTATTTTCTTAATCATTGTTTCTTTGTGTGCAGATTGAGGAGAGATAGATGCGTGCATATGTAAAGCTTGACATGTGGGATAGTTGTTTTTGATGGCCTATTGAACTTTTGTAGTGGTTCACATTTTGGAGTGATTGGTTTTGACTTGTGTAAGTCTTTTGTCTTGAAACTTATCAAGTTGCTATGTATGATTTATTTTGGTATTGAAAAAACTTTAACTTTTTAATTGTATTGGGACAACTTTTTGATTACAGATGATGAATAGATGATGTGCAGTTTAAATGTGGATATATATTTGTTTTAATAGGACAAGTCACATAGTCTAATATAAGATATCATAATAAATATTTATTTTTCTTGGCAGTAACACGAAACCGCCATACAAGATATATTTATAGGATTAAATGAAACCATTAACGGCGGTTCAATTCTAATCATAACGGCGGCTACACCAACCACCGCTAATCGTATACGTAAATATTGAAGGTTTCTTTACAATATTTAATGGCAGTATGACTACCCAAGTAATGTTATAACCTATAACGGTGGTACGCAACTACCGCACAACACATGCTTTCATGGCGGTAACATTGAACCGTCGTTAAATTAACTTAAAACATCGATATTAATTGCAGCGGGTTAATACCGCCTTTCGAACCGCCGTTTTTCTTCACCGACGGCAGCTTTACCGCCGTATTAGTATTCCCGACGCCTACCTAGGCGACAGTTGGGTTTTTTGTCGTGTAACCGCCGTTATATACATTGGAGGCGGTTGGTGCAACTTTTATCGACGGTAATGGACCGCCGCAAAAGGTCAATTTCCTTGTAGTGGTTGGTGGTTTTGAAAACAACATGGATTTGAAATATGGACCATAATGATCAGTTTGAATATCACACTTTCCTAAAACAATCCTAACCATGGAATGGCTAAAATCATCTTAAGATTGTGGTTTTGATGAAAAATAATTTAGGGTTTACACCCAAAAATTTGGACATTGATGGTCATAATGAATATAACACTTTCCTAAAACAACCCTAACCATAGAATGGTTAGAATCATTCTTGGATTGTGATTTTGAAAATAAGTTTGAAAAAGAAATTTTGAATGCAAGTTTAAAATCCATTTTAATGCAAGTTTGAAAAAAAAAACTTTGAAAACAATTTTGAATGAATATATGAATATGATATGCACAATGCAATAGGGTCGCGAACATACAAGACAAGGCTTCACCATATAATCAAGGGGGTCGAACCCATACCATCAAGGGTCGAATTTGAAGAAAGCCTTCGACATAGTGACCTTTAACAACTCTTCCTAGAAATGAATCAGGGAGTCCCTTGTTTCAAAAATGAAAGAATGTCAGGTAGAAGATGAGGGATTAAAATAGAAGAAAATCCAAGTGGGTTAGGAGAGAGAAGAGAGGGGAAAATTGCATAAAAGTAAATCGAAAGCCTACCTTGTCATCTTCGTGCTTTAATTTCCTTGTTTGCTTTGCTTTACTTGAACTTGGGAATCTTGAAGTTGCAGCACCTTGAGTCTTCAATAGAGGCATGTGTTTGAGTGTATAGAGAGTATAGATGTTAGGGTTTAAGTGTATGGAGGCTAAGGCTTAAAAAGGCAAGAGAGGGCTAGGGTTTGGAGAGACTTGGAGTTTTGGATTTTGAGAAATAGAGATTTTAGACTGATTTTGTGGACCCTTTTCATGCAAGGGGAAGATCTGTATTTATAGGCAACCAAATGACCTAGTGCTTGTTACAATGGTGCTAGGGCAAAATTCCCATTGGCGCCATTTTTAGTGACGCCAGGCCATTTATTGGCTTATTGCCACTAGTAGTGGCGCCAGCCACTTAGAAAATTTTTTAAGGTGGTAAGAAACTTATCTTTCGATCCTTGGGATGCAAGGTAAAAGATTTTGGCACCTGTACTAGTGACCACTATGTAATTTTTGGCTTGGCTCCACAAAGAGTGACTCCAAAAAGTCTAAAAATGATCCGGAAGGTCCTGAGTAACCAGAATCGGCCAAGAAATCTTGAGAGAGTGTCTCAGAGATAATTAGCTTGAGAAGCAATGCTAGAATATTTGAAAAGATCGATCGGCCCGCTAGGAGCAAAACGGTCGATTGAACCGAAAAAATACCGAAATCGACTTAGAATGACTTGCGAGAAGGCTTGAAGGTTGAAAACACCATTAAGAGTGTTTCGGAGAGTAACTGGTTTGATACCCAGAGCCGACATGGTTAGAAAAGGCGATCGGCCCATCACGGGCAAAATAGTCATTTTGTATCGGGCTTGCCAGAATAGACTCATAATGCTCCAGAAAAGTGTTAAAATTTTGAAAATACTATTAGAAGGATCCTCGGGAGGTAACCAGTTTGATACCCAAAGCCAGTGTGGTTCCCGGAGGCAGTCGGATACCTTTGGGCAAAATAGTCATTTTGACCAGATGGTCTCGAAAGTGGTCCAGAACCGATTGGATGGCCCTTAAACATGCCAGATTGTTTTTGGGACAATCTTGGAAGGGTGGAATTACTGCTCCGAGGACTTAGATACTTCGTCGAGAAACATGCCGGAAAAAGCCCAATGGGCAGTTTGGTCATTTTTCATTAGAGTAGGTTAACAGGCACTGGCGTTGACTTTAGTTTTAAGTGTTTTTGTCACTGTGACGGTGTGTGGCAAGTTGGTTTCCAAAGGTATCTCGTCCTTTGGTAAATGTGCCTTGGGCAAGAGGTGAGTTCAGTCCCGTGACCTAAGGGTTTTGTTGGCAATTCTCGATGTCGACCTGTTTGTGAGTGCTTCCGCTACTCTGATGGTTGCTATGTTTGCAATGTTTCTATCACTCTGACGGTGTGTGTTCATTCTGGAGACTACCTGATCTCAGAAAGCTACTAGATGGGCTTATCATTTAAGGAATCAACTTTCTCGAAAGACATGCCAAATAACGAACATTCTACATTAGCAGGCTAGCAGGTGCCAAAAGTGAACCATTCTACCATCTTGGGGACTTGGGTTCCATCCTGGTTCACAGGTTTGAAGGGACTTACCGTCCTAAGGAGTTTTCTCAAAGAATGTGCCAGACTGGATGGACTTCTTGCCTGATAGTTCAACTTTCTCGAAAGATGTGCCAAATTGAATTTGATTAGTTTGGATTGGAATTGAAATTGGAATTGAAGTTGAAATAGGGACTTACTGTCTCTAGAAATACGTGCCAACTAGAATTGGATCGAACAATACCCCAAGGGCATTTTGGTCATTTTGCCCTTATTGGGCCCGGCGAGCCTGCGAAGTGATTGATTGACTTGATTGAGTCTAGTAAACTGGTTTTGTCTTAAATGTGTTTGTGTTAGTTTGAATGTGAGTCCGATCGAACCGGAGATTGCTAAGCGGGCAAAAATGAGGTACTTATAGCTGCCCATTTTTTTTTGTCTTTGCTTGTCGAAGGAAGAAAACGATAAAGTAAGAGTTCCATGTTGATTGAACGGCGATCTGAGGGATGAAATTTGAAAATCTTTTGAAGACTAGAGCTTGAAAATGGTTATTTGGCCCAAGAGGGCATTTGAAATTAGGTTTTGGCAGGAAAAAGGGCAAAATTGCTCGGATTTTGACTATGGCACCACTACTAGTGGCTCTAGGCTTAAAATTGCCTTGGTGCCAAGCCTGGGATTAAAACCAGCAAATTTTTTATTCAAAGTTTGTGGCCTTGTTTGAGATTTGGAGGGTTTTAAGGGAGATTTTGAGTGATTTGCAAGAAGTGAGCCTTGGGCATTGAAGGAGTGGACTTGGGAGACCCCAAAAAGTGCTCTGGTGATGTGCTTTGAATGCTTTGGTGATGTTATTTCTGCATTTTGATGCTTGTTTGATTCAGTTTGAGTAGTTTTGTATGTTTATGTAAAAGAGATTTTTGCCGAAATCGGGGATTCATTTATACAGCCTTGGGTATTAGGTTTTTAGGCTAGATTTTTATGCTACGTGTCTTAGGAAGATGTGTTTAATAACCATATGCAATTTTGTGATTTTCTAAATTTTTTTTGAATTTTTTATTTTTTAAAAATAGAAAAATAGTTGAAAAATAAAAAAAGTTAAGAAATTAATGGAAATGTTTGAATTTAACATTTAGAAAAGTGTGAGAATATTTTAGAAAATATTTGAAGTAGTTTTAAAGGATTTTTGTGACCATTTTGAGAATCCTTAAATTTTGCAAAATGGAATAAGTGTTTAGAAATTTGAAAATCTTAAGAATGTGCATAGACTATTTCCAACGTGTTGGTGTTATGTGATTATGTAATGGGATGCACGTGTTTTTGCAACATTTTGGGTGTTGCAGGGACTATTTACAAATGAGACTTTGCCGAAAATTTTCAAAATTAAGGGGAGAATTAGAAAATATTTGAAATAAAATTTTTTTGAATGGGAAAGATATAAAATCTTTGAGAGTGGGGCCTTTTTGGTAGAGAAGGCTACGAAAAGCTCGAGAGGAATTTTTGAAATAAAGAAAGAGTTGAAAATTTGAAAAAGTAATCTTTTTGAAGGAAAAAAGAGGTAAAACCTTTGAATATGGGGTCTTTTTGGTAGAGAATATCCCGAGAAACTCAGGGGACCTAGAATAGAACTATTGAAAGGAAGACTTGGGAAAATTTTTGAAATTAGAATTTTTAATAAAAACTTTTGAGAAAAATATTTTTAGAAAATTTTTGAAAACGGACTTCGAAATTGGAAAACTTGGAAACTTATTAGAATTTTTTGGAGGACTGAAAGCTTAAGAATTTTTGGGAATTGATTTTGAAGAAGACTTTTTGGAGAAAAAAGTTTTTAGAAAATATTGAAACTTAATTGGAGTAGAAATGTTTTGAAAAAGAAGCTTGAGATGAACTTTGACTAAAAATTTGTGAGATTTGATTTTTGAAAATGAACTTTGGATTTTGAAATGACTTTGGAAAAGGAAGGCTAAAAGGCGTAGGAATTGATTTTTGAGATAAACTTTTAGGAGGAAAAGTTTTAGAAAATATTTTGATTTGGAATTTGGACAAAACGTGTAGAAAATTCTCTTTGACTCAAAATTTGACTTTTTGAAGGCAAAACGTGTAGAATTTTCATTTTGACTTGAAACTTGAATTTTTGAAGACAAAATGTGTAGAAAATTCATTTTGACTCGAAACTGAAAATCTTTTGAAAGCAAAATGTATAGAAAATTCATTTTGACTTGAGAATTGAATTTTTTGGAAACAAAATGTATAGAAAATTCATTTTGACTTAAAACTTGAAATCTTTTTCATTTTTTTTTTTTTGTATACCTCTTACCGTTTTGACCTGTACTTACCATATGTCAATGCTCTTACCTTTGTTTGGCTTTCAGGATGGTTGATGCGAGAGATGGCAGTTCTGAGAGGAGATGCCAGTCTGGGAAAGGAGCTCGTACAGATTCTGCCGGTAGTTCCAACCACTCTACAGGCAGTCACAAATCAGCTAATCAGGCATATTCTAGCTAGACCAGGAGGGGGAGTATGCCCCCAGTCAATCCCTTCCTTTTAGTCGAGCCGGTTTTTGAGGGGGAGATGGATGCTGAGAATGAGGCACCAGAGCTTGGAGATCGAACGACTGGTTATAGGAGGGCTTCTTTGAGACATAGACAGACAGATGCTGATTTAGGAGATTTGGAGATACTAGACATTCCTCCATTGGGGGACTGCGCTTATCATCCCATCATATATTCTCGACAGGACTTGCCTACTCCTCGAGTACATACATCCTTCAGAGAGGTCGTCCATCTGGCTTTCAATACTATGTAGCGGGCCATTCTGTCTTATCATGCCTTCTTGGTGGAGATTGGGTTCGGAGCATTTATGGGATTACAGGCTAACAAACCGATACTTAGTATTGGCACTAATTGAGAGGTGGTTGTCACGCCCAGATTTTTTGCACTCGAGGAATACTCACACAAGTGGGAAAAATGTTGTACTCTCTCTCGTTAGAGCTCACCCTCCTAGAAGAATGAGTGCGACTAGGTTTGAATTGAAAATAGATTTGAATAAAGGGCTTTTGAAAAAGATTCGGAGTCACCACCTAAATTGATTAAGGTGAGTTAGGTCACCTAAAAACTAAGAATAATCTGAAGACTACACTTAGGGTTTTGGAAAACAATTTTTGAAAATATCTCCTCGAGAGAGGGTTTTTAAGAAAACAGGTTGTTTGGCAACCCTTGGAAAACATTTAGCCCTTTTTGAAAAATAACTCCTTTTGGTCTTTGAAATCAGTAATCTAGGTTCGGAGGTTGGTTACGTGTAGGGAAGACGCCCTAAGCCATCACCCTACCCCGCCCTTTCGGTACCTACATGTCAATCTACCCTAGATTCACCCATGAGAGCCTTTAACTAATTGTAGTTCAATCCTACCCACTTTGAAAAATAATGTTTGAAAACTAACATGATGCATGATATGCAAGTACAAGTTAAGAGAATTGAAAAATAGATTTGAAAAGAGATTGATTTGAAATTGATTTGACTTGAAAATAGATTTGAAGAGATGGAATTGAAATTGGAAAGTTTGAAAAATTGGAAATAGAAATTTGGAAATAGAAATTTGAAATTGGAATTTTGAAAATAGATTGGAATTTGAGATTTGGAAAGATTTTGGAAACTGCACCCATGAGGGTGGAATTGAAAATTTGGAAAGTGTTGTGACCGCACCTATGAAGATTGCCTACGTATCCCTTTGGGGGAATCAAGTCAGTCGTAGATCGGACCGGAGTCCGATTGAAAAGAGATTGATTTGAAGAGAGAGATTAGATTGGAAATTGGATTTGATTTGAGATTAAAAGAGGAGATTGGAAATTGAAATTGAGAAGATCGGACTTGCTTTAGAAAGATTGATTTTGGAAAGACTTGGTTTTGGAAAGATGGTGGCTTAGGAAACCTAGACTTAGGAAAGGTAGGAGAGCTAGGAAAGACTTGAGATTAAGGAAGATTGGATTTAGGAAAGGTTCAAATTAGGAAAGGTTCGAATTAGGAAAGGTCCAATTTAGGAAAGTTTCATTTTTGGAAAGTTTCAAATTAAGAAAGTTTTGAATTAGGAAAGTTTTAGGTTTAAGAAAGTTTTCACTTTAGAAAAGTTTTGAAATTAGAAAGCTTCGAGTTTAGAAAGTTTTCAAAAAAGGAAAAGTTTTAAGATTAGGAAAGTTCTCAAATTAGGAAAGTTTTGAAAATCGGAAAGTTTTGTTTCAAGAAAGGTTTTGAAATAGGAAAGTGTTGAGTTTAGAAATGTTTTAAATTAAGAAAGTTTAGTTTAAGAAAGACTTAGAATTTAGAAAGTTTCAAGTTAAGAAAATTTTGAATTTTGGAAGCTTAGAATTTGGAAAGACTTGAAATTTGGAAAGTTTAAGATTTGGAGAGTTTTAGAGTTTGAATTTTAGAAAATTTTGAAATTGGAAAACGTTTGAATTTAGGAAAGGTTTGAAAACTTAGGTTTGAAAAGTTAAGATTTGAAAAGAGGGTAGAATTAGGAAAGGGTTGAATTTTAGAATTTTAGGAAAGATTTTTATGTTCAAGTTTTGGGAATTTAAGATTTAGGAAAGTGAAAGATTAGGAAGGATTTGAATTAGGAAAGAGTTGGATTTTAAAATTTAAGGAAAGATTTAAAGTTTAAGTTTAGGAAACTTATGGTTTAGGAAGGAATTGAATTAAGAAAGGTTTGGATTAGGAAGGAATTGGATTTGGTTTCTAAAAGCAAAGGTTTGATTTTGTTTCCAAAAACGGAGGATTGGATTCGGTTTCCTAAACGGGAAGATTTGATTTGGTTTCCTAAAGGGAAGATAGGATTTGGCAAGGATTTGGAAAGGGAGATTCTAGAAACCCTAGATTTGAAAAATTATAGTTTCGACATAGAAAAGAGGTTTTGAAAACGTGTATAGTTTGGATGTGAAAACAAGAAATTATGGAAACCTAGGTTTGGGGCAAAGTTTGAAAATCATATTTTTGGAAAGAAAATTAGGGTTTCCTAATTGCGTGTTCTAGGGCTTGATTTGGGCTCCAAGGAAAGGGTTTTTAGAAAGTGCGTTTTTGGAAATGAAGGTTGTCTAGAAGGGAATCCTAGGGAGGAGTTTTTGGAAAGTGAATTTGAAAATGGAGTTTTTGGAAAGAGATTTTAAAGAAGAGGAGTTTTTGGAAAGTGTGTTTTTGGAAACGAAGATTTTAGAAGGAAAATCCTAGAGGGGAGTTTCTAGAAGGAAGAATTTGGAAAGAGAGTTTTTTAGAAAGATTTTTGGAAGAAGATTCTTGGAGAGAGTTTTTAGGAAAGTGAATTTAGGGAGTGTTTTGAGAAAGTGAATTTTGAGGAGAAAGAGTTTTTGGAAAGGAGTTGAAAAAAAGAAGCTTTGAAAAATAGATTTTGGAGAGAGTTTTTGAAAACAAATTTGGAGAGGAGAGTTTTAGGAAGGTATGTTAAAAAAGAGATTTTTAGAAAGAAAGACTTTTTGAAAAGAGAGTTTTTAGAAGGTGTAAAAACATCTTATTTCCCTAAAGCAATTCTAACCATGAAAGGGCTAGAGCCACTTTAGGAAAGCGGTTTTGAAAACAACAATATTTGAAAATATGGACCGTATTGGTCACTTTAAATGTAATACTTTCCTAAAGCAATCCTAACCATGAAAAAGCTAGAATCACCCTAGGATTGTGATTTTGAAAACATATTTTGAAAAGAGATTTTGATGCAATTTTGAAAACAAGTTTGAAAATGGTTTGAAAACGGTTTTTTGGAAGATGCAAGATCATGATATGCACAATGCAATTTTGGGGTCGTGAACATACAAGGTTAAGGCTTCACCACATAATCAAGGGGGCCGGACCCACGTGGTCTCTGGTTGGACTAGAAGAAAGCCCTCGACACGGTGACTCTCCAATAGCTCAATCCTACACATGTACCGGGAATCCCCTTGTTTCAAGCATGCAAAGAAAGGGGGGGAAAGAGATGGGGGATTAAAATAGAGAAAACCCAAGTGGATTAGGAGAGAGAAGAGAGAGGGGGGGGGGGAAGTGCGAAAATTTAAATGGAGGACCTACCTTGTATCTTGTTTATTTTACGAGCCGTGCTGTCTTCGGTCTTTGTCTTGATCTTCACCTTCAGTCTTCAAGAGTTGTTTTCAAGCTTTAAATGTCAGCTCTTCACGTCTTCAAAGGTTGGTTGAAGGCTAGTGTATGAGTGTATAGGGATGTATAGGAGTGTATATAAGGCTAGGGTTTGGGAAACCTAAGGAAACTAGGGTTTTGGAGGTGCTCGAGCTCTGTATATCGAAATATAGGATTTTTAGGTTAAGTTTTCGGATCCTTTTCATGTTGAATGAGGCTCTGTATTTATAGAGGGAGGAATACACTAGCGCCTGTTGCAGTGGCGCCAGGCCAAAGTTTACACTGGTGCTACTAGGAGTGGCGCCAGGCCAATTTTTGGCTTGGCACCAGCCACTTAGGAAACATTTAAGGTTGGCAAGCAACGTATCTTTGGCTAGATTTGGGCGCCTGTACTAGTGACTATCATGCAATTTTTAGCCTAGCTTCACTAGGAGTGACTCCAGAAAGTCCGGGAATGATTTGAAGGAGCCGGGAATGACCCGGAAGGCCGGAAAAGAGCAGGAACACTTAAAATAGTGTCCTGGAGGTATTTGACTTGAAAAGTGAGGATAAAATGTGTCAGAAAGGTTGACCGGGCCCTTAGGGGCAAAATGGTCAATCAGACCAGGAAGCTGTCGGGGTGAACTCGGACTGTCCCGGAAGAAGACTTGGGATCTAGAAACATTATTTAGAATGTTCCCAGAAGTTTCCGGTTTGATTTCCAGAATCGGCGTGGTAAGAAAAGGAGAGCGGCCCACCAGGGGCAAAACGGTCATTTTGTACCAGGTTTGCTGGAACTGACTCGGAATGATCCGGAAAGGTAAGGGGAGGTTGAGAACACTATACAAAGTAGTCTCAGGAGGTTACCGGTTTGATACCCAGAGCCGGTGTGGTCGGAAAAGGAGACCGGCCCACCAGGGGCAAAACGGTCATTTTGTACCGGGTTGGCCGGAATTGAGTCGGAATGATCCGGAAAGGTAAAGAAAGGTTGAGAATACTATAAAAGGTATTCTTGAGAAATAACCAGTTTGATACCCAGAGTCGGTGTGGTTCCCGGGGCGTTCGGATGCCTAGGGGCAAAATGATCATCTTGACCGGAAAGTCTCGGAAAAGGTCCAAAGGACAGTTTGGTCATTTTTCACCAAAGTGGGTTAACATACACTGGTGTTGACCTTGGTTTTGAGTGTTTCCGCCACTCTAACGGCGGTCGTCGTGACACAGGGGTTTGTTGCCAATTCCCTATATTGAACTATTTGTGAGTTTTTCTGCTACTCTAACGGTTTTGTGAGTAGTTTCGCTAGTCGAACCGTCTCGAGGAATAAACTGTCTCGAGAGAGGGATTTGGAAAGGAGACTTATCGTCTTCGAAAAGACGAGTCTGGATTGAAACCGTCTTAAGGAATAAACTATCTCGAGAGTAGGATTGGAAAGGGGTCTTGCCGTCTTCGAAAAGACGTGCCTGAGTTGGAACCGTCTCGAGGAATAAACTGTCTCGAGAGAGGGATTGGAAAGGGGTCTTACCGTCTCCGAGGAGACGTGCCTGAGTTGGAACCGTCTCGAGGAATAAACTGTCTCGAGAGTGGGATTAGAAAGGGGTCTTATCGTCTCCAAGGAGACGTGCCTGGATTGGAACTGTCTTGAGGAATAAACTGTCTCGAGAGAGGGATTGGAAAGGGGACTTATCGTCTCCGAAGAGACGTTCCTGGATTGGAACCGTCTCGAGGAATAAACTGTCTCGAGAGAAGGATTGGAAAGGGGTCTTACCGTCTCCGAGGAGACGTGCCTGAGTTAAAACCGTCTCGAGGAATAAACTGTCTCGAGAGTGGGATTAGAAAGGGGTCTTACTATCTTCGGGGAGACGTGCCTGGATTGGAATCGTCTTGAGGAATAAACTGTCTCGAGAGAGGGATTGGAAAGGGGACTTATCGTCTCCGAAGAGACGTGCCTTGATTGGAACCGTCTCGAGGAATAAACTGTCTCGAGAGAGGGATTCGAAAGGGGTCTTACCGTCTTTGAAGAGACGTGCCTGAATTGGAACCATCTCGAGGAATAAACTGTCTCGAGAGTGGGATTGGAATCGGAAAGGAAAGGACAATGGCCCTAAGGGCATTTTGGTCATTTTGCCTCTATTTGGGCCTGACAGGCCCGCGGAGCGATGGAAAGACGGAATTTGGACTTAGAGAATTGGTTTCGATTGGAATATGCCCACAATGACTTGAAAACAAGTCTGGACGGAGTGTAGTTTGCCGAGCGGTCAAAAATGGGGTGCTTACAGTGGTTTGGCAGGACGGGTATCTTTCACTTTGTGGGCTTCGAGCTGGGTCCCACCCCATTAGATTGGGCCATTATTACAGGACTTTCCTTTATCGGTCATCAGATTACCTTAAAGCTAGTCAGTAGAGCCGATGCTTGTGCTTTACTGGATTTTCCACCTCTTGACCGCTCAACCTTCTCGATTTCTTGGCTCAGTAGGGACGGGAATACCTTTTCTGTTGAGCCACCTCCTGCACAGCGAGATATTACGAGGTGACGACTTGTTTTGTACATCAATTTTAGTTGATTTTGTAATAACAATAAGTCGATCATCATTTTTTGATTAGTGAGCGTGGTGGTTGATTGGGTGTATTATCGGAGCTGGACTGGGGGTCTTTTTCTTTTAGTTGCTTCCTCAAATCCATACGAGTCCGGACCTACTCCCGTTGGGGTAGTGTGATTGGATTTTGGCCCTTTCTAGTCTGGTGGAGTTACGAGTATTTATCGGTCCGTCGTTTGGAGGTCGTAGAGGCTGATCTTTATCCTCGGGCCTTGAGATGGGCTCGTGATCAGGTGGCTTACTAATATGAGATCACTGACTTCATGACGTTGCATGTGAACTTGGATTTGATAGAAGCGAGAGATGTGAATTGGTGGCCATTTATTGGATCAGTTCATTACAAGGCAGTCAGATATCTAGTCCTGATGTCTCTATTAAGGATTTTTTTCTTGAGCAATGAGTCTTAGGAGTCCCATCTAGGTGATCGGCATTGACGCCAGTTCCATGATGAGTTCCGATTGGCTGGGGATCCACTTAAATACATGTTCGGAGTTTTGGTCAAGGGGGTTCCTATTCAGTACCAGGAGTGTAAGTCAGGTATGGGCTTTCTGCTTCCTTCAAAGACTGATTAAGCCGTACATTTTGGGGTCCACTCTGTAGGTGCTTTCACTCAGTTTAAAGTAGTGGTCGGAGGTTATGCCGTTAGTCAGGAGGTGGTTGACCTTTGGCTTCAAGCAGAAGAATATGTGCCCCAGGCTGAGTTCACTACTGTGAGGGATTAGAGGGACTAGTACCAGACTGAGAGGGACCAGTTCTAGGCCGAGGTAGTTACTCTGACCGTGCGGTTGGCTCAGATGGGATGCAATGGGGTATTGTCGCGCCCAGATTTTTCGCACTCGAGGAATACTCACCCAAGCGGAAAAAATGTTGTACTCTCTCGTTAGAACTCACCCTCCTAGAAGAATGAGTGCGACTAGGTTTGAATTGAAAACAAGTTTGAATAAAGGGCTTTTGAAAAACATTTGGAGTCGCCACCTAACTTGATTAAGGTGAGTTAGGTAACCTAAAAACTAAGCATAATTCGAAAACTACACTTAGGGTTTTTGAAAAACGATTTGAAAATATCTCCTCGAGAGAGGGTTTTTACGAAAACGGGTTGTTTGGCAACCTTTTGAAAACATTTAGCCCTTTTTAGAAAAATAACTCCTTTTTGGTCTTTGAAATCAGTGATCTAGGTTCGGAGGTTGGTTACGTGTAGGGAAGACGCACTAAGCTATCACCCTACCCCGCCCTTTCGGTACCTACATGTCAATCTACCCTAGATTCACCTATGAGAGTCTTTAATTAGCTAATGGTCAATCCTATTCACTTTGAAAAAGAATGCTTGAAAACTAACATGATGCATGGTATGCAAGTGTAAGAAAAGAGAATTGAAAAATAGATTTGGAAAGAGATTGATTTGAAATTGATTTAATTTGAAAATAGATTTGAAGAGATGAAATTTGAAATTGGAAAGTTTGAAAAGTTAGAAATAGGAACTTGAAAACAGAAATTTTGAAATTAGAATTTTGAAAATAGATTAGAATTGAGATTTGAAAGATGTGGAGACCGCACCCACGAGGGTGGAATTGAAAGTTTGAAAAATATTGTGACCGCACCTGTGAAGGTTGCCTACGTATCCCTTTGGGGGAATCAGGTCAGTCGTAGTTCGGACAAGAGTCCGATTGAAAAGAGATTGACTTGAAGAGAGAGGTTGGATTGGAAATTGAATTGAGAGATTGCACTTAGAATAGAAGATTGAAAATTGAAATTTGAAATTTTGGAATTGAAAAGATTGAATTTTGATTTGGAAAGATCGAACTTGGAAGAGAGGGATTCAGACTTATTTTGAAAAGACGAAGGTTTAGGAAACCTAGACTTAGAAAAGAGAAGAGACTTAGGAAAGATTTGACTCGATTTGGAAGATTTAGGAGATTAGGAAAGATTGGATTTAGGAAATGTTCAAATTAGGAAAGTGTCCGATTTAGGAAAGTTTCGAATTAGGAAAGTTTTATTTTTGGAAAGTTTTTGAATTAGGAAAGTTTTGAATTTAGGAAAGTTTTGAATCTAAGAAAGTTTAGAATTTGGAAAGTTTCGGGTTCAGAAAGTTTTTGAAAAAGGAAAGGTTGTCAGATTAGGAAAGTTTCCAAATTAGGAAAGTTTTGAAAATCGGAAAGTTTTGAATTTAGAAATGTTTTGAAAAAGGGAAATTTTGAATTTGGAAAGCTTTGAAAACAAGAAAGTTTCTTTTTAGGAAAGGTTTGAAAAAGGAAAGTTTTCAGTTTAGGAAATGTTTGAATTAAGAAAAGTTTCAACTTAAGAAAGTCTTGAATTAAGAAAGTTTCGAGTTTAGAAAAGTCTTAGATTTGGAAAGATTTGAAGTTTAAGAAAGTTTAGAATTTAGAAAGATTTGAAATTTAGAAAATTTAAGATTTAGAAAGTTTTAGGGAATCTTAAGATTAGGAAAGGTTTGAGTTTAGGAAAGGTTTGAAAACTTAGATTTGAAAGGTTAAGATTTGAAAAGAGGGTAGAATTAAGAAAGGGTTGAATTAGGAAAGACTTGAAAGTTGAGTATTAAAATTTAGAAAAGATTTTTATGTTCAAGTTTTGGAAACTTAAGATTTAGGAAAATGGAAGTTTAGGAAGGTTTTGATTTAGGAAAGAATTGGATTTTGAAACTTAAGGAAAGGTTTAAAGTTCAAGTTTAGGAAACTTATGGTTTAAGAAGGAATTGAATTAGGAAGGTTTGGATTAGGAAGGGATTGGATTTGGTTTTTAAAAGCAAAGGTTTGATTTATTTCCAAAAACGGAGGATAGGATCTAGTTTCCTAAACGGGAGATTGGATTTGGTAAGGATTTGGAAAGGGAGATTCTGGAAACCCTAGATTTGGAAAATTATTGTTTTGACGTAGAAAAGTGGTTTTGGAAAGGTGTATAGTTTTGATGTAGAAAACAAGAGGTTTTGGAAACCTAGGTTTGGGCAAAGTTTGAAAATCATGTTTTTGGAAAGAAAATTAGGGTTTCCTAATTGTGGGCTCTAAGACTTGACTTGGGCTCTAAGAAAAGAGTTTTTAGAAAGTACGTTTCTGGAAACGAGTTTTTGGAAGGAAGATCCTGGGGGGAAATTTCTAGAAGGAAGATTTTGGAAAGAGAGTTTTTTAGAAAGGTTTTTGGAGAGAGTTTTTCTAAGAAAGAGACTTAGGGAACGTTTTTAGAAAGGTGAATCTAGGGAGAAGATTTTGGAAAGGAGTCGAAAAAGGGAGTTTTGAAAAATAGATTTTGGAAGGGAGTTTTTGAAAACAATTTTTGGAGAAAAGAGTTTTAGGAAAGTATGTTGAAAAAGAGATTTTTAGGAGGAAATTCTTGGAGAGAGAGAGAGTTTTTGAAAAGTATAAAAACATCTCACTTTCCTAAAGCGATTCTAGCCATAAGAGGGCTAGAACCACTTTAAGAAAGTGGTTTTGAAAACAAAGTTTGAAAATATAGGCCAAAAGGCCACTTTTAACATAACACTTTCCTAAAGCAACCCTAGCCATGGAAAGGCTAGAATCACCCTAGAATTGTGGTTTTGAAAACAAGTTTTTGAAAAAGAGATTTTGATGCAAATTTCGAAAACAAGTTTGAAAACGGTTTTGAAAATGAGTTTGAAAACGAATTTTGGAAGATGCAAGACTATGATATGCACAATGCAATTTGGGGTCGTGAACATACAAGGTTAAGGCTTCACCACATAATCAAGGGGGCCGGACCCACGTGGTCTTTGGTTAGACTAGAAGAAAGCCCCCGACACGGTGATTCTCCAATAGTCCAATCCTACACATGGACCGGGAATCCTCTTGTTTCAAGCATGCAAAGAAAGGGGGGGAAAGAGATGGGGGATTAAAATAGAGAAAACCCAAGTGGGTTAGAGAGAGAAGAGAGAGGGGGGAAGTGCGGAAATTTAAATAGGGAGCCTACCTTGTTTCTTGTTTATTTTGCGCGCCGTGCAGTCTTCGGTCTTCGATCTTCGGTCTTTGTCTTGATCTTCACCTTCAGTCTTCAAGGGTTGCCTTCAAGCTTTGGATGGCAGCTCTCCAAGTCTTCCAAGGATGGTTGAAGGTTAGGGTATGAGTGTATGGGGGTGTATATGAGTGTATAGGAGGCTAGGGTTTGTGTAGGGTGGCTAGGGTTTGGAAAACCTAAGGAGGCTAGGGTTTTTGAGGTGCTCGAGCTCTGTATATCGAATTGTGTGATTTCTAGATTAAGTTTTCAGATCATTTTCACGTTGAACGAGGCTCTGTATTTATAGAAGTTCGACAAGCCTGGCGCCTATTGCAGTGGCGCCAAGGCAAAATTTACACTGGCGCCACTAGGAATGGCGCCAAGCCATTTTTTGGCTTGGCGCCACTGCTAGTGGCGCCAGCCATTTAGGAAACAATTAAGGTCGGCAAGCAACGTATCTTTGACTAGATTTGGGCGCCTGTACTAGTGACTACCATGTAAACTTTAGCCTGGCTTCACTAGGAGTGACTCCGGAAAGTCCGGGAATGATTTAAAGGAGCCGGGAGTGACCCGGAAAGCCGGAAAGGAGCAGGAACACTTGAAATAGTGTCCTGGAGGTATTTGACTTGAAAAGTGAGGATAAGATGTGTCGGAAAGGTCGACCGGGCCTTTAGGGGCAAAACGGTCAATTGGACTAGGAAACTGCCAGGGCGAACCCGGATTGTCCCGGAAAAAGACTTGGGATCTGGAAATATTATTTAGAATGTTCCCAGAGGTTGCCGGTTTGATTCCCAGGGCCGGCGTGGTCGGAAATGGAGACCGGCCCATCAGGGGCAAAACGGTCATTTTGTACCGGGTTTGCCGGAACTGACTCGGAATGGTCCGGAAAGGTAAAGGAAGGTCGAGAACACTATAAAAAGTATTCTCGGGACATTACCGGTTTGATACCCAGAGCCGGTGTGGTCGAAAAAGGAAATCGGCCCTCCAGGGGCAAAACGGTCATTTTGTACCGGGTTGGCCGGAACTGACTCGGAATGGTCTGGAAAGGTAAAGGAAGGTCAATAATACTATAAAAAGTATTCTCGGGGCATTACCGGTTTGATACCTAGAGCCGGTGTGGTTCCCGGGGCATTCGGATGCTTAGGGGCAAAATAGTCATCTTGACCGAAAAGTCTCGGAAAAGGCCCTAAGGGTAGTCTGGTTATTTTTCACCGAAGTGAGCTAACAAACATGGGTATTGACCTAGGTGTTGAGTATTTTCCTAATTGCACTATTTTGCTACTCGGACGGGGTTGACGATTTGAAAGTATTTCCGCTACTCCAACGGCTCTATGAGTATTTCCGCTACTCTAACGGTTCTGTGAGTATTTCCGCTTCTCTAATGGTTCTGTGAGTATTTCCGCTACTCTAACGGTTGTGTGAGTAGTTTTGCTACTCGGATCGTCTCGAGGAATAAACTGTCTCGAGAGAGGGATTAGAAAGGGGTCTTACTGTCTCCGAAGAGACGTGCCTGGGTTGGAATCGTCTCGAGGAATAAACTGTCTCGAGAGAGGGATTGGAAAGGGGTCTTACTGACTCCGAAGAGATGTGCCTGGGTTTTGAGTGTTTCCGCCATTCTGACGGTTTTGTGAGTGTTTCCGCCACCCTAACGGTTTTGTGAGTGTTTCCGCCACCCTAACGGTTTTGTGAGTAGTTTTGCTACTCTAACGGTTTTGTGAGTGTTTCCGCCACCCTAACGGTTTTGTGAGTAGTTTTGCTACTCGGACCGTCTCAAGGAATAAACTGTCTCGAGAGAGGGATTGGAATTGGAATAAGAAAGGACAATGCCCCTAAGGGCATTTTGGTCATTTTGCCTCTATTTGGGCCTGACAGGCCCGCGAAGGGATGAAAAGATGGAATTTGGACCTAGAGAATTGGTTTCGATTGGAATATACCCAAAATGACTTGAAAACAAGTCTGGACGGAGTGGAGACTGTCGAGCCGTCAAAAATGGGGTGCTTACAGGTATGTTACTCCTTTTCTCCTTTTGTTCTACTAATGTTTAATTATTTATTTGCTTTGCTGATTCTAGCTCTTTCTTTTTTGCAGGATACTGGTGCTTCTAGGAGTCGGTCGCCTCCTTCTAAGCCAGGCTTTAGAGATTTTGACCTCTGATGAATCCCCTTTATCACAAACCCAATTTCTCTTCTATACCATGTCCTGGACATTTATTTATTTTGTTAGATAGTGTGTTTTGTAATTTTTGAACAGAATATGTACTTACGATTCAGATAGCCAGACATATCTATTAGTGAATGTTTATGATTTACATAGCTAGGTATATGGATAAATGCATATACAGGGATAATGATGTATATTTATTACATATCTTGGATATGATATTGAACTGCATTGGTGACTTCTGTCTTTACACGAAGCTATGTCCTATGTATGCGAAACTTATGCCAAAAGTTTTATAAAAATACAGTGCACATATGAGGAACACAACAGTTAATAAAATGAATGAGGTGTTATCAAGTTTTGCATCCTTAAAATGGTGACTTCTTCCTTTTTAGGGGTTTGGTCTCCTTTTTGACTCATCCTACCTTGACTAGATGATAGCACTTCATACCTTTCTCATCATTTTGATTAACTCTGATTTGCTATTTTGGGTTAGTGTCTGGGATTCTTTGGCTTGAACTCTCAACCCTCGGGGCTTAGGCAACAACTTACCTAACCTTTAGCAAAGCGATAAGCAGCCAGTCTTTCAATCTGAGGAGGCTTTAATTTAGGACCGTAATGTAGGCTAAGTTATGGGATTTTGAATCAACAGGATATGCAGGCTCAAATTTGACGTTGCTATCAGTAGGGTTCAGATCTATACCATCTTTGACTGATCTCCCTATAAGGCTTGGTCCTTTACCATTCTTCCTTTGCCTCAGCAACACGTCTTGCTCATTTAGATCAAGCAATCTCTTTTCAATCAGAGCAGACTTTAATAGTGTTGTAATGTAGGCTTGGTTTTGTGGTTTCACAAGAAAAGGTAAAGACTCAAACCTACAGCTTCTATTGAGCTTCTTTATCACCTTGGATCACCCTTAGATTTCCCTTCTAACTTTTACTATATGCTTTTCAAGATGGCATGAAGTGGATTCCTCCTTTCTTCCTTTTTCTTTTCTTTATTTTTTTTTAAAAGGCAGCCTGCCCCTTGATAACTCTTTCTTTTTGCTTTCTTTTTTCCAGTTTTTTTTCTTTTATGAGATGAACCCTTCTACAACTCCTTTCTCTTAGATATTTTCCTTAGTATTTCATTCTAAACCATTGTGGGCAGTGATCCCTAGGTTGGGGTTTTCTTGAAAAGAAAAGTAACCAGCTTAATAGGTTTGACAATGATTGCTTTTGATTGTATGGGAAATAAATGAGGGCCCCTCTTCATTTTGAACTAGATTGTTTGATCCATAAAACCTTCATGTTGCTTCAACTTGATGAAAGATGAGTGACATTCTTTATGGAGACCTCAGTTATCTATCTACCCCAGTGTGGGGGAATGGTGTTGGATCAGGGTTGACAAGGAATATTGTTTGCTTTTCACGAGGCACTAGTGGGTTAAGTAAATGGAGTATAAATATTTTTTTTATGGGAAAATGAAAGATAGCTCCTCTTCCTTTTGGTAGTCTGGCCACACATCGCCTAACTTCAGTGTCTTGTAAATGCTGCTTTTGGATAATTTTCTCACTCATCCTTATCCTCTCTCTTTTTGAAAGTTAATCATTCGGCGAGTGATTAACTCATGCTATTACACCCTTCAAGTCAAGTCCTCCCTATGACAGAACACACCCCTTATGTAGGAAGCATTCACCATTTACAAGAAAAATATGAGCCAATAGTATTTGAATGAAAAACTATCATTTTATTATTTTAATGAAAAACATAGGGTTCTTTAGAAAAATGGAAATGCAATCATTAATTTAAAGACAAAATATAAAGGCGATAAAAAGAAAATGGGTGAAAACACCCCTCTCTTGTACTCTTTCTGTTGAAAATCCCTTTCAATATGGTTTTAGGATGATGCCCACATTTCCAATGCTCCATCCATGATTGTGATCTCCGGCTAAGGCAAGGCAGGCAAAGACTTCTTCTAGGGCTCTGGGTGTGTTGATGTTGATAGTGCAATTGTTAGCTTCATTGATCTCATTGCTTTCATCCATTGTCTGCTCGGTTTTTCCACCAAATAGGTTGGCTAGCTCACCTCCCTCCAGTTCGAATGGCTCTACCGATACTTTTGGCTCTTCTAGTTCCCAACCCATGTCTTCGTAGTTAAACTCAGTTGCAGGTCATGGGTTTTCCAATAGGTGGCGCTCGGCTGTGGCATAACTAAGGTGTAGAAACTCGTCACCCTAACCGTCAGTGGCCATGCCTTTGGCAGGTTCCTCTTCCACCAGTACGGGCTCCTCAATCGACCAGTCTATAGGGTCATATATTTCATTAGGATTGTAGAGATAGATTGGTGTCGCACCCAGATTTTTCGCACTCGAGGAATACTCACCCAAGCGGGAAAAATGCTGTACTCTCTCGTTAGAACTCACCCTCCTAGAAGAATGAGTGCAAATAGGTTTGAATTGAAAAATTGGTTTAAATAAAGGGCTTTTTGAAAAAGATTCGGAGTTGCCACCTAACTTGATTAAGGTGAGTTAAGTCACCTAAAAACTAAGCATAATCCGAAAACTACACTTAGGGTTTTGGAAAATGATTTTGAAAATATCTCCTCAAGAGAGGGTTTTTTAGGAAAATAGGTTGTTTGGCAACCTTTGAAAAATATTTAGCCCTTTTTAGAAAAACAACTCCTTTTTGGTCTTTGAAATCAGTGATTCTAAGTTCGGAGGTTGGTTACGTGTAGGGAAGACTCACTAAGCTATCACCCTACCCCGCCCTTTCGGTACCTACATGTCAATCTATCCTAGATTCACCTATGAGAGTCTTTAATTAACCCATGTCCAATCCTATCCAATTTAGAAAAACAATGTTTGAAAACTAACATGATGCATGATATGCAAGTGTAAAAATAAGAGAGAATTGAAAAATAAATTTGAAAAAAGATTAATTTGAAATTGATTTGATTTGAAAATAGATTTGAAGAGATAGAATTTGAAATTGAAAAGTTTGAAAACTTGGAAATTTGAAAATAGAAATTTTGAAACTAGAATTTTGAAAATTGATTGGAATTTGAGATTTGGAAAGATTTTGAAAACTGCACCCATGAGGGTGGAATTGAAAGTTTGAAAAGTATTGTGACCGCACCTATGGAGGTTACCTACGTATCCCTTTGGGGGAATCAGGTCAGTCGTAGTTCGGACAAGAGTCCGATTGAAAATAGAAGAGTTGATTGAAAAAGGAGATTGAATTTGATTTGAAACTAGAAGAGGAGATTGGAAATTAAAATTTTGGAAAAGATTGGACTTTGATTTGAAAAGATGGATTTTGGAAAGACTTGGTTGTGGAAAGATGGAGGTTTAGGAAACCTAGACTTAAGAAAGATGAGACTTAGGAAAGACTCAAGAGTTTAAGAAAGATTGGATTTAGGAAAGGTTTGAATTAGGAAAGAGTCGATTTAAGAAAGTGTCATTTTTGGAAAGTTTCAAAATTAGGAAAGTTTTCATTTTAGAAAAGCTTTGAAATTGGAAAGTTTTGAGTTTAGAAAGTTTTCGAAAAAGGAAAGGTTGTCAGATTAGGAAAGTTCCCAAATTAGGAAAATTTTGAAAATTGGAAAGTTTTGAATTTAGAAATGTTTTGAAAAAGGAAAGTTTTGAATTTGGAAAGCTTTGAAAACAAGGAAGTTTTGAAAATAAGAAAGTTTCGTTTTAGGAAAGGTTTGAAAAAGGAAAGTTTTCAGTTTAGGAAATTTTTGAATTAAGAAAAGTTTCAACTTAAGAAAGTCTTGAATTAAGAAAGTTTTGAATTTAGAAAAGTTTTAGATTTGGAAAGATTTAAAGTTCATGAAAGTTTAGAATTTAGAAAGTTTAGAATTTGGAAAGATTTGAAATTTGGAAAGTTTAAGATTTAGAAAGTTTTATAGTTTTAGGAAATCTTAAGATTAGGAAAGGTTTGAGTTTAGAAAAAGTTTGAAAAATTAGATTTGGAAAGTTGAGATTTGAAAAAGGGGTAGGATTAGGAAATGGTTGAATTAGGAAAGATTTTTACGTTCAAGTTTTTGGAAACTTAAGATTTGGGCAAGTGGAAGGTTAGGAAGGATTTGAATTAGGAAAGATTTGGATTTTGAAACTTAAGGAAAGATTTGAAGTTTAGGTTTAGGAAACTTATGGTTTAGGAAGGTAGGAAATTAGTAAGGTTTGGATTAGGAAGGGATTGGATTTGGTTTTTAAAAGCAAAGGTTTGATTTATTTCCAAAAACGGAGGATAGGATCTAGTTTTCTAAACGGGGAGATTGGATTTGGTTTCTTAAAGGGAAGATTTGATTTGACAAGGATTTGGAAAGGGAGATTCTAGAAACCCTAGTTTTGAAAAATTGTGGTTTTGACGTAGAAAAGAGGTTTTGAAAACATGTATAGTGTTGAAGTAGAAAACAAAAGATTTTGGAAACCTAGGTTTGGGGCAAAGTTTGAAAATCATGTTTTTGGAAAGAAAATTAGGGTTTCCTAATTGTGGGCTCTAAGGCTTGATTTGGGCTCTAAGGAAAAGAGTTTTTGGAAAGTGTGTTTTTAGAAACGTAGATTTTCTAGAAGGGAATCCTAGGAAGGAGTTTTTGAAAAGTGTGTTTTTGGGAGGAAAAATCCTAGAGGGGAGTTTCTAGAAGAAAGATTTAGAAAGGTTTTTGAAGAGAGTTTTTAGGAAGGTGAATCTAGGGAGTGTTTTTAGAAAGTGAATTTTGAGGAAAAGATTTTGGAGAGGAGTTGAAAAAGAGAGTTTTGAAAAATAAATTTTTGAAGGGAGTTTTTGAGAACCATTTTGGAGAGGAGAGCTTTAGGAAAGTATGTTGAAAAAGAAGATTTTTAGGAAGAGATTTTTGAAGAGAGAGTTTTTAGAAGGTATAAAAACGTCTCACTTTCCTAAAGCGATTCTAGCCATAAGAAGGCTAGAACCACTTTTTAGGAAAGCGGTTTTGAAAAACAATATAGACCAAAAAGGTCACTTTTAATGTAACACTTTCCTAAAGCAACCCTAGCCATGGAAAGGCTAGAATCACCCTAGAATTGTGGTTTTGAAAACAAGTTTTTGAAAAAGAGAGTTTGATGCAATTTTGAAAACAAGCTTGAAAACGTTTTGAAAAACAATTTTGAAAACGGTTTTTGGAAGATGCAAGACTATGATATGCACAATGCAATTTGGGGTCGTGAACATACAAGGCTAAGGCTTCACCACATTATCAACGGGGCCGAACCCACGTGGTCTTTGGTTAAACTAGAAGAAAGCCCCCGACACGGTGACTCTCCAATAGCCTAATCCTACACATGGACCGGGAATCCCCTTGTTTCAAGCATGCAAAGAAAAGGGGGGAAAGAGATAGGGGATTAAAATAGAGAAAACCCAAGTGGGTTGGAGAGAGAAGAGAGAAGGGGGAAGTGCAGAAAATTAAACAGAAAGCCTACCGTATGTCTTCTTTATTTTGCGCGCCGCACTGTCTTCGATCTTCGGTCTTTGTCTTGATCTTCACCTTCAGTCTTCAAGAGTTGTCTTCAAGCTTTGGATGGCAGCTCTTCAAGTCTTCAAAGGATGGTTGAAGGCCAGTGTATGAGTGTATGGGGGAGTGTATGAGTGTATAGGAGGCTAGGGTTTGTGTAAGGTGGCTAGGGTTTGGAAAACCTAAGGAAACTAGGGTTTTTAGAGGTGCTCGAACTCTGTATATCGAATTATGTGATTTCTAGGTTAAGTTTGCAGACCTCTTTCACGTTGAATGAGGCTCTGTATTTATAGAGGGAGGACCAACCTAGCGCCTGTTGCAGTGGCATTAGGGCAAACTTTACGTTGGCGCCACTAGGAGTGGCGCTAGGCCATTTTTTGGCTTGGCGCCACTACTAGTGGCGCCAGCCAATTAGGAAAGATTTAAGGTCGGCAAGGAACGTATCTTTGACTAGATTTGGGCGCCTGTACTAGTGACTACCATGTAAACTTTAGCCTGGCTTCACTAGGAGTGACTCCGGAATGTCCGGGAATTATTTAAAGGAGCCGGGAATGACCCGGAAGGCCGGAAGGGAGCAGGAACACTTAAAATAGTGCCCTGGAGGTATTTGACTTGAAAAATGAAGATAAGATGTGTCGGAAAGGTTGACCGAGCCTTTAGGGGCAAAACGGTCAACCGGACCGGAAAACTACTAGGACAGACTCAAACTGTCCCGGAAGAAGACTTGGGATCTGGAAACATTATTTAGAATGTTCCTAGAGTTTGCCAGTTGGATTCCCAAAGCCGGGGTGGTCGGAGAACGAGACCGGCCCTCCAGGGGCAAAACGGTCATTTTGCATTGGGTTTGCCGGAACTGACTCGAAATGGTCCGGAAAGGTAAAGGAAGATTGAGAATACTATAAAAAGTATTCTCGGGACATTACCGGTTTGATACCCAGAGCCGGTGTGGTCGAAGAAGGAGACCGGCCCACCAGGGGCAAAACGATCATTTTGTACCGGGTTGGCCGGAACTGACTCGGAATGATCCAGGAAGGTAAAGGAAGGTTGAGAATACTATAAAAAGTAATCTCAGAGGGTTACCAGTTTGATACCCAGAGCCGGTGTGGTTCCCGGGGCATTCGGATGCCTAGGGGCAAAATGGTCATCTTGACCAGAAAAGGTCCAAAGGGTAATTTGGTCATTTTTCACCGAAGTGAGCTAACAGACACGGGTGTTGACCTAGGTTTTGAGTGTTTCCGCCACTCTAACGGTGTGAGTATTTCCGCTACTCAGACGGGGTTGATGATTTGTGAGTATTTCCGCTACTCGGACGGGGTTGATGATTTGGGAGTATTTCCGCTACTCGGACGAGCTTGATGATTTGTGAGTATTTCCGCTACTCTAACGGCTTTGTGAGTATTTTCGCTACTCTAACGGCTTTGTGAGTATTTTCGCTACTCTAACGGCTTTGTGAGTATTTCCGCTACTCTAACGGTTTTGTGAGTATTTTCGCTACTCGGACTCTCGAAATAAACTTTCGTAAGTAGGTTTACGCTACTCGGCCTGGACCGTCTCGAGGAATAAACTGTCTCGAGAGAGGGATTGGAAAGGGGTCTTACCGTCTCCGAAGAGACGTGCCTGGATTGGAACCGTCTCAAGGAATAAACTGTCTCGAGAGAGGGATTGGAAAGGGGTCTTACCGTCTCCAAAGAGACGTGCCTGGATTGGAACCGTCTCGAGGAATAAACTGTCTCGAGAGAGGGATTGGAAAGGGGTCTTACCGTCTCCGAAGAGACGTGCCTGGATTGTGAGTGTTTCCGCCACTCTAACGGTTTTGTGAGTATTTCCACTACTCTAACGGTTTTGTGAGTAATTTCGCTACTCGGACCGTCTCGAGGAATAAACTGTCTCGAGAGAGGGATTGGAAAGGGAATTAGAAAGAAACAATGCCCCTAAGGGCATTTTGGTCATTTTGCTTCTATTTGGGCCTGACAGGCCTGCGAAGCGATGGAAAGATGGAATTTGGACCTAGAGAATTGGTTTCGATTGGAATATACCCACAATGACTTGAAAACAAGTCTGGACGGAGTGTAGACTACCGACCGGTCAAAAATGGGGTGCTTACAATTAGGCATGGCGAGAAATCCTCCTCCCAGTCACTCTCTTCACCATCTCTTAATTCCCTTCATATTCTTCAACCATGATCACATCTAACTCTCTTTCCTCTTTTATTTCCTCTAGTACCAAGTTAACAGTGTGGTCTGACAGAGGATTTTTGGTTAAATTGGGAGTAGGAGTAGGGTTCACCGGTTGTAGATCAATGGTTTTATTATCTATCAGGTCTTGGATTTTTTTGTTTGAGGGAGAAATAGTTTTCAATGTCATGCCTGGCACCGCGAGATTAATACTCATAATTGAGGGTGCCGTTGAAGGTTGGTGGTAGAGGGCTTGGCAACGTACAGGCTAGTATGGGCTTTAGGATATTGTTCTTTAGTAGATTATGGTAAGCTTCGGTTTGGGTGCAGGCTAAAGTATTGAAGTTATGGATGCATAGGGCCAGCCTATTGAAGTTAGGTCGTCCCCCAGTAGGGCCAAAGTTGGGTGCTTGTGCAGGCATGGTTAGAGTGGGCATGAGTAGAATAGGGTGAGACTCAAGTGGTGGACGGTATTGGGGTGGTTAAATGGGCAAGATAACAGACACCTCACTCTCCTTCTTGATTACTCCCCTTATAATAGCCACCTTCTTGACTATATTAGTAGAGCTTTCTTCGATTTTTGCATAGGGGTTAGTAATCATTCCTATCTTAAAACCATTTTCTATCATTTCCCCTTGTATGATGAGCTCGGAGAAACTTTTCCCTATGTAAATACAGAGCTTCTTATAGTATATGTCTTGGAAAGTGTGTATGAACAGTTGCACATACTCCTTTTCTTCAGAGGTGAGGTTTATGTTGTGGCAATATTAGGCTTTAAACGCATGGACTAGCTCGATTCAGGTTGTGATCTTGCTTAAGTCAAGTCAGGCAAACCATTGTAAGGCGGACCCAGTGAGACTATGTTGGAACAACTGCATGAGAAGCTTCAGCTCGTTTCCATGACCACTTAATGTCCCAACATAAAGGTGAAGGTGGGCAATAGGGTTACCAGTGCCATCATATTTTTCAAAGTTAGGAATTTTGAACTTTGTAGGTCTTAGATGGTCTAGGAAGAAGCACAACTCATCATAGGATGTAAGCCCAGAGGTGTCATGGCCATGAAGGCTTCACAGTGAATCTTCCTACCTTTGAATTTTCAGACTAAGAGGCATGAGGGAGGTTCTTTTCACAGAAGGCAAGAGCAGTATGGTTTCCTCTTCTTTAGTATTGGCCCCCTTGGGATCCTCTTTTGGATTATAGCATAACCCTTGGGTTAGCAGGTTCAGAGTCTTTGAAAAAAATAATGGATGATGATGGGGCTAGAGCAGCTTCTCTCATAGCCATGGTTTGGATGAGCTTAAACATCTCATCGATCTTGGTTCTCATTTCATTAACCTCCCCTCAAGAGACTGAGGAGGACTCGTTAGGATTGACAACCATTAGTGTAGCTCTTTGTTGGGTAATGATGGGGTCTCTAGATGGGTGTCGATCCTTCTTAGGAGCAATGGTGGCCTTCTATAGCGTAGTCTTTGTGAAAGAAAAAGAAAGAAAAGTAAAACAAGGACATAACCTACAAGTTAGTTTTTGATAGTTGGAAAGCTTTATGCAATGCATGTTTTAAGGGTGTCCTTTCTTGAGAGAGAGACTAAACATGATGGATTTGGTTCACTTTTGGAGATAGGGGGGCTTGCCCTTGTATGCAGATACCTTACCGTTTGAGTGGGAACATACATTCATTCATTCAGTTATTCATTCATGGAGAATAAAGAAGCACATTAAACTTTGGAGTTTAAATATAACAGAATTGAAATACATTTTAATAAGGGGAGAGGGGGACATTTTCCTTGGGACTTTCACCTATCTAATTTTACATTTGAGATCCTAAACTACTCTTGAGTCTTCAAATTCGCCTTCATTGAACTTGATATTAAGGGGGTCACTGAGAGACCTTACTGTCTGATTGCCTCTTGTCTTCTTAGCAACCCTATCTCTGATAGCATAGAGGGATTGGGGCCTCTCTTTATGGAATGACTTGAAATGCATGCCATAAGTCCTTAGGGTTACATGGGAACCCTTAGAGTTTTGATAGGTTTAATGCAAGGGAGAGTGAACTTGATGTCACTCTCTATAGGTTGATCATATGCATGAAAATGCAATGACTTGAGTTATTTTAGAACTCTTGTCTTGACATGGAATATTGAATGCATGAACATGTATGATAGAGTAAAGAGAGAATGTAATTGTAACGTAAGCATGGATGCATGAGCAGTTATACAAGCATTACAATAGTAGGGATAGACAAAAATAAAGGAAAGTAAAGCAGTTGGCTTTTCTTTCATGGTTTTGAAATTAATGTGCGTGTCTTAAATGCAGCAGAGGTTTGGCTATGCATGGTTTCTAAATGAGCATGAGGTTGAGGGTTTAATAATGCTTCTTAAGAAGATCTAGTTCCTAGATCTTCAAACCTAGGCCCATTCCCTGAGGTGGTGCCATTATAGGTTCGTGATCTGAGCAGGAGAACCATCAAGAGGCCGTAGGCTAAGAAACTGACACAGCGTCTGCCCATAACCAATATACCATTCCCCCTTCTAACTAGAAGGGATGTAACCAGGTAAAGAATGCAAGTATGCAAATGCAACTACACAATGCAGTGCGTGTGTGAAATTTTTGAAAAATGGAGGAAATGGCCCAACAATTGTCATCCATCTTGTCCATTCCATCCTATTCATTCATGACATACATGGCAGTTAATATGACATAAAATAAAAATGTGAACAAAGTTCCACCTACAAAAATAAAGATGCAAAAAGTCAGTATATAAATGACAAACTTAGTGCAAGATTGAATGGTTGAATATGAATTGAATGCAAGCAATGACATGCACTTGAAAACAACTTTGAAAATGTTGATTTTGAAATTTTGAAGAGGATAGAATTAGACAAATTAATCAAAAACTCTAGATGAGTGAAGAGTGAAAAGACATGACGTTAATCTAACCCTCTAAGCGTCCCTAGTGGGGTCGCCAGCTGTCGCGCACCAATTTTCGCACTCGAGGAAATCATACAAGCGAGAAAAACATGGTAGTCTCTCGTTAGATCTCATCCTCCTAGAAAGACCAGTGCGGCTAGGTTTGAATTGAAAATTAATTTGATTAAGGGTTTGAAAAAGATTTGGAGTTGCCACCTAATTTAATTAAGGTGAGTTAGGTCACCTAAAACTAAGCGCAATCCGAAGATTAAACTTAGGGTTTTTGAAAAGGTATTGGAAAACTTCCTTAAGAGAGGCTTTTTAGAGAAAATAGATTGTTTAACAACTTTTGAAAAGATTTAAGCCCATTTAGAAAATAACTCTATTTTGTTCTTTGAAAATAGGGATCTAGGTTCAGAGGTTGGTCACGTGTATAGAAGATATCTTAAGATCATTACCTTACCCCACCTTTGTGGTACCTACATGTCTATTCACCCTAAGTTTACTCATTTAAAATTTTCAATTAACAAATGTTCAATACTATCCACTTTGAAAAGAGCTATAAAAAGATGTTTGATATAATGCATGATATGCACGTGCAAGAAAAAGAATTGAGTTTAAAAATAGATTTGAAAAGAAAGATTTGACTTTGAAAAGAAGATTTGAAGCTTGAAAGAAGGTTTTAGAAATTGGAAATTGAAAATAGATTATGAAATTGGAGACTTGAAAAAGAATATGGAATTGGATATTTGAAAAATATTATGACCGCACTCATGAGGGTTGCCTATGATTTGATGTAGAAAAAGAGGTCATAATTTTAGGAAAGAGATCTAGGATTTCCTAAACATGGATTCTAGGGCTTAACTTAAACTCCAAGAAAAAGAGTTTTTAGAAAGGAGATCTTTGAAAAGAATTTTTGGGAAAGATATTTTTTAGGTGAGTTTTTAAAAAGTATATTTTTGAAGAGAGTTTTTGGAAGGAAGTTTAAAAAGAGTTTTTAGAAAGTAAATTTTTGAAAAGAGTTTTTGGAAAGAAGTTCGAAAAGTAATTTGGAAAGAGACTTAAATATGGACTTTTGAAATCTTTTGAATGTTTCACTTTCCTAAAATGATTCTAACCATGAAAAGATTAGAACCATTCTAAGTTGGTAGTTTTGAAAACAAAATGAATTTGAAATATGGACCATAATGATCAGTTTGAATATCACACTTTCCTAAAACAACCTTAGCAATGGAATAGTTAGAACTATCTTAAGATTGTGGTTTTGATGAAAAATAATTTAGGGTTTACACCCAAAATTTGGACCTTGAAGGTCATAATGAGTATAATACTTTCCTAAAATAACCCTAACCATGGAATGGTTAGAATCACTCTAGAATTGTAATTTTGAAAACAAGGTTGAAAAGACATTTTGAATGCAACTTTAAAACCACTTTGATGCAAGTTTGAAAAAACAACTTTGAAAACTTTTTTGAATGAATATATGAATACGATATGCATAATGTAATAGAGTCGTGAACATACAAGGCTAGGCTTCACCACATAATCAAGGGGGCGAAACCCACACCATCAATGGTCGAATTTGAAGAAAGCCCCCGATATGGTGACCTTCAACAACTCTTCCTAGGCATGAATCGGGAAGTCCCTTGTTTCAAGCATGCAAGAAAGGGAGGTAGACGATGGAGGATTAAAATAGAAGAAAACCCAAGTGGGTTAGGAAAGATACGAGAGAGGGGAGAATTGCATAAAAGTAAATCCAAAGCCTACCTTGTCTTCTTTTTGCTTTGATTTTCTTGTTTTCTTTGCTATACTTAAACTTGAGAACCTTGAAGTTATAGTACTTTAAGTCTTCAATAGAGGCTTTGGAGGCTTGTGTTTGAGTGTATAGATGTTAGGGTTTAACTATATGGAGGCTAGGGCTTAAAGAGGCAAGAGAGGGCTAGGGTTTGGAGAGACTTCGAGCTTTAGATTTTGAGAAACAGAGTTTTTGAATTAAGTTTGTGGACCCTTTTCATGTAGGGGGAAGGTCTGTATTTAAGGTAACTAAATGACATGGTGTTTGTTGCAGTGGCATTAGGGCAAAATTCCCATTCGCCCCACTCCTAATGGTGCCAGGTCATTTATTGGCTTGACACCACTACTAGTGGCGCTAGCCACTTAGGAAAGTTTTTAAGGTGGCAAGAAATGTATCTTTTGACCTTTAGGACGCAAGGCAAAAGATTTGGGTGCCTGTATAAGTGACTACCGTGCAATTTTTGGCTTGCTCTACTAGGAGTGACTCAAGAAAGTCCGGGAATAATCCAGAAGGTTTCGAGTAACCAGACTTGCTTAGAAAACCTCAAGAGAGTGTCTCGAAGGTAACTAGCTTGGGAAATAATGCTGGAATGTTTGGAAAGATCGACCGGCCCACTCGGGGCAAAATGGTCAATTGAACCAAGGAAATACTAAAATGGACTTAGAGTGACCCGCGAGAAGGCTTGAAGATTGGAAACACCATTAAGAGTGTTCAGGAGAGTTACAGGTTTGATACTTAGAGCCGGCATGGTTAGAAAAGGCAACCGGCCCATTAGGGCAAAACGGTCATTTTGCACTGGGCTTGCTAGAATAGACTTTGAATGCTCTAAAAAAGTGTTGAAAGGTTGGAAATACTACTAGAAGCATCCTCGGGAGATAATTGGTTTGATATCCAGAGTCGGTGTGGTTCCTGAAGGCAGTCGGATGCCTAGGGGCAAAATAGTCATTTTGATCGGATGGTCTCGGAATTAGTTTGGAACCGATTAGAAGGCATTTGAACATGGCTAACTGTCTTTGGGACAATCTTGGAAGGGTGGACTTACTGCTCCAAGGACTTGCTGGATAACGGACATTCAACATTCGCAGGCTAGTAGGCGCTAGAAGTGAATCATTCTATCATTTCGGGGACTTGAGTTCCGTCTTGGTTGATTGGTTTGAAGGGACTTACCGTTTCAAGAAGTTTTCTCAGAGAATGTGTCAGACTAGATGGACTTACTGCCTGAGGGATCAACTTTCTCAAGAGATGTGCCAAATTGAATTCGATTGGTCTGGATTAGAATTCAAATTGGAATTGAGGTTGAAATAGGGACTTACCATCTCTAGAAAGACGTGCCACTGGAATTGGTCCAAACAACGCCCAATGACATTTTGGTCATTTTGCCTCTATTGGGCCTAGCGGGATTGCGAAGCAATTGATTGAGTGGATTGTCGCACCCAGATTTTTTGCACTCGAGGAATACACACACAAGCAGGAAAAATACTGTACTCTCTCATTAGAACTCATCCTCCTAGAAGAATGAGTGCGACTAGGTTTGAATTGAAACTAGATTTGACTAAAGGGCTTTTAGAAAACATTCAGAGTCATCACCTAACTTGATTAAGGTGAGTTAGGTCACCTAAAAACTAAGCATAATCTGAAGACTACACTTAGGGTTTTCGAAAACGATTTTGAAAATATCTCCTTAAGAGAGGGTTTTTAGGGAAACGGATTATTTAGCAACCTTTAAAAAATAATTAAGCCCTTTTTGAAAATAAACTCCACTTTGGTCTTTCGAAAACAGTGATCTTAGATTTGGAGGTTGGTTACGTGTAGGGAAGACGCACTAAGCCATCACCCTACCCCGCCCCTTGCAGTACCTACATGTCTATTTATCCTAAATTCACCTATGAGAGTCTTCAATTAACAAATGTCCAATCCTATCCACTTTAGAAAAAAAAAATGTTTAAAAAGACATGTTGCATGATATGTAAATGCAAGAGAGAGAGTTGGAAAATAGATTTGGAAAGAGATTTGAAAATAAATTGATTTGATTTTAGAAAAGAGATTTGAAGAGATAGATTTGAATTTGAAAGAAATTTTTGGAGATTGAAAATAGAATTTTGGAATTAGAAGTTTGAAATAGATCATGGAATCAGAAACTTGAAAAAGGTTGTGGAATTGGAGATTTGAAAGAAGTTGTGGAAATAGAAGTTTGAAAAAGGTTGTGAAAGTAGAAGCTTGAAAAAGATTGTGACTGCACCCAGGAGGGTTGCCTACATATCTTTTTTGAGGAATTAGGTCAGTCGTAGTTTGGACAAAAGTCCGATAGAAAATAGAAGATTTGATATGTGTTGTGCCCATATTTTTTGCACTCGAGGAATACACACACAAACGGAAAAAATACTGTACTCTCTCGTTAGAATTCACCCTCCTAGAAAAATGAGTGTGACTAGGTTTGAATTGAAAATAGATTTGAATAAATGGCTTTTGGAAAATATTTGGAGTCACTACCTAACTTGATTAAGGTAGGTTAGGTCACCTAAAAACTAAGTATAATCTGAAGACTACACTTAGGGTTTTTGAAAACGATTTTGAAAATACCTCCTCAAGAAAGGGTTTTTAAGAAAACAGGTTGTTTGGCAACCTTTGGAAAACATTTAAGCCCTTTTTGAAAAATAACTCCGTTTTTAGTCTTTGAAATTAGTAATCCTAGGTTCGGAGGTTGGTTACGTGTAGGGAAGACGCACTAAGCCATCACCCTACCCCGCCTTTGCGGTACCTACATGTCTATTTACCTTAGATTTACCTAAGAAAGTCTTCAACTAACAAACGTCCAATCGTATTCACTTTAGAAAAAGAATGTTTAAAAAAAACGACATGATGCATGAGATGCAAGTACAAGAAAAGAAAGTTGAAAAATAGATTTGAAAAAAAATTGATTTGTTTTTAGAAAGAGATTTGAAAAGATGGATTTGAAATTGGAAAGCTTAGAAATTAGAAATAGAGATTTGAAAATAGAAATTTAGAATTGGAAGTTGGAAAAAGTTGTGAAATTGGAGATTGAAAAAGGTTGTGACCACACCCATGAGGGTTGCCTACGTATCCTTTTTGAGGAATCAGGTCAGTCGTAGTTCGGACAAGAGTCCGATTGAAAATAGAAGAGTTGATTTGGAAAAGAGCTGAAGTTGAAATTCAAATTAGAATTGGAAGAATAAGAAATTTGAACTTTGATTGGAAGATTTGAAAAGATTGGTTTTGAAAGATCTAGACTTAGGAACTTAGAAAAGAAAGATTAGACTTGACTTGGAAAGATAGAACTTGGAAGAAAGATTTGGACTTGTTTTGAAAAAATTGAGGCTTAGGAAACCTAGACTTATGAAAGACTAGAGGTTTAAGAAAGATTTCACTCGACTTGGAAGGGTTTGGACGACTAGGAAAAGGTCGGATTTAGGAAAGATTCAAATTAAGAAAGTTCTATTTTAGGAAAGTTTTGGTTTAGGAAAATTTCGAATTAGGAAAGTATCTTTTTTTGAAAAGTTTCGTTTTAGGAAAGTTTCAATTAGGGAAGTTTTGAAATTTGGAAGAGGTTTCACTTTAGGAAAATTTCAATTTAGGAAAGTTTTAACTTGAGAAAATTTTGAATTTAGAAAGTTTTCGAAATAGGATAGTTTTGAATTTGGAATGTTTTAAAATAGGGAAGTTTTGAAAGCAAGAAAGTTTTGAGTTTAGAAAGTTTAAGATTTGGAAAGATTTGAAATTTAGAAAGTTTTGGGAGTTTAGAAAGATTTAACTTAAGAAAGTTTTGAATTTAGAAAGCTTTGGATTTAGAAAGATTTGAAATTTAGAAAGTTTAGGATTTAGAAAGTTTTAGAGTTTGAGTTTTAGAAAATCTTGAGATTAGGAAAGGTTTGAGTTTAAGAAAGATTTGGAAACTTAGATTTGGAAAGTTAAGACTTGAAAATGAGTAGAATTAGGAAAGGGTTGAATTAGGGAAGATGTGGAAGTTGAGTTTTAAAATTTAGGAAAAATTTTTATGTTTAAGTTTTGGAAATTTAAGATTTAGAAAAGTAGAAGATTAGGAAGGATTTGAATTAGGAAGGATTTGGACTAGGAAGGGTTAAGATTACTATTTCCTAAAACAAAGGATTCAATTTTGTTTCTAAAGGGAGATGTTTTGATTTTGTTTCCAGAAGAGAAGGATAGGATTTAGTTTCCTAAACGGGAGATTGGATTTGGTGTCCTAAAGGAAAGGTTGGATTTGGGTAAGGATTTGGAAAGGAAAATTTTAAAAACCCTAAATTTGGAAGAGTATAGTTTTGTCGCAGAAAATAGGTTTTGGAAATATGTATAGTTTGGATATGAAAAGGGAGATTTTGGAAACCTAGGTTTTAAAGTAAGTTTGAAAGTCATATTTTTGGGAAGGAAAAGTAGGGTTTCCTAATTGTGGTTCTAGGGCTTGACTTGGGCACCAAGAAAAGAAATTTTTGGAAAGTGAGTTTTTGGAAGCAAAGATTTTGGAGGAAGATTCTAAAGAGGAGTTTTTAGAAAATGTGTTTTGAAAAGAATGTTAGAAAGGAAGGTTTTGGAAAATAGATTTTTGGAGAGAGTTTTTAGAAAACAATTTTGGAAAAAGGAATTTAAAGAGAAGTTTTGGAAAATAGATTTTTGGAGAGAGTTTTTAGAAAACAATTTTGGAAAGGAATTTAAAGAGAGTTTATGGAAAGTATATTGGAAAAGAGATTCTTAGGAGGAGATTTTTGAAAAGAGAGCTTTTTGAAAAGTATATAAATGTCTCACTTCCTTAAAACAATTCTAACCATAAGAAGGTTAAAACCACTTTAAGAAAGTAGTTTTGAAAACAATAAGGAGTTGAAAATATGGACCATATTGGTGACTTTAAATGTAACACTTTTCTAAAGCAATTCTAGCCATGGAAAGGCTAGAATCACCCTAGGATTGTGATTTTAAAAACAAGTTTTGAAAAAGAAAACTTTGATACAATTTTGAAAACAAGTTTAATGTAAGCTTTAAAAACGAGTTTGAAAATGATTTTTGGAAGAATGCAAGATAATGATGTGCACAATGCAGATTGGGATCGTGAACATACAAGGTTAAGGCTTCACCACATAATCAAGGGGGCCAAACCCACGTGGTCTCCGGTTAGACTAAAAGAAAGCCCCTGACACAGTGACTTTCAAGAGCCTAATCCTACACATGAACCGGGAATCCCTTTGTTTCAAGCATGTAAAGAAAGGGGGTAAGAAGATGGGAGATTAAAATAAAGGAAAACTCAAGTGGGTTAGGAGAGAGAAGAGAGAGGGGGAAGTGCAGAAACTTAAAGAGAAAACCTACCGTATGTCTTGTTTTCTTCGCTTGGCTTTGCACGCCTTGCTTTTCTTACTTTTCTTAAGTCTTTAAGGGCTTGTCATTGAACTTCAAAGCTTGTAATTGTAGCAACCCAAGTCTTCAATGAAGGGTTGGAGGCTAGCGTATAAGTATATAGGAGTATATATGAGTGTATAGGAAGCTAGGGTTTGTGTATGGTGGCTAGGGTTTGGAAAACCTAGAGAAGCTAGGGTTTAGGGAGGCTACGAGCTCTGTATATCGAATATTAGGGTTTTCAGATTGAGTTTGCAGATCTCTTTCACGTTAGAGAAGGCTCTGTATTTATAGAGATCGGATAGACCTGGCGCCTGTTGTAGTGGCGCTTGTTGCAGTGGCGCCAGCCCAAATTTCCTCTTGGCGCCACTAGCAGTGGCGCCTGGCCATTTCTTGGCTTAGTGGTGCAGCCAGTTAGGAAAGTTTTAAGGTTGGCAAGCAACGTATCTTGAGAAGATTTGGGCGCCTGTACTAGTGACTACCATGCAATTTTTAGCTTAGCTTCATTAGGAGTGACTCCGGAAAGTCCGGGAAGGATTTAAGGGACCGAGATTGGCCCGAAAGGTTGGAAAAGGGCAGGAACACTTAAAACAGTGTCCCAAAGGTATTTGACTCGAAAAATAAGGATAAAATGTGTCGGAGGGGTTGACCGGGCCATTAGGGGCAAAACGGTTAACCAGGCTGGAAAGCTACCGAGATGGACTCAGAACGTCTTAGAAGAATATTCAAGATTTGAAAACATTATTCAGAATATTCTTAATGGTTTTCGGTTTGATACTCAGAGCTAGTATGGTCGGAAAAGGTGATCGGCCTACTAGGGGCAAAACGGTCATTTTGCACCGGGTTTGCTGGAACTGACTCGGAATGATCCGAAAAGATAAAAGAAGGTTGAGAATACTATAGGAAGCATTCTCGGGAGGTTACCGGTTTGATACCCAGAGCCGGTGTGGTCCCTAGAGTGCTTGGATGCCTAGGGGCAAAATGGTCATCTTGACCAGAATGTCTCAAAATGGGCCCGAAACTGACTGGAGGGCACCTAATCATGTCGGATTGACTTTGAGACAATCTTGAAAGAGTGAACTTACCATTCTGAGAACTTAGGCGTGTTCTCAAGAAACGTGCCGAAAATAGCCCAAGGGGCAGTTTGGTCATGTTTCATCGAAGTGGGCTAGCAAGCACTGATGTTGACCTGGGTTTTGAGTGTTTCTACCACTTTGATGGTGGTCTCGTGATACAGGGGTTTGTTGGCAATTCCTAATATCGACCTGTTTGCGAGTATTTCCACTACTCTGACGGTTACGATGTTTGCGAGTATTTTCGCTACTCTAACGGTTGCGATGTTTACGAGTATTTTCGCTACTCTGATGGTTCGTGATCATTCCAAAGACTACTTGATCTTGGGAAGCTGCTAAAGGGACTTAGTGCTTGAGAAGTCAACTTTCTCGAAAAGCGTGCCTAAAACATTCATTTCTACATTGGCGGGCTAGTAGGCGCCAAAGGTAGACCGTTTTACCATTTAGGGGACTTGGGGTCTTGTCCCGGTTGATAGGTTTAAAGGGACTTACCATTCCAAAGAGATTTTTTTCGAAAAAAGTGCCGGATAATAGAATTATTGTCTCAACGAATCAACTGTCTCGAGCGAGAGATTGGAATCTGAATTGAACTTGGAAAGAGGACTTACCGTCTTCGGGAAGACGTGCCTATTGGATTTGGAAGGGGAACTTACCGTCTTCGGAAAGACGTGCCTATTGGAATTAGAAAGGGATCTTATCGTCTTCGAAAAGACGTGCCTATTGGAAATGGGACTTACCGTCTTTGGAAAGACGTGCCTGTTGGAAAGGGGACTTACCGTCTTCAAACAGACGTGCTTGATTTTGAATTGGACTGAACAATGCTCCTAAGGGCATTTTGGTCATTTTGTCTCTATTTGCGCCTGGCGGGGACCGCGAAGCGATGAATAGACAGGATTAGACTTGTAAAATTGATTTGACTCAAAATACGCCCATATTAACTTAAACACAAGTCTGGACGGACTAGAGACTGCCTAGCGGTCAAAAATGGGGTGCTTACAATATGAAAGAAGAAATTAAATTAGAATTTGGATTTGATTTAAATTTAGAATAGAAGATTGAAATTGAAATTTAGAATTGAAAAGATTAGGAAAATGTTTTGGAAAGATTAAGGTTTAAGAAACCTAGACTTAGGAAGATATGATTTAAGAAGGACTTGAGATTAAGGAAGATTTGGCTCGAGTGTTGAACTTGGAATATTAGGAAAGATTAAAATTTAGGAAAGATTCAAATTAGGAAAGTTTCAAAGCAGGAAAGTTTTGTTTTAGAAAAGTTTCGTTTTAGAAAAGTTTGGTTTAGGAAAGGTTTCGAATTAGGAAAGTTTTGAATTAAGAAAATTTCATTTTAAGAAAGGTTTTGAAATAGGAAAGGTTTCATTTTAAGAAAACCTTTGAAATTTGAAATGTTTTGAAATAGGGAAGTTTTGAAAGTAAGAAAGTTTTGAGTTTAGAAAAGTTTTAGATTTGGAAAGATTTGAAGTTTAGGAGAGTTTAGAATTTTAGAAGGATTCAAAGTTTGAGTTTTAGAAAACACTTGAAGTTAGGAAAGGTTTGAGTTTAAGAAGAGTTTGAAAACTTAGATTTGGAAAGAGATGGAACTAAGAAAGGGTTGAATTATGAAAGATTTAGAAGCTTAAAGTTTAAGGAAAGATTTGAAAGTTTAAGTTTTGGAGACCTATGGTTTAGGAAAGTAGGAGATTAGAAAGGAGTGAATTAGGAAAGGTTTAGACTAGGAAGGATTGAGATTCCTATTTCCTAAAACAAGAGATTAGATTTTGGTTTCCTAAAAGGAAGATTGGATTTAACATGGAATTGGGAGAGGAAGTTTTGGAAATCCTAGATTTGGAAAGACTATAGTTTTGACATAGAAAATAGGTTTTGGAAATATATAGTTTTGATGTAGAAAAGAGGATTTTGGAAATTTGGGTTTTGAGGCAAGAAAAATTAGGGTTTCCTAATCGTTGGCTTTAGGGTTTAACTTAGGCTCTAAGAAAAGAGTTTTCGGAAAGTGAATTTTTAGAAAGGGAGATTTTTGGAAGAAGATCCAAAAAAGAAGTTTTTAGAAAAGAAATCTTGAAGAGAGAGTTTTTGGAAAGAATTTTTGGATAGTAAAACTTTGAGAGAGTTTTTGGAAAGAAATTTTGGGAAAGAGATTTTTGGAAAGAGATTGTTGGAAAAAGTTTTTAAGAAGGAAATTTAAGAAACGTTTTTAGAAAGTGAATCTTGAGGAGAGTATTTTGGAAAGGAGTTTGAAAAATAGATTTTTGAAAGAAATGTTTTAGAAAACAATTTTGGAAAGGAATTTTGAAAAAGGAGATTGGAAAGAATTTTTAGAAAGCATGTTGGAAAAGAGATTTTTAGAAAGAAATATTTGAAACGAGAGTTTTTAGAAAGTTCATAAAAATATCTCACTTTCCTAAAGCGATTCTAAACATAAGAAGGCTAGAACCACTTTAGGATAGTGGTTTTGAAAACAACAATGATTTGAAAATATGGACCATATTGGTCACTTTAAATGTAACACTTTCCTAAAGCAATCCTAACCATGAAAAGGTTAGAATCACCCTAGGATTGTGATTTTGAGAATAAGTTTTGAAAAAAAAGATTTTGATGCAAGTTTTTAAAATAATTTTGATGCAAACTTTGAAAACGAGTTTGAAAACGAATTTTAGAAGAATGCAAGATCATGATATGCACAATGCAAGTTGGGGTTGTGAACATACAAGGTTAAAGGCTTCACCACATAATCAAGGGGGCCGAACCCACGTGGTCTCTGGTTAGACTAAAAGAAAGCCCCCAACACAGTAACCTTCCAATAGCCTAATCCTATTTCAAGCATGCAAGAAAGGGGGGGAAGAAGATAGGGGATTAAAATAGAAGAAAACCCAAGTGAGTTAGGAGAGAGAAGAGAGGGGGAAGATGCATAAACTTAAAGAGAAAACCTACCTTATGTCTATTTTATTTTGCTTTGCTTTGCGTGCTTTACTTTTCTTGCTTTGCTTCGGTCTTCGCTTCAATCTTCGTCTTGATCTTCGAGAGCTTCGAGTTGCAGCACTTTAAGTCTTCAATGGAGGCTTTGGAGGTTAGTATATGAGTATATGAGAGTGTATATGAGTGTATAGGAGGCTAAGGTTTGGAAAACCTAAAGGAGACTAGGGTTTAGATAGGCTACGAGCTCTGTATATCGAATAGTAAGGTTTTTAGACTGAGTTTACGGACCTCTTTCACGCTGGACGAGGCTCTGTATTTATAGAGAGAGGAATGACCTGGCGCCTATTGTAGTGGCGCTAGGTTAAAAAATCTTTTGGCCCCACTAGGAGTGGGCCAGCCAGTTAGAAAAGTTTTAAGGCCGGCAAGCAACGTATCTTGAGAAGATTTGGGTGCTTGTACTAGTGACTACCATGTAATTTTTAGCCTGACTTCATTAGGAGTGGCTTCGGAAGATCCGAGAAGGATTTAAGGGACCGGGAATGGTTTGAAAGGATAGAAAGGGACAAGAACCCTTAAAATAGTGTCTCGAAGGTGGTAGACTTGAAAAAGAATGTCAGGGTTTATTGGAAGGGTTGACCGGGCCATTAGGGGCAAAACGGTCAATCGGGCCAGAAAGCTATAGGGATGGACTTGGAATATCCCGGAAGAAGACTCAAGATCTGGAAACATTATTTAGAATGTTCTCAAAGGTTACTGGTTTGATATTCAAAGCCAGTGTGGTCCTTGGGGCGCTCGGATGCCTAGGGGCAAAATGGTCATCTTGACCGAAAAGTCTCGGAATTGGCCCGAAACTGACTAGAAGGCACCTAATCATGATTGATTGACTTTAAGACAATCTTGGAAGGGTGAACTTACTGTTCTGAGGACTTAGGTATTTTCTCGAGAAACGTGCCGAAAAATGGCCCTAGGGGTAGTTTGGTCATTTTTCACCGAAGTGGGCTAGCAGGCACTGGTGTTGATCTGGGTTTTGAGTGTTTCCGCCACTTTGACGGCGGTCTCGTGATACATGGTTTTGTTGGCAATTTCCTATATCAACCTATTTGCGAGTATTTCTGCTACTCTAACGGTTGCGATGTTTACAAGTATTTCTACTATTCTGACGGTTCACGATCATTCCTGAGACTGCCTAATCTCGGGAAGCTACTAAAGGGACTTAGCGCCTGAGAAATCAACTTTCTTAAAAGGCGTGCCGAAACGGATATTTCTGCATTGGGTGGTTAGCAAGCGCCAAAGGTGGACCGTTCTACCATCTAGGGGACTTTGGTCTCGTCCCGGTCGACAGGTTTGAATGGACTTACCGTTTCGAAGAGACTTTCTTCGAAAAACATGCTGGACAGGATAGACTTACTGTCTCGAGGAATTAACTTTCTCGATAGAGGGATTGGAATTGGAATTAGACTTGAAAAAGGGGACTTACCATCTTTGAGAAGACGTGCCTGATTTGGAATTGGACCGAACAATGCCCCCAAGGGCATTTTGGTCATTTTGCCTCTATTTGGGCCTGGTGGGCCCGCGAAGCAATGAATAGACGGGATTAGAACTAGAATTCTAGAATATGTCCGTATTGACTTAAACTTAAGTCAAGACGGATTGGAGACTGCCAAGGGAGCAAAAATGGGGTGCTTACATGGATTGAGTCTAGCAAACTGGTTTGGACTTGAATGTGTCTGTGTCAGTTTGAATGTGAGTCCGGTCGAACCAGAGATTGCTGAGCGGGCAAAAATGGGGTGCTTACAACTACCCAAGATAAATAGTTCTTGTTTGAAATATCAAGAGCGGTAAATTCTAGATTTATGAGGTTTGACATTTTCAAAATGCTACACCCATAAGATAACAAAATTTTAGAATTTAAATTATGATAATATAAAAAAGACATACTATAGAATTTCGGTCAAATAATATTTTCATACGGGAGATCTATCAAGAACAAGAATATATATTGACAAATATAAATCTAGTAACAATTAAATAATCCGTTGGTCTATCTTTCTCCATAATCCGAATATAGTCACCATTAAATAATAAACACCATGCTTCCACTTTCCATTATTATAATCAAAAGTCCATATGTATAAAAAACTTCTCCACCTCTTCCTTTATTTTTATTTTATTTTATGTTTATTTCCCACTATCTCTTTTTTTTTTATTATTGAGAGGCAATTTTTTCATGTTGCTATATATATTGATCAATTCCGTGTTAATATATATACACTTCCCGTCTGGACTTTGTTATTAGGGATCAAGACAAGTGATGTAACATTCATACACATGACTATATACATAATATTATATATTAACATATTGTATTTTATTGTGTATAATCAATGAGAAATTGAAAAACATGTGGATATCTAGAACAAGGACACAAATAAAATGATAAGAAAATGGTACACATAGGGCACATGCTAGTGGCCTAGACTAACTTAAGCAATGGCCCTTAGAGGAGATTTGTTGGCCTATAAGTCAGTTTGGACAAAGCATATTTTTATATTATGGTATTCACTTCTCTTATAATTCTCTTAACATTCTAACCAATGCTAATCATTGAAGTATTTAGAGTTTCGTGCTGATAATGTATTATAAAGCAAAAAAATATAAAGCAAGCAAAATAACTAAACACAGTATATAATAAAATTATTTCTTTTAAAACTGTCAAATAATAGTTAAATAGTTTTTTTGGAACTATTAGGGATAGATCTTCTTGATCACCAAAGATTTTATTTCTATCATAAGACAAAATATAAATCATAGGACAAAATATAAAATACAACTTAAGCTTGAATATTTTACCTACATCATTTGCTTTCTTCTTTCTTCTATCTTCTTTTTCTCCTCTTCTTCTTGTGCATTTTGCCCATAGCCGAACTCCTTTATTTATAGAGAGGAGTGCACGCAGGTTGGATAGTAAAATCCACCACTAAACATTGTTGCATAAGTTCACATGAATAGTGGACATCCGCCATTTATCTTTTGTAATCATAACACTTTCCTTGACTAATCTTTCTCTCTCTCTCTCTCTCACACATATAGATATTTCTTAAAATAACAAGTGTGGTCACAGTATGGGCCATCTTTTCTCTCTTTCATATAGATATTTCTTAAAATAACAAGTGTGGTCACAGTATGGGCCATCTTTTCTCTCTTTCATATAGATATTTCTTAAAATAACAAGTGTGGTCACAGTATGGGCCATCTTTTTTCTTTTATTTCTTTACATATCTTGAAAACAAATGGCTTATCGTTATTTAAAATGTTGAAGTTTTAATTTACTGTAGCATTACTATCTCTAATTTGAAAATATTTCCTTTACCCCCTCTCTCTCTCTCTCTCTCTCTCTCTCTCTCTCTCTCCATACATGTTTGTGTGTGTCTATAAAGTACAGATTTCTTAAAACAATGAATTCTCAAGTGTTGCCACATTGTTGGCCATCTTTAATTTGTCTGATTTCTTTAAATATCTTACAAAAAAAAAATGCTAATTTGTTAATTTTAGACATTTCATCTTAATTTTTTATTTCAATAATTATCTCCAATTTGAAAATATTTTGTTTTCAATTTCCCTCTCTCTAAATAAATATTTACATGTATACATTCTTTAGGAAAATTATTTTCAATTCAAAGATTTAAGGCTCTCATACTCAGATTTCAAACTTTGATTTTTGTTATAGTGCCAAATAGGCCTAATTATCGTTTCAATAATTTTATCGATAATCACATTTGAAGAGCCCATACATATTAAGATGAATAAAATTATGGTGGGTCTCTAAAAAAAAAAAAAAATTCTATGACGATACCTCTCCATCATATTTATAAACTGCATTTTTATTATTTTGGTCTCGAAGAGTAAGATAGAAAAAAAAATGTTCTGCCGCTAATTAAGGTTTCTCCAATTTTTTGTTTGATCTTATAAATAACGCATCTTTATTCATGTATCAATTTCACAATTCAATACCACTAAGAATGAAAGTACATGCATGTGGGACCCAATCTTGTAAGTTTTTTTTTTTGGGGTACATTTGAAGAATTAAAGTCCCAAGAAAAAGGAGAATTTGACCTGAATTATGATTAGAAACACTACTATCACTTGGGCTAACCCTTGCCATCAAGTTAAAGAAATTGTTTGTTAATTATTGGGTCTAAAACTAGCCAAACTTTAATTTTAACCATGGGCTTGGTTCTGCTCCAAAGTCCAGACCAAAAGTAATGGGAAGCCTATTTAAAATGAAGCCATTGTAACCGAATGATGCATTGTACAACCTTCTCATATGATGCTAAGGTAAGTATAATTCAATACGGATAAAAATAAAAGGGGTAAGTATACTTTACCTCACTGGAGTATGATCTAAAAATACATAACTCCTCTCTCTTTTAAATGTGAATACATAATCTATCTATAATTTGGACTAAAGTGCAAAATGAATGGTAACTGTAAGATTTAACGGAGAGTGTCTCACTTGCTCTACTGGAATGTAAGGAAATATATTTGGCCCAAATGCACCATAAAATACCAATTATGCCCTTAAATCTCTTCTGCTTCTTCTTCTTTTTTTCTCTTTCTTCTTTAGGGATGGCAGTGGACCGGGGCAAGACGGGGATTGGTGTTGACTCCATGCCTTAATTTTGATGATAACAAAATATTGTATTGAGAATCTAATGCCTCTATTTAGTGTGCAGATTATTGCATGCCTTAACCTTAATTAGATTATGACTTGAAACTTCACGTAATGAAATATATTAAAGAAATTGTGTGTTGATAAGCATGTCAAGAATAAGTTGAAAGGCGTGTGAAGATCTGAACTTGAAAAATGGATTGACATCATTAACAAATATTTCGATTACAAAGAGAAGAAGGTCGGCAACTCTTTTGAAAAAACTGACACTTTTTATAATGTGGTATAGCAAGATTAGAAAAGGACATTGACACCAATTCAAAGTAGATCAACAATAGTTAAAAAGAGATTGACAACAATGAGAAAAAGATCAGCATCAAGTATTAAAGTCTAGCTCTGAGATACTGACACTTAAAGAGAGATCGGCATTAAGTTTTGAAGCATAGCTTAGAAATGTTGACATTTAAGATCGAAAAAGGAAATCGACATCAAGTACTAACACTGAGGTCGGCAGAAAATACCGATACCTTCTTGGTAGAGCTTACATCTTCTAAAGAAGATCGGCAGCAAGAGCTGAGGCCTTCCATGATGTGGCATGAGAAGATCTGGAGATCGACTGAAGAGGATATCACAAGACTTGAAAGCTCTCTTGAAGATTTGAAGAAGTTTTGGATCAATGGAAGAAGTGATATTGATTGAAGAACCCCACAAGTAATCAAAATGGATTGATTTCATCTCGAAGAGATTAAAGGTGTTCTTGGAGATCAACATGCCTTGAAGAATTTATTTCAAGCCTTAGAAGTATTATTTGGATGATCCTTGAAGAGTTTGAAGACTTTGAAGAAGATTTGGAAAAGTCTTGCAAAAGTTAAAATCTCTAAGCAAAAAGAGTCAACACATGGATCCTAGAAGTTGACACATTAAGACAGTAGCTTGGACCTAGGTTTGCCCAGAAAAAGGGTTGACCCCTTCAGAAAAAGGGTTAACACATTGGTCTATAGAGCAAGTCTTAGAGAAGGTCCAAAAAGGTCAACACATTGTTCTTCAGGTGTTGACACATTTTGGACAATGCCTTGGTGATTTTTGCTTAAACACAAAAAAAGGTCGACACATTGGTCTTCAAGGGTCAACACATTGAAGTAGATTGATGAGAAGCCGAAATTAGAACAAAAAGGGTCGACACCTTAACTGTAATTGTTAGATTTTTTACCGTTGTAATAGCTCGATCTTGCATTAAATACACTCCCAACCACCACCAACGACTATAATCAATGCAAGGCTATATATACAAGATTCCCACATCATTTATATATAAGAATGAAAGATCATAAGTGCTGAATCAAAGATTGAAGTTGAGAATTTTTTAGCCCTAATTGCTACATTCATTTTGTTGAGTGATTGAAGTTAATTGTTGAACCTACACTTGATTATCTACTCTTTGAGAGAGTTATCCATTATATTAACTTCATCTATTTCACTTGGTTGGGTTTGTAAGTGTTCTTGTCAAAAACACTTGTAAGTTGGAGTGAAGCTTGGACAAATTACTTGTAAGTTTGAATGAAGCTTGTATGAAATCAATTGAAAGATTTAAAAGTTTGGGAAGAGCTCTTGTAAAAAGTGAGCTGGGCATTTGGGCAACTAGCACTTGCTATATAAATGAGTTTTTGCATAATGGAAGACTTTCAAGAGGATCTTGGAGGTGAGGACGTAGATCACACGTTGTGATCGAACCACAGTAAATCTGGTGTTCTTCATTGTGCTATGTTTTTCTTCTTAACTCATATCACTTGCTTGCATTGCATCTTATTGTTTGTTTGCTTGGTTTATAGTTTGTTTAGCCACTGTCACTTTGCTTAATTAGTTTTTAATTGTATTGTTTGTGATTACATTTGAAAAACCCCATTTATCCCCCCTTTTGGGTTGCTTATTCAGGCTAACAATTGGCAGCTCTATTCCTGCATTCATCTAAAAATTCCACCTCCATCCCCGCCTCCATACTAGTATAGAGATTTTATTGGAGGTCCATCCCCGCTCCGCGGGTGATTACTCTTAGAAATAGCAATCTTTAGGCTTAAATTGTTAGTTGATTGATTGAATTTCAGTGTTAATTTAGTATTTTAACTTCTAAAATGCATTGAAACTCTTTTTGTGCACTTCTTACAGGAATTGGAGCTTAAACCAAGGCAAATGGGCAAATGTGAGGATGACCGATCGATCGCTTGATCGACGGTCCACGGAACGTTCGATCGGCCGATCGATCGGTGATCTTGCGATCGATCGGTGATTCTCTATTCGACCTTTTGCAGCAAACTTCAGAGAGGGCGCTTTTTCGATCGATCGGTCGTTTGATCGATGACGTCGGAATTTCCTCAACAGACTACACAGAAGCAAACTTCAGAGGGGTCGGTTTTGCAATCGATCGAGCATTCGATCGCCTGGACCGTTCAATCGGCCGTTCGATCGGTCGCCTACCGATCGATCGGTGTGTACGGACTCTATTTTTCTACAGAGTATAAAAGCTGTATATACGGAACAAAAGAGATTCTAGGTTATTTTCTGCAGAACTGGACAGAGAAGAAGCTTCAAAAAGGGGTCTTTTGTTATTTTGTAAGGTTTTTAGTTAGATTTACTTTAATGCATTGTATTTGTTGTCATTTATTGCTTTTGGATCATTGTAAATGAATGCTTGATATATATGAAGTGAATGATTTTCTACTCTTTCTAGCCATTTTCCCTCATTTTCTTGCCATTTTCCCTCATTTTTTTAGCAACCAAACACTAGTTCTATATAGTCTAATGGTAGATTTGTCTTCTTTTATGCTCTTTGACATAGATTCTAGTAGCTAAATATCCCTTGGATGTGGTTGTGAAGATCCACCAAAGATCTTCAAAGAGTGAAAAATGAGTTGTATGAACTTCAAAGGCATATCCTTAAAATTTCATGGTTTCATTTGATTTAGTGTGAGATTCATTAGAAAAACTTAGATTCATAACCCCTTGGCAACATTTATGCACAAATCAATGTTTGGTATAGGTATTGCACATGTCTAAGGTTTGATTCTAGGGTGCCAATCATAGATTCTCTCTTTATGCTCAATCAAACAAAAACCCACATTTTTATAGTCGACATTTTTCGAATCAAGAATCCAAGGTGTGATTCTTGATTTAAGTTATAAACCTCTCATTGGAAACCCTTGTTGAGAATTGGTGGATCGAAACAACCATGTCCAAGCTTTTCTTCTAAATTACAAAAAACTAGATTTTATTGTCTTCATTAGTCATAAAATTATTGCATTAAGCATTGAACCACCATCGTCTCAAAACCAACATATTTTCGGTCTCTTTTATGTTAGGAAAAGAAAAGAATTTTGATTTGTAATCCATCAAGATAAGTGCCCGTGCTAGTTGAGCTTTGTTGCTATATTTGTAGAATTCCCTTGGGAGAGAATGACACCGGATCCTCCGGTTTTTACTACAAGTGCGACCTCCGTACTCTTGCGAAGTGACTCTAGTTTTGAAGCACATCTGGAGGCGTGCCAAGTTTTGGCGCCGTTGTCGGGGAATTCATAGGCAAAAGCTACACCGGACGAAAGCTAAAGACTGCGGAAGAAAATTGAAAAAAACAAAAAAAAAGAAAAGCAAGCAAAAGAAAAAAAAAAAAAACACACAAAAAGAGTGGATTTCATCACCACCCCCGAGGGAAGCATCTACGGGCTTCGGGCCCCGATACACTTTCATTTCCCTTAAGGTGTTTTATTTTTTTAGGATTATTTTTTTTATTTCTTCTTTTCTCTAGTTTCTTTTGTTTGATATAGTATAATTGCATTGCATTTTTGTTAGGAAATTATCCCTCTTTGGGAGTATTTAGTGGAGCTAGGCCAGTGTGTTCAAGTTTCGAATTGGTGGTACGCTTATTGTATGTGGAGATTGGAGGTACAAAGTTGAATTGAAAAAAAGCCGTTGTCCGGCCTAGAATTGAAAAAAGTCGTTGTCCGACCTAGGGAATTGTGTATGATGTGCTGAACGACCCTATCGGTCCAACCTTATATGTGCATTCATTCTTACATGTCATATTTCACGAGGGACGAACATCATCACCTTATGAGGATTGAGAGCATTGAGAGCACAAGCACATCTTCACCAACACCTAGCTTACCATTAGTGGTCGACTTAGGTTTCATTCCAATGGCAAATCCCAATGAACCCGGCTTACCTAACATTCAACCCTTGCATCCAAATGTCCAAATCAACCCGGAAGGTTATGAGGAGTTTGAAAGAGGGAGCCACCATGGCGACGGTAGCCCCCCTTATACGGACTCTCCGGGACTACCTAATGTAAGCACCCTATTTTTGACCGCTCGGCAGTCTACACTCCGTCCAGACTTGTTTTCAAGTCATTATGGACATATTCCAATCGAAACCAATCCTCTAGTCCAAATTCCGTCTTTCCATCGCTTCGCGGGCTTGTTAGGCCCAAATAGAGGCAAAATGACCAAAATGCCCTTAGGGGCACTGTCCTTTCTTATTCTAATTCCAATCCCTCTCTCGAGACAGTTTATTCCTCGAGACGGTCTGAGTAGTGAAACTACTCACAGAACCGTTAAAGTAGCGGAAGTACTCACAAAACCGTTAGAGTAGCGGAAGTACTCACCAAACCGTTAGAGTAGCAGAAGTACTCACCAAACCGTTAGAGTAGCGGAAATACTCACACCGTTAGAATGGCGGAAACACTCGAAACCCAGGCATGTCTCTTCGGAGACGGTAAGACCCCTTTCTAATCCCTCTCTCGAGACAGTTTATTCCTCGAGACGGTTCCAATCCAGGCATGTCTCTTCGGAGACGATAAGACCCCTTTCCAATCCCTCTCTCGAGACAGTTTATTCCTCGAGACGGTCCGAGTAGCAAAACTACTCACAGAACCGTTAGAGTAGCGGAAATACTCAACCCCGTTAGAGTAGCGGAAATACTCATAAAACCGTCCGAGTAGCGGAAATACTCACAAATCATCAATCTCGTTAGAGTAGCGGAAATACTCAACCCCGTTAGAGTAGCGGAAATACTCACAGAACCATCCGAGTAGCGGAAATACTCACAAATCATCAATCCCGTCCAAGTAGCGGAAATACTCACAAATCATTAACCCCGTCCGAGTAGCGAAAATACTCACAAATTGTCAACTCCGTCCGAGTAGCGGAAATACTCACAAATCATCAACCCCGTCCGAGTAGCGGAAATACTCACAGAACCGTTAGAGTAGCGGAAATACTCACAAATCATCAACCCCGTCCGAGTAGCGGAAATACTCACAAATCATTAACCCCGTCCGAGTAGCGGAAATACTCACAAATTGTCAACTCTGTCCGAGTAGCGGAAATACTCACAAATCATCAACCCCGTCCGAGTAGCGGAAATACTCACACCGTTAGAGTGGCGGAAACACTCAAAACCTAGGTCAAAACCAGTGGCTTTAGCCCACTTCGGAGGAAAAGGACCAAACTACCCTTAGGACCTTTTTCGAGACTTTCCATTTTGCCCCTAGGCATCCGAACGCCCCGGGAACCACACCGGCTCAGGGTATCAAACCGGTAATGACCCGAGAATACCTTTTATAGTGTTCTCAACCTTCCTTTACCTTTCCGGATCATTCCGAGTCAGTTTCGGCCAACCCGGTACAAAATGACCGTTTTGCCCCTAGAGGGCTGGTTTTCTTTTCCGACCATACCGGCTTTGAGTATCAAACCGGTAATGTCCCGAGAATACTTTTTATAGTATTCTCAAGCTTCCTTTGCCTTTCCGGACCATTCCGAGTCAGTTCTGGCAAACCCGGTACAAGATGACCATTTTACCCCTAGTGGGCCGGTCTTCCTTTTTCAACCACACCGGCTCTGGGTATTAAACCGGTAATGACCCGGGAATACTTTTTATAGTGTTCTCAACCTTCCTTTACCTTTCCGGACTGTTCCGAGTCAGTTTCGGCAAACCCGATGCAAAATGACCGTTTTGCCCCTAGTGGGCCGGTCTCCTTTTCCGACCACGCCGGCTCTGGGAATCAAACCGGCAACCTCTGGGAACATTCTGAATAATGTTTTCAGATCCCAAGTCTTTTTCCGGGACAGTCCGAGTCTGTCCCGGCAGTTTCGCAGTCCGATTGACCGTTTTGCCCCTAATGGCCCGGTCAACCTTTCTGATACATCTTATCCTCACTTTTCAAGTCAAATACCTCCAAGACACTATTTTAAGTGTTCCTGCTCCTTTCCGGCCTTCTGGGTTACTCCCGGCTCCTTCAAATCATTCCCGGACTTTCCGGAGTCACTCCTAGTGAAGCCAGGCTAAAGATTGCATGGTAGTCACTAGTACAGGCGCCCAAATCTAGTCAAAGATACGTTGCTTGCCGACCTTAAATCTTTCCTAATTGGCTGGCGCCACTACTAGTGGCGCCAGTGTAAATTTTGCCCTGGCGCCATTGCAACAGGCGCCAGGCTTGTTTTCCCTCTATAAATACAGAGCCTCGTTCAACGTGAAGGGGGTCTGCAAACTTAACCTAAAAATCCTATATTTCGATATACAGAGCTCGAGCACCTCCAAAACCCTAGCCTCCCTAGGTTCTCCCAAACCCTAGCCACTATACACAAACCCTAGCCTCCTATACACTCATACACTCCCCCATACACTCATACACTAGCCTTCAACCCTTCTCCGAAGACTTGAAGAGCTGTCATCCAAAGCTTGAAGACAACTCTTGAAGGCTGAAGGTGAAGATCAAGACAAAAACCGAAGACCGAAGACAGCGCGGCGCGCAAAATAAAGAAGACATCCGGTAGGTTTTCTCTTTAATTTTCTGCACTTCCCCCCTCTCTCTTCTCTCTCCAACCCACTTGGGTTTTCTCTATTTTAATCCCCCATCTCTTTGCCCCCCTTTCTTTGCATGCTTGAAACAAGGGGACTACCGGTCCATGTGTTGGATTAGACTGTTGGAGAGTCACCGTGTCAGGGGTTTTCTTCTAGTCTAACCAGAGACCACGTGGGTCTAGCCCCCTTGATTATGTGGTGAAGCCTTAACCTTGTATGTTCACGACCCCAAATTGCATTGTGCATATCATAGTCTTGCATCTTCCAAAATTCGTTTTCAAAAAGTTGTTTTCAAAAATCGTTTTTCAAACTTGTTTTCAAAATTGCATCAAAAGCTCTTTTTCAAAAACATGTTTTCAAAATCACAATCCTAGAGTGATTCTAGCCTTTCCATGGCTAGGGTTGCTTTAGGAAAGTGTTACATTAAAAGTGACCTTTTGGTCTATATTTTCAAATCTTGTTGTTTCAAAACCGCTTTCCTAAAGTGGTTCTAGCCTTCTTATGGTTAAAATTGCTTTAGGAAAGTGAGATGTTTTTACACCTTCTAAAAACTCTCTTTAAAAATCTCTTCCTAAAAATCTCTTTTTCAACATACTTTCCTAAAACTCCCCTATTCAAAATTGTTTTCAAAAACTCCCTTCCAAAATCTATTTTTCAACTCCTTTCCAAAATCTTTTCCTCAAAATTCACTTTCTAAAATCACTCCCTAGATTCATTTTCCTAAAAAATCTCTCCTAAAAATCTTTCCAAAAACTCTCTTTTCTAAAATCTTCCTTCTAGAAATTCCCCTCTAGGTTTTCCTTCCAAAACCTTCGTTTCCAAAAACGCACTTTCTAAAAATCCTTTTTTCCTTAGAGCCCAAGTCAAGCCTTAGAGCCCACAATTAGGAAACCCTAATTTTCTTTCCAAAAATATGATTTTCAAACTTTGCCCCAAACCTAGGTTTTCAAAACCTCTTGTTTTCACATCCAAACTATACATGTTTCCAAAACTTATTTTCTACGTCCAAACTATAGTCTTCCAAATCTAGGGTTTCTAAAATCTCCCTTTCCAAATCCTTGCCAAATCCTATCTTCCCTTTAGGAAACCGAATGAAATCTCCCGTTTAGGAAACTAGATCCCATCCTCCGTTTTTGGAAACAAAAGTCAAATCTTTCCTTTTAGAAACCAAATCCAATCCCTTCCTAATCTAAACCTTTCTTAATTCAATACCTTCCTAAACCATAAGCTTCCTAAACCATAAGTTTCTTAAACCTAAACTCTAAATCTTTCTTTAAATTTCAAAATCCAACTCTTTCTTAATTCAAATATTTCTAATCTTCTCCTTTCCTAAATCTTAAGTTTCCAAAACTTGAACATAAAAATCTTTCCTAATTTTAAAACTCAACTTTCAAATCTTTCCTAATTCTATCCTCTTTTCAAATCTTAACTTTTTAAACCTAAGTTTTCAAATCTTTCTTAAACTCAAGCCTTTCCTAATTTCAAGACTTTCTAAAATTTAAACTCTAAAACTTTCTAAATCCTAAACTTTCTAAATTTCAAACCTTTCTAAGATTCTAAGTTTCCTAAATTCAAAATTTTCTTAAGTTAAATCTTTCTAAACTTCCAAACTTTCTAAATTCTAAATCTTTCTAAAACTTCAACATCTTTCCAAATCCAAAACTTTCTTATTTTCAAAACTTCCTTAGTTTCAAAACCTTTCCTTTTTCAAAACCTTCCTTAAAATGGAGCTTTCTTAATTCAAAACTTTCTAAACTCAAAGCTTTCTTAATTCAAAACTTTTCCTTTTTTTAATTCAAACACTTTCTTAAGTCGAAACTTTCTTAATTCAAACATTTCCTAAATTGAAAACTTCCCTTTTTCAAACATTCCAAAATTCAATACTTTCTTAATTCAAAACTTCCCTAATTCTAACCTTTCCTAATTCCAAAACTTTCCAAAAATGAAACTTTCCTAATTTCAAAGCTTTCCTAAACCTAAAACTTTCCTAAAGCTTTCCTAAACCTAAAACTTTCCTAATTTCAAACTTTCCAAAAATGACACTTTCCTAATTCGAAACTTTCCTAATCCAAATCTTTCCTAAATTCTAAGTTTCCAAATCTTTCCAAATCTTCCAAATCCAACATTCCAATCCAATCTTTCTTAATCTCAAGTCTAGGTTTACTAAACCTCCTTCTTCCCAAAACCAAGTCTTTCCAAAATCAATCTTTCCAAAGCAAGTCCAATCCTCTCAATTCCAATTTCAAATCTCCTTTTCTAATTTCAAATCAAATTCAATGTCCAATTCAAGTTCCTTCTTTAATCCACTCTTCTATTTTTAATCGGACTCTTGTCCGAACTACGACTGACCTGATTCCCCCAAAGGGATACGTAGGCAACCTTTATAGGTGCGGTCACAATACTTTTCAAACTTTCAATTCTACCCTCATTGGTGCGGTTTTCAAAATCTTTTCAAATCTCAAATTCCCATCTACTTTCAAACTTTTCATTTTCAAATTTCTATTTTCAAATTTTCAAAATTTTCAATTTCAATTCTATTTCTTCAAATCTATTTTCAAATCAAATCAATCTTTTTCCAAATCTATTTTCCAATTCTCTCTTATTTTGCACTTGCATATCATGCATCATGTTAGTTTTCAAATGTTGTTTTTCTAAAGTGAATAGGGTTGAACCATAGTTAATTAAAGACTCTCATAGGTGAATCTAGGGTAGATTGACATGTAGGTACCGAAAGGGCGGGGTAGGGTGATAGCTTAGTGCGTCTTCCCTACACGTAACCAACCTCCAAACCTAGAATCACTGATTTCAAAGACCAAAAGGAGTTATTTTTCAAAAAGGGCTAAATGTTTTCCAAAGGTTGCCAAACAACCCGTTTTTCTAGAAAACCCTCTCTCGAGGAGATATTTTCAAATCGTTTTCCAAAACCCTAAGTGTAGTTTTCGGATTATTCTTAGTCTTTAGGTGACCTAACTCACCTTAATCAAGTTAGGTGGCGACTCCAAACTTTTTTCAAAAGCCCTTTATTAAAATCCAATTTTCAATTCAAACCTAGTCGCACTCATTCTTCTAGGGGGGTGAGTTCTAATGAGAGAGTACAGCATTTTTCCCGCTTGTGTGAGTATTCCTCGAGTGCGAAAAATCTGGGCGCGACACCTAAACCCACCAAGGCAAGCACCAACATCGTGCATTATTTTCCCGCCCCATCATAACACTCTAAACATTAGGTCGGGAATGATGCAAATGTTGCCTCAATTCCACGGGATGGATTCGGAACAACCCTACATTTTTCTTAAGGAATTTGAGAATGCTTGTTCAATTGCAATGGACAACTCATGTCCAAGGGAAGTATTTTTGTTGAAATTCTTCCCGTTTTGTTTGAAGGACAAAGCTAAGCTTTGGTTTAATTCCTTGCGACCCATGTCCATCCATTCTTGGGCTACTCTCCAAGGGGAATTTTTGAGTAAATTTTTTCTCGAAAACAGAACCGAGGCCATTCGAAGGCAAATTTCTTAGTTTTCTCCTTTGTTGGGGGAAACTTTCTTTCAATGTTGGGAGAGGTTCAAAGACCTCTTAAATTCTTGCCCCCATCACAGTTTTGCCGATTGACATGTCATCAACACATTTTATTCTTCTTTGACACCCCAACTCAAGCAATTTGTCGAGTCTATGTGTGCGAGGACGTTTTTTGATAAGCAACCCCATCAGGCATACGATTATTTTGATAACTTGGCAAATAAGGCTAGAGATTGGGCACTTATCGGAACCCAAAATCTCGAGGGTCGCTCAATCCAACAAGGGGTGGGAAGATATCAACTCAAGGAAGTTGATGATGTCAATGCTAGGGTGGCTACCTTGGCAAGAAAATTAGAGGCTCTTGAGGTGAAAAAAGTTCAATCGGTAGAGAGTGAGGAGATGAGAGAAGTATGTTGTCTTGTGCGTGAAACCTCGGATCATACCACCTCTTCATGCCCAATCATTTCGGGTGTGAAGGAGGCTTTGCATGGCTAAGTTAACGCAATTGGCCAATATTCAAGAGGAGGGGGCAAACCCGATTCAAACACATACAACCCGGGATGGAGAGATCATCCCAACTTTGGGTGGAAGAACAATGAAGGGACTTCAAACTCCCACAACTACCAAGGAGGGTATCAAAACCCTCAATCATACCAAGCACCTCCACCCCTACAAGCACTCCAACCACAACATCCACCTCCACAAGCACTCTGTAAGCACCCCATTTTTGACCGCTCGGCAGTCTACACTCCGTCCAGACTTGTTTTCAAGTCATTATGGACATTTTCCAATCGAAACCAATCCTCTAGTCCAAATTCCGTCTTCCCATCGCTTCGCGGGCCTATCAGGCCCGAATAGAGGCCAAATGACCAAAATGCCCTTAGGGGCATTGTCCTTTCTTATTCCAATTCCAATCCCTCTCTCGAGACAGTATATTCCTCGAGACGGTCCGAGTAGCAAAACTACTCACAAAACCGTCAGAGTGGCGGAAACACTCACAAAACCATTAGGGTGGCGGAAACACTCACAAAACCGTCAGAGTGGCGGAAACACTCACAAAACCGTCAGAGTGGCAGAAACACTCAAAACCCAGGCACGTCTCTTCGGAGACGGTAAGACCCCTTTCCAATCCCTCTCTCGAGACAGTTTATTCCTCGAGACGGTTCCAATCCAGGCATGTCTCTTCGGAGACGATAAGACCCCTTTCCAATCCCTCTCTCGAGACAGTTTATTCCTCGAGACGGTCCGAGTAGCAAAACTACTCATAAAACCGTTAGAGTAGCGGAAATACTCACAGAACCGTTAGAGTAGCGGAAATACTCATAGAACCGTTAGAGTAGCGGAAATACTCACAGAACCGTTAGAGTAGCGGAAATACTCAACCATTAGAGTAGCGGAAATACTCACAGAGCCGTTAGAGTAGCGGAAATACTCAACCGTTAGAGTAGCGGAAATACTCCCAAATCATCAATCCCGTCCGCGTAGCGGAAATACTCAACCCCGTCCGAGTAGCGAAAATACTCACACCGTTAGAGTGGCGAAAACACTCAAAACCTAGGTCAACACCCATGTCTGTTAGCCCACTTTGGTGGAAAAGGACCAGACTACCCTTAGGACCTTTTCCGAGACTTTTCGGTCAAGATGACCATTTTGCCCCTAGGCATCCGAACGCCCCAGGAACCACACCGGCTCTAGGTATCAAAACCGGTAACACCCTGAGAATACTTTTTATAGTATTCTCAACCTTCCTTTACCTTTCCGGACCATTCTGAGTCAGTTCCGGCGAACCCGGTACAAAATGACCATTTTGCCCCTGGAGGGCCGGTTTCCTTTTTCGACCACACCGGCTCTGGGTATCAAATTGGTAATGTCCCGAGAATACTTTTTATAGTGTTCTCGACCTTCCTTTACCTTTCCGGACCATTCCGAGTCAGTTCCGGTAAACCCGGTACAAAATGACCGTTTTGCCCCTAGAGGGCCGGTCTCCATTTCCGACCACGCCGGCCCTGGGAATCAAACCGGCAACCCTTGGGAACATTCTAAATAATGTTTCCAGATCCAAATTCTTCTTCCGGGACAGTTTGAGTCTGTCCCGGCAGTTTTTCGGTCCGATTGACCGTTTTGCCCCTAAAGGCTCGATCAACCTTTCCGACACATCCAATCCTCACTTTTCAAGTCAAATACCTCCAGGACACTATTTTGAGTGTTCCTGCTCTTTTCCGGCCTTCTGGGTCACTCCCGGCTCCTTCAAATCATTCCCGGACTTTCCGGAGTCACTCCTAGTGAAGCCAGGCTAAAATTTACATGATAGTCACTAGTACAGGCGCCCAAATCTGGTCAAAGATATGTTGCTTGCCGACCTTAATTGTTTCCTAAATGGCTGGCGCCACTAGTAGTGGTGCCAAGCCAAAAAATGGCCTGGCGCCACTACTAGTGGCGCCAGTATAAATTTTGCCCTGACGCCACTACAACAGGCGCCAGGCTTGTCCAACTTCTATAAATACAGAGCCTCGATCAACGTGAAAGGGGTCTGCAAACTTAACCTAGAAATCACACAATTCGATACATAGAGCTCGAGCACCTCCAAAAACCCTAGCCTCCCTAGGTTTTCCAAACCCTAGCCACTATACACAAACCCTAGTCTCCTATACACTCATACACACCCCTATACACTCATACACTAGCCTTCAACCACTCTCTCAAGACTTGAAGAGTAGCCATTCAAAGCTTGAAGACAATCCTTGAAGACTGAGGGTGAAGATCAAGACCAAAGACCGGAGACCGAAGACTGCACGGCGCGCAAAATAAACAAGAAACAAGGTAGGCCTTCTATTTAAATTTCCGCACTTCCCCCCTCTCTCTTCTCTCTCCAACCCACTTGGGTTTTCTCTATTTTAATCCCCCATCTCTTTCCCGCCCTTTCTTTGCATGCTTGAAACAAGGGGATTCCCGGTCCACGTGTAGGATTGGACTATGGGAGAGTCACCGTGTCGGGGGCTTTCTTCTAGTCTAACCAAAGACCACGTGGGTCCGGCCCCCTTGATTATGTGGTGAAGCCTTAACTTTGTATGTTCACGACCCCAAATTGCATTGTGCATATCATAATCTCGCATCTTTCAAAACTCGTTTTCAAAGTTGTTTTCAAAACTGTTTTCAAACTTGTTTTTCAAAATTGCATCAAAATCTCTTTTTCAAAAACTTGTTTTCAAAACCACAATTTTAGGGTGATTCTAGCCTTTCCATGGCTAGGGTTGCTTTAGGAAAATGTCATATTAAAAGTGACCATTTGGTCTATATTTTCAAACCTTGTTTTCAAAACCACTTTCTTAAAAGTGGTTCTAGCCCTCTTATGGCTAGAATCGCTTTAGGAAAGTGAGATGTTTTTATACTTTCCTAAAACTCTCCTCTCTAAAATTGTTTTCAAAAACTCCCTTCCAAAATCTATTTTTCAAAATTCCCTTTTTCAAACTTTCCAAAAACTCCCTTTCTTTAAAATCTCTTTCCAAAAACTCTCTTCAAATTTACTTTCCAAAAACTTTTCCCTCTAGAAACTTCTCCCTAGGATTCCCTTCTAGAAAACTTTCGTGTCCAAAAACGCACTTTCCAAAAACTCTTTCCTTAGAGCCCGAGTCAAGCCCTAGAACCCACAATTAGGAAACCCTAAATTTTCTTCCCAAAAACATGGTTTTCAAACTTTGCCCGAAACCTAGGTTTCCAAAATCTTTTGTTTTCTACATCAAAACTGTACATGTTTCCAAAACCTATTTTCTATGCCAAAACTATAATTTTCCAAATCTAGGGTTTCTAGAATCTCCCTTTCCAAATCCTATCTTCCCTTTAGGAAACCAAATCCAATCTCCCCGTTTAGGAAACTAGATCCCGTCCTCCGTTTTTGGAAACAAAATCAAATCTTTTTTTTTAGAAACCAAAATCCAATCCCTTCCTAGTCCAAACCTTTCCTAATTCAATTCCTTCCTAAACCATAAGTTTCCTAAACCTAAACTTTAAACCTTTCCTTAAGTTTCAAAATCCAATTCTTTTCTAATTCAAATCCTTCCCAAACTTCTACTTTCCTAAATCTTAAGTTTCCAAAACTTGAACATAAAAATCTTTCTTAATTCAACTATTTCCTAATTCTACCCTCTTTTCAAATCTTAACTTTTCAAATATAAGCTTTCAAACCTTTCCTAAATTCAAACCTTTCCTAACTTCAAGACTTTCTAAAATTCAAACTCTAAAACTTTCTAAATCCTAAACTTTCTAAATTTCAAATCTTTCTAAAATTCTAAGCTTCCTAAATTTGAAACTTCCTTAAGTTGAATCTTTCTAAACCTAAATCTTTCCAAATTCTAAACTTTCCAAAACTTCAAAATCTTTTCAAATCTAAAACTTTTCTAAATTCAAAACTTTCTTAATTCAAGACTTTCTTAAGTTGAAAACTTTCTTAATTCAAACATTTCCTAAACTGAAAACTTTCCTTTTTTCAAACTTTTCCAAAACGAAAACTTTCGTATTTTCAAAACTTTTTTCAAAATTTCAAAATCAAAACTTCCCTTTTTCAAACATTTCTAAATTCAAAATTTTCTTAATTCAAAACTTTCCTAATTTCAAAACTTTCTTAATTCCGAAACTCTCCTAATTTGAAAACTTTCCTAATTTAAAACTTTCCTAATTTAAAACTTTCCTTAGTTGAAACTTTCCTAAACCAAAACTTTCCTAATTCACAACTTGGAACTTTCCAAAAATGAAACTTTCCAAGTTCGAAACTTTCCTAAATCGGACCTTTCCTAATTCAAACATTTCCTAAATCCAATCTTCCCTAATTTCTTAAACCTTTCAAGTCAAGTCAAACCTTTCCTAAGTCTCTTTCCTAAGTCTAGGTTTCTTAAACCTTCATCTCTCTAAAAACAAGTCTAAATCTTTCTTCCAAAATCAATCTTTTCAAATCAAAGTCCAATCTCTTTCTCAATTTCAACTTCCAATCTCCTTTTCTAATCTCAAATCAAATTCAATTTTCAATTCAACTTCTTTCTTCCAATCCAATCTCTCTCTTCAAATCAATCCATTTTCAATCGGACTCCGGTCCGAACTACGACTGATCTGATTCCCCCAAAGGGATACGTAGGCAACCTTCATAGGTGCGGTCACAATACTTTTCAAACTTTCAATTCCACCCTCATGGGTGTGGTTTTCAAAATCTTTTCAAGTCTCAAATTCCAATCTATTTCCAAAATTTCAATTTCAAAATTTCTATTTTCAAACTTTCAATTTTTAAACTTTCCAATTTCAATTCTATCTCTTTAAATCTATTTTCAAATCAAGTCAATCTCTTTCCAAATCTATTTTTCAATTTTCTCTTATTTTGCACTTGCATATCATGCATCATGTTAGTTTACAAACATTGTTTTCTAAAGTGAATAGGGTTGAACTATGGTTAGTTAAAGACTCTCATAGGTGAATCTAGGGTAGATTGACATATAGGTACCGAAAGGGCGGGGTAGGGTGATAACTTAGTGCATCTTCCCTACACGTAACCAACCTCCAAACCTAGATCACTGTTTTCAAAGACCAAAAAGGAGTTATTTTTCTAAAAAGTGCTAAATGTTTTCCAAAGGTTGCCAAACAACCTGTTTTCTTAAAAACCCTCTCTTGAGGTGATATTTTCAAATCGTTTTCCAAAAACCCTAAGTGTAGTCTTCGGATTATTCTTAGTTTTTAGGTAACCTAACTCACCTTAATCAAGTTAGGTGGCGACTCCAAACCTTTTTCAAAAGCCCTTTATTCAAACTTATTTTCAATTCAAACCTAGTCGCACTCATTCTTTTAGGAGGGTGAGTTCTAACGAGAGAGTACAACATTTTTCCCGCTTAGGTGAGTATTCCTCGAGTGCGAAAAATTTGGGCGCGACACACTCCAACCACAACATCCACCTCTACCTTACCAACAAGCACCCGTGACCCAATTCCAAAATCAACCAAGGCCATACCAACCCCTCCATAGGAAGCCCATAGAGGACAATCTTTACCAACTTGCCAATGACATGAGGGGGGTTAGTTCAAGGGTTGATAAACAAGAGAAGGTGCTAGACCAACGCTTTAGGTTACTTGAGGACATCCAAAAGCAAATGTCTACATTGACACAAGCTTTGACCCAAAATGTCCCAGAAAGATTCCCGGCTCAACCTCAACCTAACTCGGCGGTTAGGCAAGTGTACATAACCGAGGGTAAGAATGACCCTAGTACGAGTCATGACCAAGTGTAAGCCATAACCACCCTTAGAAGTGGCAAGACCATTGACAAAACTATTCCACCTCGGGATGAGACTTCTAGGAAGAGTGTTAGCCAAGGAGAGAAAGAGATAGAGGAAAAAGAGCCGAGAGAAGGGGGGGAGAACTTAGCCAATCCCATCGAGATTTTGAGTGAAAGTGAGAAGGATAAGAGAAGGGACATAGTCAAACATGCTCCCTTCCCCCGAAGGTTGACCAAACAAAAAAATGAACTTCTAAATGCAAAAATTTATGAAGTGTTCAAACAAGTAAAGGTCAACATCCCTATCCTTGACGCAATCAAGCAAATATCTTCTTATGCTAAGTTCTTAAAGGACTTATGCACTTTTAAGCGAAGGTTGCATGTCAAGGAAACCACCATGATGAACGAAAATCAAAGTGCGATTTTGCAATGTAAAACTGTGCCGAAATTCAAGGACCCCGGATGTCCTACTATTTCTTGTACCATTGGGAATACCAAGATCGATCGTGCCTTGTTAGACTTAGGGTCTAGTGTCAACCTTTTACCCTTTTCAGTGTATAAGGAACTTGGCCTAGGAGAGTTGAGCCCTACTCGTGTTACCTTGCAATTGGCAGATAGTTCTATAAAGGTTCCAAGAGGTATCATCGAGGATGTTCTCATCCAAGTTGATAACTTTTGCTTCCCGGTCGATTTCATTGTCCTAGACACCCAACCTGTTGAGAGTTGTATAGCTCACAACCAAATTCTTGTGATTTTGGGACGCCCTTTCCTAGCTACTTCCAATGCCATCATTCATTGTAGGAATGGGTTAGTGAAATTGTCTTTTGGCAACACCACCTTCGAGCTTAACATCTTTTCGGTTACCAACAAAAAGGAGAATGTGAGGACATCCGGAAGGTAGACATCATAGAGAGCATAGTTCAAGAACACTTTGAGTGGGAGATTTTTGAAGACCCTTTGGAGAGGGCATTAGTGAGAGGTGAATTGCATGCTTCACTTGATTGTGAAGGCATGGCGTCAAGTGAATTTTCTCATTTAGAGGGTGAGAGAGAGGAGTGTTTACATATGGGTCAATGGACCCCTTCTTTTGAACCCCTCCACCCTAGTGCCGAGAAACCAATTCCTTCGGAGAAGAAGCCTCCCATTCCTGAGAGGAAGCCTTTGCCTTCCAACTTAAAGTATGCATTTTTAGGGGGTGGGGAGTCGTACCCGATTGTGATTTCCTCTAGCTTGTCTGGGAGTCAAGAGGAAGGGTTGCTAACATTGCTTAGGAAATATAGAAAAGCCCTAGGATGGACTATCGCCAACCTTCATGGGATTAGTCCTCTCGTGTGCACTCACCGCATTTTTTTAGAAGAGGAGGCTAAATCCATTCGTCAAATGCAAAGGCGATTGAATCCCAATATGAAGGAAGTGGTTAAAGGTGAGGTTTTAAAATTGCTAGATGCGGGTATCATTTACCCCATCTCCGATTCGAAATGGGTTAGTCCGACCCAAGTGGTGCCTAAGAAATCAGGTGTCACGGTGATAAGAAATGACAACAATGAGTTAGTGCCCACCCATGTGCAAACTAGGTGGCGAATGTGCATTGATTATCGCCGCCTCAATAATGTGTCCCAAAAGGACCATTTCCCTTTACCCTTCCTTGATCAAGTCCTAGAAAGGGTGTCCAGTAAGGCTTTCTATTGTTTCCTAGATGGATATTCGGGGTACAATCAAATTGATGTAGCCCTTGAGGACCAAGCCAAGACAACATTCACTTGTCCCTTTGGCACATATGCTTATAAACGTATGCCATTCGGGCTATGTAATGCACCGGCGACATTTCAAAGGTGCATAATGAGCATATTTAGCGACATGGTTAGGCAAATTGTCGAAGTCTTCATGGATGATTTTTCCGTCTATGGGGATACTTATGAAGGTTGTCTTGGTAATTTAGGAAAAGTTTTGATGAGATGTGAGGAGAGTAACCTTGTGCTCAATTGGGAAAAATGCCATTTTATGGTTACTAGTGGTATAGTTTTGGGGCATATTGTGTCGGCCGAAGGGCTTGAAGTAGATAAATCAAAAATTAAACTCATTCAAAAATTGCCCGCCCCGACGTGTGTGAAGGAGGTTAGATCATTTCTTGGGCATGCCGGTTTCTATCGGCATTTCATTGAGGGTTTTAGTGCAATCTCTAGGCCCATGTGTTATCTTTTGTCCCAAGATGTCCCCTTTGAGTGGACATCTTCTTGTCAACAAGCTTTTGACAAGTTGAAGGGACTTTTGACCACAGCCCCAATCATTCGAGCACCCAATTGGTCTCTTCCATTTGAGCTAATGTGTGATGCTAGCGACTATGCCGTGGGGGCTGTCCTAGGACAAAGAGTTGATAAGAAGCCATATGTCATTTATTATGCTTCTAGAACTCTTAATAAAGCTCAAATCAACTATACCACAACCGAGAAGGAACTCTTTGCGGTGGTTTTTGCACTAGACAAATTTAGGTCTTACTTGATTGGGTCATTAGTCGTCATCTACACTGACCATGCGGCCCTAAAGTATCTCCTCACAAAACCCGATGCAAAACCGCGCCTCATTCGATGGATACTTTTGCTCCAAGAATTCCATATTGAAATGCGTGATAAAAAAGGGGTTGAATATGTAGTTGCAGACCACTTGTCTCGACTTCCCTTAAATGGGCGAACCATGGACCCAACCCCTATCAAGGAGCACTTCCCGGATGAGCATCTCATGCATGTGAGTGCCGTTGAGCACGTTTTAACCCCTTGGTTTGCGGACATTGCGAACTTCCTTGTCACCGGTGAAGTTCCTTCCACATGGTCATCCATTGACAAGCGTAAATTCTTCTGGAATGTGCGTTATTTTTCATGGGATGATCCTCACTTGTTTAAGTATTGTCCAAACCAAATCATTCGCCGGTGTGTCCCAAATCATGAATTTCAACAAGTAATAGAGTTTTGTCACTCTCATGCTTGTGGAGGACACTTCTCCTCCAAGAAAACCACAGCCAAAATTTTGCAATGTGGGCTTTATTGGCCCACCATTTTCAAGGATGTACATACTTTTTGTCTTGCTTGCGATAGGTGCCAATGGTTAGGAACACTTTCTAAGAGGCACATGATGCCTCTTCACCCCATCACTATTTTGGAAATATTTTATTGTTGGGGGATTGATTTCATGGGAACATTTCCTAACTCTTGTGGGTACCTTTTTATTCTTGTTACGGTAGATTATATCTCTAAGTGGGTGGAAGCAATTGCCACTTGAAGCAATGACCACCAAGTGGTCTTGCGATTTTTGAAAGAGAACATTTTTTGTAGGTATGGCATGCCTCGTGCCATGATAAGTGATGGCGGTTCACATTTTTGTAACAAGCCCTTTGCGTCTTTAATGCGTAAGTATGGAGTGGTCCATAAAGTTGGATTACCATACCATCCTCAAACGCAAGGGCAAATAGAGTTGGTCAATCGGGAAATCAAGCGCATTCTTGAGAAAACCGTCAATCCAAATAGGAAAGATTGGTCTCTTAGATTGACCGATGGATTGTGGGCATCCTGCACGGGTTATAAAACCATTCTTGGCGCATCACCCTATAGACTTGTATACGGGAAGGCCTGTCATCTTCCCGTCGAAATTGAGCATAAAGCATATTAGGCGATTCGTCAATGTAATGAGGATATTGATGTTGCGGTTACCCATCGCAAACTCCAACTCAATGAGTTAGATGAACTCTGCAATGATGCATTTGAAAATGCAAAAGTTGCTAAGGCCCGGATGAAACACTTTCATGACCAACATATCATTCGAAAAACTTTCAAAGTTGGCCAAAAAGTGTTATTGCATGATTCACGCTTGCATCTATTTCTGGGCAAATTGCGGAGTAAGTGGACCGGGCCATATCTTATGAAAGAAGTTTTTCCCCATGAAGCCATTGAGGTGCAAAATCTCACGAATGGCTCGGCATTTAAGGTGAATGGTCAGCGGCTAAAGTAGTATTTTGAGTTGTTCCAAGGGGAGTTGGATTGTGTGGATCTCATTGATCCACCGTCCTTTGAATGACATTAGATTATCGTGTTTTATAGTTTAGGAGTAGTTCTTTTGTTTTCCTTTTAATAGGTTTCTTTCTCTTTTCTTTTTGGTAGTTAGTTGTGTACATTTGTATTCCTGAGGATCCCGCCCACCCCGTTGTTCTTTTTCTCGTCAATTTTCCTCATGCCTTGAGGTCATGGCATGATTCCATTTTTGGGGGGGGGGGGGGGGGGGGGGGGGGGGCACCATTTGTATGTTGCTGTGGAAAATTCTGAGAATTTCTGCAGAACTTCAAAGAGGCTGTATTTGCGATTGATCAGTGGGCCAAACTGATCGATTGGCCGATCGACCATGTACGTTGTGATCGATCGGGCGATCGATCGGTGAAGACTAGCGATCGATCGGGCTTATTACCGTACCGATCGAAAGGAAGCAGTATCAATCGATCGGCCGTTCGATCAGTGGTGCTCCATTTCGATCGGTCCGCAAGCCAATCGATCGGTGACAAGCTATCTATAGAAACCCATTGTTTCACTGTTCATTCTCATTCGCTCACGAGTATTTGAGAGTTTCGAGAGACTGTTTATATATCGGAGCAGCGAAGCCCTACCAGCTTACTTTGGTGGACTTTGCCTCACCTTTTCACAGTTTCTGTGCTTTGAGAGGTATTCCTTCCATCGATCTTTGTCCATTCTTTTCATTTCCAGCTATACTTAGCTTAGTTAAAGAGCTGTGGTCGAGACTAGGAGTACTGAGGGTACAACTGGGGTGGAAACTTTTCAGACTCTGGCCCAGTTTCAGCAGCTCCAGCTTGAGCATGCTAGGAGGGAGAGAAGGAGAGTTTGATACTACTCGTTTCCGAGGGAGAAATCAGAAGCGAGAGTTTGGATTGGTGTGGAGCGCCTGTAAGGTAGTAGTAGAGAGGCGTTGGACCGTGAGTTAGTTTGATAGTGAGCCATATGGTTGGCTCAAGCCATTGACTGATCGCCAGTGTTTGGGGTTAGCTTCCTTTAGAGGCCAGTACTTAGCCACCCTCGTGGCAGAGTTCATGGCTAACATTTCATCGGACCCCGTTGGTGGCGACAGACATATTATTCGCTCTTGGGTTCAGGGTAGGGATGTTGTTATCACCCCGGATTCCTTTGCTGGGCAGTTTGGTACACCAAGGGTTGCTAACCCTCAATTCTCTTATGATGGGGAGCATCCACCATCTCATGAGGAGATGTGCGCCGAGATTTTAGCACGAGGAGAGTCCTGGACCGCTTCCCAGATCAGGATTAGGCAGCTTGCCCCCAGATACCACCCACTGTTTCTTTGGACGTGCTATTCGATCTTTCCACTAGGGAGGATGGTGGAGTGCAGTAGGATACAGGGCTATTGGCACGGGCAGGACTATTGACTTGTCCCACTTCATGTATATGGCATTGTGGGCCGTGACTCAGGTTACTACTCCCTAGTCCAGCATCCCCTTTGGTTGCTTTCTGACAACGAGGATTAGGGTGGCTGGGGTTAGTGTTGCAGATGTTGTGCTGCTTTCCTCCTCGACTAACATAGACTAGAAGACGGAGAAGAGGGCGGCAGGGAAGTTGACGAAGAAGGGGGGGGTCAGCTAGTTCAGCTCACTCATCTTCTCAGCAGCCGCCTTCTCAGACACAGGAGGAGACCCAGTCATGGGAGCAGCGGCAGGATCAGACAGGGCAGCCAGTGCAGCCCCAGGCTTAGGCTCAGGCTCAAGCTCAGGCTCAGGCTCAGGCTCAGGCTCAGGCTCAGGCTCAGGAGGAGCCAGTTCAGGGGACGATTCTTCAGACTTTGGCAGCCATCCAGGAGCAGCTGACCACTCAGCAGGTAGAGCGCCAGCAGTGGCAGGCCGACATTATGGCTAGATTAGATCTCCAGGACACTGCCATTACTGCACTTCAGGGTCAGCTGATTGACATTCAGCAACAGCAACAAACCCAGTCCACTAAACTCTAGGAGATTATCCAGCACCTTGGCTAGCCTCCTCCGGATGATGATAGAGACTTCTTTTCGGATCTCTAGTTAGATTAGATGCATTGTGCACTTCATAGCATTTCATTTCATATGATGTATCTAAATCTTTTTTATTATAGTGGATGTATTTATTTTTGAGTTGTTTGTATAGTGATCTTTCCTATTGTGGCATACCCCTTTTTGTACACATTTATTGTATTCTTTTGTCTATTCTGAGTATATTTTGGCATTTCAGTTACAGGTATACTTTTTGATTAATATCCATATCGCATGTATTGTTCCAACTGAGGTAATGGGTATTGTATGGTATTTGTATCGCTCTTTTCTATAACTTGACACCTTAGCTATGTCCTTAATTGTTGATATCATTTCTTTTTAGATTTTTGTGATGGAGGTGTCAAGGTTGTTTCAAACAAGTACCATACCATGTTTTTTATTAAATTTGAGTTGATGATTAACCCACCTTAGAGATTATGATACATTGCAAGTTTTTAGCATAAAATCATTATAAGAGACAATTCACATTGTTGCGCACTAACATGTTATGTGATGCCTTGTGTTTCATTCTTATGCATGCATGTCCTTATAAGGTGGAGATTTTTACCGTGTGAGCTTTAAAGCCTATTTATCGCCTTTGAAGAGTGAATCACATTTATTTAAGATTATTTTTGTTGATCCTCATTCATTGAATAGCTTCATTATATTTAATTTTGGTTTACATGTTCGAGTATTAGATAGATTTATTGACCCCTTATACACCTTTAAAGTTTTGATTTGTTGTATTCTTCGGATTTTAAACGCATAGGCCATTTTATTCCATTGAGCCATTTCATGTGTATTTTTCTTCTTCTTAATGTTCATATGCATGTGCATAAGTTTAAAAATTGTCAATGTCAATAGATGCATTGCTCTTATATTTGTAAAGTTTGAAGTGTATGGAGTTGAAGAGTAAAGAAATATATATATATAGAGAAAGGGATGAAAAGGTGTTCCCAAAAAAAAAAAAAATCAAATACAAAAGAAGTGAGGTGAAGGAAGATTGCAAAAATAATTCAAAAGATTGGAAATGCGGAAGTGAATATCATTGCTCATCATGTGTAATGCGTATGCATATGTTGAAACCTTTTACCACTTTCTATCCTCTTACATGGCTCTTCTTTCATTCATCACCCTTATGGCTTTGATATCCGAAGATACATGAATCTTTAATTCAATTGTGTATAAGGCATTAATGTCAATTTTCTAGATTATGCTTAAGCCGTGAATATTCCTTCATGAAGCTATGCTAAGTCAATACACTTACAATTTATTCGTTTTTGGTTTCGGAATTGCTCTACTTGCATGGTTTATACATTTGCTCGTTAAAAGAGCTTTCCATTGAGGGATCATGAGTGTTTATGTTCAAAGTTGAGTGTATGCCTTGTGAGACTTGGATCGAAGCATCGAGGACGTAATTGTACGAGTTTTGAATCATTAGGGTCATATGCATTGGTAGTACGCGTCAATATGTTTTATTTCTTCCATGCTTTATGCCTTTGCCATGCGATAGTTCACAACTTAGGTGGATGGAGATTTGACTTGAATAAGGTTAATACATGTGTATATTTTTATTTTTCTCTCATACTTTGATAGGGACTATCAAAGGTTTAGTTGGGGGGTGTTGATTACTCTTAGAAATGGTAATCTTTAGACTTAAATTGTTAATTGATTAGTTGAATTTTAGTGTTAATTTAGTATTTTAACTTCTAAAACGCATTGAAACTCTTTTTGTGCACTTCTTACAGGAATTGGAGCTTAAACCAAGGCAAATGGGCAAATGTGAGGATGACCGATCGATCGCCCGATCGAATGGTCCACGGAACGTTCGATCAGCCGATCAATCGGTGATCTTGCGATCGATCGGTGATTCTCTGTTCAACCTTCTGCAGCAAACTTCAGAGAGGGCGCTTTTTCGATCGATCGGTCGTTCGATCAGTGACATCAGAATTTCCTCAACAGACTACACAGAAGCAAACTTCAGAGGGGTCGGTTTTGCGATCGATCGGGCGTTTGATCGTCTGGACCGTTTGATCGGTCGTTCGATTGGTTGCCTACCGATCGATCGGTGTGTACAGACTCTGTTTTTCTGCAGAGTATAAAAGCTGTATATACAGGACAAAAGAGATTCTAGGTTATTTTCTGCAAAACTAGACAGAGAAGAAGCTTCAAAAAGGAGTCTTTTGTTATTTTGTAAGGTTTTTAGTTAGATTTACAATAATGCATTGTATTTATTGTCATTTATTGCTTTTGAATCATTGTAAATGAATGCTTGATATATATGAAGTGAATGATTTTCTACTCTTTCTAGCCATTTTTCCTCATTTTCTTGCCATTTTTCTTCACTTTTTTAGCAACCAAACACTAGTTCTATATAGTCTAATGGTAGATTTGTCTTCTTTTATGCTCTTTGACATAGATTCTAGTAGCTAAATATCCCTTGGATGTGGTTGTGAAGATCCACCAAAGATCTTCAAAGGGTGAAAAATGAGTTGTATGAACTTCAAAGGCATGGTTTCATTTGATTTAGTGTGAGATTCTTTAGAAAAACTTAGATTCATAACCCCTTGGCAACATTTATGTACAAATCAATGTTTGGTATAGGTATTGCACATGTCTAAGGTTTGATTCTAGGGTGCCAATTATATATTCTCTCTTTATGCTCAATCAAACAAAAACTCACATTTTTATAGTCGACATTTTCCGAATCAAGAATCCAAGGTGTGATTCTTGATTTGAGTTATAAACCTCTCATTGGAAACCCTTGTTGAGAATTGGTGGATCGAAACAACCATGTCCAAGCTTTTCTTCTAAATTACAAAAAACTAGATTTTATTGTCTTCATTAGTTATTAAATTATTGCATTAAGTATTGAACCACCATCATCTCAAAACCAACATATTTTCAGTCTCTTTTATGTTAGGAAAAGAAAAGAATTTTGATTTGCAATCCATCAAGATAAGTGCCCGTGCTAGTTGAGCTTTGTTGCTATATTTGCAGAATTCCCTTGAGAGAGAACGACACCGGATCCTCCGGTTTTTACTACAAGCGCGACTTTCGTACTCTTGCAAAGTGACTCCAATTTTGAAGCATATCTAGAGGCGTGCCTGCGGGTATAAACCTCTGTCCACCCCTTCCCCTGCACTAGCCAAACCCAATATCACTAGAAAAAAAAACCCCCAAAAAATACAAAAATAAATAAAAGAGTAAGAAAATACAGTTAGCAAATTTTAGATTTTAAGATTTTATTATTTACAGTTGAGTCCCTATTTTTGTTTTAAAATTTATAGTTAAACCCTATTTTTTTGACGTAATGTTTATAATTGAGCCATAAATAATTACTAATTACACTAATGTCTAATAGGTATTGCGCGCGGGGGCGGGGGGGGGGGGGGGGGGGGGGGGGGGTGTGAGAGGCAGGACGGTGGAGAACCTAAGTCAATCCCCGCTTCTATACCCGCTCGAATTTAGTTTAACATTTCCATCTCCGTTTCCATTCCAACTTTAAATTCTCCATACCCTCTCCATACAGGACAGATTCAGTCAGATCTCCATCGTGGCCCGGTCCACTGCCACCCCTATCCTTTCTCCTTCGGATCTCTCCATTTTTTTGCCCCTCTCTATCTAAACCCATAACAACTAGCATCCCACTTCATATAATCTAGCCTCTCTTTCTCTTTCTTTCTCTCCCGACCACCCCACCACCCCCAATCACTCCTTACCACTATTGCAATCACCTCTTTCTAACCCTATCAGTTTCTCTCCCTCTAAAAAACCCACCCACTGGTGCTTACATATTCAATGGTAGTCTCCTCTACAAGAATCCTGCTATCAATAGCTTTGTAAAAGTGTCATGCTCCTGCAAGTCCAAGCCCAGCAAAGTAGCAAATCAGCCATGAATACAAGTCAACTTTGGTTTATATTTTTTTGGGGAATTTAACGTCGACTGATGGACAATAAAAAGAAAATTACATTTATTAAGAGGCAAGGGCAGCGGAGGTCAGCTGGACAGTGAGGGGGAGAGGAAAGGAGTGGTAGTGGGCAGTGGAGGGGAGCAAGATTGATCACTGGACAGTGGGAAGGTGCGGAGGCCGACTGAGCAGTGGGAAGGGCGTTGTGATGGGTGGTTTCTCTGGTTCATATACATACATACATACATATATATAGATATATATATATATATATATATAAGAGGGCATTTGTCATTTTATTGGAAACATAACGGACCATTTATTTTACACTTTAGTCAAAACCATAGGTTATTTGTTCACTTTTAAAAGAAATGGGGGTTATATATTTTTTAGTCATATTCTAAGGACATAAAGTGTATTTACCCCAAAATAGAATTATCTAGAGCTTGCCCTGTTAGTTAGTATTTTTTGTTTTTTTTTTTAACATCAAATTTTATTGATAGAAGCAAAGCCTATAAGAACAAGGGAACTCTTCAAGCCTGAGAGGCTGATCAAGAAGACACTAGCAAAAAGAAAGAAAGAAGGAAAAAGGCTAACCAGAGGGTAGGGATGAATAATAAACTCAAATGTTCTGTTCGAAACTTGACGACTTTTTAAAACCAGGCCATAAGAAAATGAGGATCATAGCATGCGAGAGCATTTTGAACCCAAAAATGGCATTTGAGTCCAGCCATGGATGGATTATTATGGGTTCAATCTTCAATAAAATAGGATTCTTCGATACCTACGGAGTGGTCTATGCAATTTTTGATCTATTTTTTGAAAGCTAGAAGATCAGCGTAGTACTTTGTGAGCCAGCCATCGATGATCTTGGTCTCTCTCTTTGGTTGCATGGTCAACCAATGCGGATCACTTCCTGTTGCCGGAAGAATATCCAAGCAATGGAATGCTACAAAAATAGATCCACAATTCATATGATGAAACCAGCTTTCTACGTCTCTTAAAAATTCACAATTCTCAAACACTTACGGCCCGTCAATTCTAGCAAAATTTTTAGTGTCCAATGATACACAACTAGATGAATTCACAATTGTCAAGCACTTACTTCCTCTCATAATTAGTGTCAAGTGATACACAAATAGATTTATTTTATTTTATTTTATGGAATCTCTGAACAGAATAACGTGATATAAAACATGGAGACGTAGATGCATGCATGTATGCGTTTTTACTGTGAAGATTAATAAGCTAAGCACATACAATTAACAATGTAAATAGCACGGACAATGTCTGATAAGTCCTCCATCACCCTACAGTTAATTATAAGAATAAATCAAATCTTGCATTTGTTTTATTTATTTATTTTAGATTAAAAAATGAGCATATTTCTCATTTACACTCCACTGCTGTAAGGATCTCTTGCCATTGGAGAAAATAATGTTGCTAGCAAACCTTTGGAGAACCAATTTTATGTCCTACAAATATAATTGTTTGGAACTCTAATTTTTAGTGAAAAAGTGAAGGAAAACGAAAAGATAAAGAAAAATTGAACAAAAAGAAAGCATATTTTTATTATGTTTTTCCTTACCTTTTATTTTTTCTTTACTTTTTCTACTAAAAATCTGAGTTCTAAACGAAGTTTTAAGTTTCAATGCTCTATGTAAGGAAAAGTTGCACCTGTGATGAAAGTAAGTACTAGCCAATTATAATTGTGTTTAATATGTTCTTAGAAAGTACTAGCTAGTTAAATAGAGATCGAGTAGAAAGTATGTACATTGCCTCCATAGGAGGCAATATGTCCATAGGAGGTTGTGGCCTAGTGTGGCCAAGGAGGGACACCATAGAAACTTGTACAAGCCTTGAAAAATCTAGTTTTTGTCTATATTTTGTTCAAGAGACTTATTACTATAATATTAGGTTAAGATTTAATTGTTATAAGCAATATTGTACAATCCACGATAGGAGAGAGAATAAATCATTCAACTAAGAACACACAAGCTTTTTGTCGTGAAAACTCTAACTGAGAAAAAAACCACGTGTTCCATTTGCCAGACAAAGATCATGAACTATAACTTGTAGTTCACATGATTACAAGGCTCTTTACAATCAAAACTTATCAACTCCTTGATCTAATGATTGGCTGGATCTTGCTCATAATCACAATTCATAGTCTCCATGCTTGACCACCATTTAGATTCCCTTAAAATGAATTTAGCGTCTTGAATTCCTTCAAGACTTTTGATCTCCTCAATAGAGTTAAAGAAGATTCTTGCTAAGGTTTGTTTCTAAGCCTTTTGGAAGGTGGAAAACACTTCACTTTAAGAATTTTCAATATGATACCTCAGATATTGGTCTAGAGAAGTGTGTTGGGCTTTAAATAGGTGAAAAAACCCTAACAGCGCGATTCCCAAGAATTCAAATTTCGCGCAACTCGATCCCTTGAGAACTTGCGAGGATCCCGCTAGCTCAATTCCCATATTTGCACGCTCATTGTTTTTTCCATCGACATCCCACGAGGATCCCACGAGATCTCTTGAGATATCTCGAAGTCCATCGCCGTCTCTTGAAGTCCATATATCTACCAAAGATGTATCATACAAGTTTCTCTTAGCATGAGCTTGCATGAATAAATTTTAAATCCTTTTCGAATGCTTGTGATAGAAATCCCAATTTCTTAAATTACATCAAACATGACTTGGCACAAAAATTAACCAATTACATAACCTTACAGTCTCCCCTTTTGGCAATTTCATTATCAAAACTCTATGCTATAAGACACATTATAGGGAAAGAAATAAAATTACACTCAAACCCTAATCACAAGCATATATAGTGCTCTTACTGCACAACAGCAAGAATCATCCCTACACGTTAAACAGTAGCAAGTAACAAACCCATCAAGTGCAATAAATATAGCATAAATAAGTAGGCATAGTGTCTCCCCCTTTTTAGAACAAATTGACAAAAGAAGCAAGGGGAGATAAAGAAAAAAGACTAAGGTTTAAAGATGTTGTCCCCTTAATGTATTCTCTTTCTAAATAACATGTAAGCACAAAGAATTTCTCTCTTCTTTGTTGTCTCAATATGAGAAAAAATTATCAAACAACCACACAATCAAGAACTAAAGAGTGATATGTTAAAAAGAAGAATATCATTCATGCAAAAGAATTAGTTAAAACTGGACTAGCTTGAAACAAAACAAAATCAGAGAATTTTTACAGAACTGAAGTCTTAACTCCAGCATGCTTACCCTCAAAACACAATATAACTCAAGAGTCTCATGATCACCATAGCGTGAAAAAAAAAAATCAACATCAAATATGCTCAAAGATCGTCCAAAGATGAGAACAATTGGTCATGAGGCGATTAAAAGCATATCCATGATAATGTATGATGAATGCAAATACTCCAATGAGATCAATGAGAATATAGACACTAGATGACTCTCAAATTGTGAAATCGTTAAAGAAGCATGAGATATTTTACAGATTACCCAAGAAGGTATTACAATTGTAAAAATAGCCAAACTTCAGTGATTAACTATTGCTTTTGAAATCTTGAGAATGGAAAACGATAAAATTTTGATCAATTCTATTTTAAACTTAATGACATAGTTAACTCAAGTTTCAACCTAAGTGAACAAATATCTCCATCTAAAATGTGCCCTTTAGTTCCACAATGGTGGCATGAGAGAACTGCTTTAGCATGCTTAGCGTAACTTAGTATGGAAGACTTACCTCAAGCCTTCATAAAATTAGACTTACTTGCTGGTTAGGAGACTAAGCATTTGTCTTATAAGTTCATTACTTCTCATGTGAAGTCCAAACATCCAAAGGTTGTCCAATCTTCAAAGTTTAATCCTATTTGTCATCATTGTGGCATATTTAATCACATTAGACCTTATTGTCACAAATTGAATAGAGTTCCTAATTCTCATGCTCATTATTAACCTATGAGTCACTATAAGAGGTTGAAAAGTCAGATTAGGGTCTTTACAAATTATGAGAATAGATTTGCATCAAAGCCAATGTAAGTTCCTAAAAATCATGGCAAAATGAAGAACCACAATACTAAGGCAGGACCTAGAACTCCACCCAAATCTCAAGAGTTCATTGATAAATCTAAGATAAATGTCATTTGGGTAAGAAAATTTGATTTGGACTCTTTAAGAACCCCAAAGAAATTTGTAGGAGCAAGCCTTGTAGAGTAAAAGCTATTTGTGACATATTGTATGATATTTGTACTGTATGCTTATTTTGTTATCCTAGAATTACGATAATATTTGTATATATACTTTCTTATTTTCTTTGATTTATTGAAAAACATAAAAAAAAATGTTTGAAAAAAAAAAACCAAAAAGATTTTGTTATTGTTTGTCTTGGTTTGGTTGTGCTAATCATTGACTTAAAACATCCCTCATTACATCAAATAAGACTTGGCATGAAATTTAACTAATTACATAACCTTACAAGATTGAATGAAGCGGCTTAGATTGAAAGGTGCCCATGGAAACATAGTGTCGTTGCTACCACGGCGGATGCGTATCACATTCTCACTACATTTCTTGATATAACTCGTCCAAAACAAAAAGACAATTAGTCACGACAATTACAAATTTAATGCTTTGAAAATTTTGATGTTTAATAGGTACGAATGTAGATGAGTGGCTGAGTCGGGTTGGGTCGGATCCGTATTCATAGATCCAACCCGATCTTGATCAGTTCTAAAAATTTTATTTTTTTGGATCTACAACTGAACTGATTATTCAATGAAACTGAATCGAACAATCCGACTCGGTTCGGGTTGATTCGATTTAGTTCCATGCCTCGGATTGGTTCAGATCCAGCTCGGGTTGGGATGGGTCAGTTCCACTTTTAGTGCATGTAATTTAACTTATTTATGCAAAAAAAAAATTAAAACAATAAGATTTGTCTTGCATCCTTAATTTTTCAAAAAAAAAATTAAAATACAAACACAAACAAACTATAATTAAGTATAAATAATAATTATCTAATGACATATATTAAATATGCATAGACTTTTATGAGATAGTAAAGATCAAGTCTAAGTTCAATTATTAGGTTGGTTGAGTTCTCGGTTTGGGTCTAAAAAATTTGTAACCAACAACTGGATCGAATTAATCGGGTTGACCTTTTTTTAGATTCATAACCGAGTTGATTCTTTGATAAACCCTAACCAAACTGGTTCATAGAGGCTAGTTAGGTTGGTTCTCGAGTTTTTGGTTAGTTTGTGCATCCCTAAGTATGATTAGGGTAAATATGTAACTTAGTTGCCAATTCCACCCTACAACAGTTCCATCTGGGAAATTATATCCATTGGTATTATAGCATGACCCGTTTCCTTCAAAAGCAACAACGCCTGCAAATATCCGGCTAAGAATATCAGTTCCTTCATTCGCTCCATCAATGGCGCCGCAGACCACAGTAACAGGATATGTTGGTGGACTATTATATTGAGCTGCAATGGCATAGATTTGATCAAAGTAGTCCTTTAGCTCAGAAGACTTGGTTTGTTCCTTGAGTTTCAACTCTTCCCTCTGTTTTTGTATCCTGACCTTCTCGTCTTTTAATGAATTTGTTGTTCAAAAAAAATAAATAAAAAACACCCCCATGAAATTTGTTGTTGTTTTTTGCTCAATGAGTTAAAAGTGTACAAAAAGAAAAAAATTATCGAAGTTTTATTTTGCGAGTACTTCGAAATCCTTGGTGACAATTGAATAGTATCCATTTTGTGGAGTGATGTGATCAAAGTAAAGGATAGGAGCCGATGATGCTGGAGCTCCACGAGCAATGTGGGGATACTTCAGTCGGAATCACGAAGCAAGCATTGAAACTTCATACAAAATGTAAAGCAAGTAAAGGTACCGGATGCGAATATATATATGGATGTATGTATATATATATAGGTTCTTGAACAACAGTTTAACTCACTTCCCCCATAAGATCCTCCAACAACAATAATTGGAGAATTCTGTGCAGATAATGTTTTCGTCAAGTAAATAATCACCTCCGCATAATCTGCAATTGCCTGAGCTGAATTGAAATAACCACCAGTTCATGGCTTCTTCCATTGACCCAAATAGAATTGATTTTCCATAGTACCGATGCTGATGAGAAAACAAAATTTGTTTTTTTCTGAATTAACATTTTATGGTATTAAACTCAAAATTATTAGAGATAAGAAGTGTGACAATTTCTGTTATAAACAAATTTTGAGATCAGCATCCAATGGAGGGCGTTATCAGGAAAAAAACCTATTACATTGAGATCAGCATCCAATGGAGCCTCTGCACCAAGATAAACAAAGATTGCCGCGCTTGTGTTTGCACCGCCCCAATACTTAAAAGTTAATTACGTATCTTTGTTTAAAAGTGGCATAGCTTTCGGGCCTATAGTTGAAATGAATGTTTGGGTATAAAAAAAAGGTTTTGAAGTTCTCTGAAACTGATGCTGATAAGGTATCAGATTGCTATCTGATTGTTTTGCGGAATACGCCGAGCCTTGGAATATTATGTGGTGATGCAAAAACAGACGTTAAGAGGAGTAGAAGAGTTAAAGGAAGCCATTGTAATGAAAGTGTAACAAAGTTCATGGCAAAGTGCTTGGAAGAATATCTGTGAAGTACCATTTTGAGTCGTAAAGTTTGTTAGAATCACACGCTTTAGTATACCACACGAACCTATAGGTAACAGAGTTTTTGTTCATTGGGCATGCTATTAGCTGTTTGCCTTTGTTGTGCTATGCCAGTCAGCCAAAGTATGATATGGACCGGAAGTATGGCAAAGTGGGCAGAAATTGTAACCGTCTTTGTCTGTTACTATATGCCTTTTCCTTTGTGTGTGGCTTTTTCTTTGTCTGTCACAATTTCTTGAGAAACATTGTTTGGTAAATAAGTTCAAAGGGATAAGATTTTGGTAATTAAGTTTAAAAACAACACTGATTTTGTAATAAACTCATTGTTTTAACACTCTGTCTAGGTAGCTGGTATTTCTGAAAGCTTGTGGGGGAAGTGAGTTACTTAAACTGTTGGAAAGCATGAAAAGCATAGTGATGGTCCCTAGCTTGATTGGAAAGCAGCAACATACCGGGAATAGAGTACACAGGAAGGTATTAAAATCCAAATAACCACTCAGGCTTTGGTTAGCTATCATTTTCACAAAACATTGACAGGAGCACATTCGGGAACACCAAGTAAACTGGTTGTTTATCAATTTCCTCTCTCTCTCTCTCTCTCTCTCTCTCTCTCTCTCTCTCCCCATTATTCTTGTTTCTTTAAATATTTTACAAACAAATGATAATGGGTTGATTTTAGACATATCAGTTTTGATTTTCTATCTCAATAATCATCTCTAATTTGAGAATATGTTGCTCTCTCTCTCTCTCTCTAAATAAATTTGCATCCATATTTTCTTGGCGTAAATTATTTTCAATTCAAAGATTGCCTCCGATACTCAGATTTCAAACTTTTACTTTTTATTATAGTGCCAAAAAAAGGCCAAATTAGGGTTTGAGTAATGTTTTCACCGATAATCACATTTGAAGAGCCTGTACATTTTAAGATAAATAAAATTTTGGTGGCTCTTTAATCCAATAAAAAAAATTCTGAGATGATTACTCTGTGTCATAAATATTTGTAAATTTCATTTTTATTATTTTTTCTATAAAAACTAAAATAGAAAAAGAAAAATTATGTAACCTAATTAAGGTTTTGACCAATTTTCTATACGATTTTGTAAATGTAGTCAGTTTCATAGTTCAATAAGGCTAGAATGTAAGTACTTGCATGTGGGTCCCAAGGTAGAGAACCATGGTTTCCATTACCATGCCACTAACAACAAGGGGTGCTTAGGCCCCAGTGCTGGCTTGAGGGTATGTGAGTGCTATGGTGACGCAGCCGCGTAGCCGAATAACTAGATATCGTTCTAGTAAACAGAAGATATAAAACGGAAATCCAACTTGGTAAATGTCAAGGAAACAACTACTTGGTAAATTCAAGCGTCTTTACTTATTACAATTTTATTCAAAAGGACTTTTGTCTAGCGTTTGCCCTCAATAGTCATGGACCTTTTTTTGCGTAAAGTGGCCGAGTAAAGTTATTATTGTTAGAATTAAAAGATCCAATATGAGTTCCCTCGTCAAGTGCAGTAAGGCCGGGTTTGTTTCAAATCATAACGTCGTGGAATTGGATTAGTATTTTTGTGTTTTGTCTTTATCCCCGTTTGATTGCATAACAGTAGTCATTGTAAACAATCGAGGCAGATTATTTATTTATTTATTCTGTATGCACAAAATTAAATAATACAAGAGGGGACGTAAGATAAACAAAATGGGAAGGTATTGAAAGCTAAATTATAAAAATTACCCTCTACTAGGTTTGTAATATTATAATTTACTTAATGTCTCACAATTCTTTATTCCCTTATCTCACTTTTGTCTCCTAGGTCAAATGTGCTGCAATACTTTTGATTTACGATTCTCGTCCTTTGTCGTCTTTCTATGTTCTGCCATCCATGGTGGCTAGAAGGACACAAACTACAAAAAATAATGGAAGCAAATAAAAGGTTCCGAAAGATAAAAAGGAAATGGAAGCAACAGTTTGAAAGAATCCACTAGCTTGTGGTTGAAGTCCGCACGGCAAAATCAGTTAAGAAAATGTGCTCTGAACATCACCATTACCATTAAGTTCTTATTTCCATAAGAAGAATAACATCTCTTTTCCAGAAAAATCCTATTACAGTAGTATTTCTTTGGGATGCCCAATTTGCATCTCAAATATGGATGAATAATTAGATCAACTGTTTTGGGTTGTCTCAGGAAAACAGTATTTCATTTTGGAAAATTCTAATCTTGCAACAAAAACAAAAAGTTATATAAGGCATTCATCTTGAATGATGTGGCAATTATACTTTTGAAATTAAGCCATTTTGATGAATGTTTCTTTTTTTTTTTCTTGCTGTAGGCTGTTCAGATCTTCAACCGACTACTTCATTTAGCTCATATATGGCCAATGTCCACATGCACTAAATAAACTTTATACATTGCATAAATCATACCTGGCTTGGGGAGTGGATATGGATCAAACTTGATACTTATGCTTTAACATCCAGGTCTTCAACTGACTACTCCATCAAGCTGGTACATGGTCACTATCCATACGAATCATATAAAACTCATATATTGCATTAATCATGGCTAGCTTGGAGAGTGGGGATGGATCAAATTTGAGACTTTATATTTTAGCATGTGGATCAGCTGACCATTGGCTGACACCCTGTGATTATTTTGATGAATGTTTTGTTTCAATGCGAAAGGTAATAATTCAGTGACATCATTGTGATTATTTTGATGAATGTTTTGTTTCAATGTGAAAGATAATAATTAGTGACATCATTCTCTAGAAAAATTGTGTATATATATTTATACTTTTGTGTAGCACTACTCTCCAAGGTCATGGTCCAATAACTTTAGGTTCTTCATCCAGAAAAATGGTATTGGGCCTTTGCCCTCTTTGTCCCAAAGCACTAACAAGGTGAGGACAGGGACTTCTGAGATTTCATTGTTCATATTCAAAGTCATGTACAAAGTTTTAGGTTTATGATTCCAATCACAGAGAACAGAGGAACATGGAATGTGAGAGCATTTTGAACCCAACATGGATTTTGAGTCCAACCTTGGATGCATAATTGTGGGTTGAATCTTCAATAAAGTTTGATCCTTCAATAACCTTGGAGTAGTGATCGATCTGTGTAGTTGTTAGATCCTTCGTTAACTTTGGAGTGGTCTCTGCAGTTATTAAGATCTATTTTTTGGAAGCTAGAAGATCCGCATAGTACTCTGTGAGCCAGCCATCAATGATCTTAACCTCGCTCTTTCGTTGCATGGTTAACCAATGCGGATCACTTTCCGTTGCCGGAAGAATATCCAAGCAATGGAATCCTGCAAAAATAACATGGTTGAAGTCATATTTCGCAGAATCTTCGTACATAATGACGATGTATATGCTTACATGTATCTATTATTCATTATAAAGATTGATAAGCTAAGTACGTACCATTAACAGTGTAAACTGTGCGAATAGTATCTGACAAGTCCTCCAACACCCTACAATTATTTATAAGAATAAAATCGAACTTAGATCAACTCGGTAGATATCTTTCAAAAAAATTTCTTTGAATTTTTTTTTTTCATTTTAGATAAAAAAAATGAACATCTTTCTCATTTACCCTCCACTGCTGTAAGGATCTTTCAGGCAGTTGGAGAAAATGATGTTGCTACCAAACCTGTGGAGAATCAATTTTATATCCTGCAAATCAAACGCAGCATTGGAAAATATTTAAGTGATGATCAAAATTAGCACTGATTATAGATTTGTGTTCAAAATACTAATTAAATAGAGATTAACCAAAAGGTCTTGCGTGCCCTCCATAGTTGGTTGTGATCCAATGAGGCCGAGGGGCCACACCATACGATCTTTCGCAGTCCTGAATGAAGCCGCTTAGATTGAAAGGTTCTGGTAGGAACATAGAGCCATGGCCACCATAGCCAACGGGCATCACCTTCTCACTATATGTCTGAACATTAGCCATCTTCAGTTAGACAATAATACCACACACAGCCACAATTATGAATTTTTATGCTCGAAAATTTTACCTTGTTCGGACGTATAAATACATAAACTTACTTGCCAACCCCACCCTATACTAGTTTCATCAGGATAATTGTACTCATTGGTATCATAGCATGACTTGTTGCCTTAACCGGCAATGATGCCTGTGAATATCCGGCTGAGAATATCAGTTCCTTCACTTGCTCCATCAATGCCGCCACTGACCAAAGTAACTGGCGGATCATTATATTGAGCTGCAGCGGCACATATTGAATATAAATAGTGCTTGCGATCAGAAGAATTGTTCAAGTGCCTGAAGAAGGACAGGAACTGGATAAATAAAGAGTTATATATCAAATAAATTTCATGGAAGCGGACAGTACTGAAATGTGGACTATGCTATATATTTACGCGCATGTCTTGAATCTTTTACTCAGGATTGAGGGACCATTGGGCTTGGAAGCGATTTTATCAATTTCAGACCGTGATTGTCGTATTGTTTCGTAGCAACTCTCGCTAGCTTCCTAAAACATCCCATGGTTAGTTTTTGAGCAGTGGGTTAGTGTGTTCACAAGAAAAAACTTGTTAAAGTTTGATTTTTCAGATTACTTTGAAATCCTTGCTAACGATTTCGTAGTATTCATCTTGCGGAGGAGATGTCAGAAAAGTAGAGGATAGGAGCTGATGAGGCCAGAGCTCCAACAGCAATGTGGGGATACTTCAGCCGGAACCATGCAGCTAGCACTGTAAGGTACATTATGAGATTTAAAAAATAAAATGTCAACATATAAGTTTAGGGTTAATTATACTAACATATTTTGAACGAGGACTTAATATCACTTAATCGTTCAATTAAAACAAAGAAAAGACAGATTGACAATTTTATCCTTTGTAGTCAAAAGCAATATAAGTTATATTTTTCGCCAATAACGGTGAGTCTTAACATACCAAATCTATTAGCACCCATCAACACACCCAAACCAATTATATTTTTACATATCGCCCATTTGATGAAGTAACGGTGAGCCTTCTTTCCTTTCTTCTATAACTCCATCAATGATATATACATACACTTAAATATTATATATAATTTATTTATGTTCGCTTGTTAAAAAATGGCTATTTCTGTTTTATATGCATTTTTATAGGAGAAGGTCATTTTCAGTATTGGTGGTCATGTGCAAGTCATATTAATAAATTTTATTTATTTTTTGTAATAGATTAGGGTGAATTTGATATAAAAGAAAAATTAAGGGACGTAAGTGTATTATTTTTTAGTCGAGAGGGATTAAGAGATACTGAACCTTAATTGAGGTGGTGGTAATGCAATTAACCCTCTTAAGTTATTCAACAAAGGTTGTGGTAACTTACTTCCTCCATAAGATCCTCCAACAACGATAACAGGAGAATTCTGGACAGAGAGTTTTTACTTCACGTATAAAATCATCTCTGCATAATCTGCAATAGCCTGAGCAGAGTTGAAATAACCATGAGTGCTCTCATTTTTCATGGCTTCTTCCATTGTTCCAAATGGAATAGACTTTCCAAAGAACCGATGCTGATGAGAAAAAGAAAAAAAGAAAAAAAAGGTTTTCAAAGTCTTGATCATCCACAAGATATTGGAGCTTCGATACTTACATTCATTCATATATACACAATATTCCATCAAAATTCATGTACCTCTATATAAACTAGGAGAGATTTGAAATGAGGGGCGTTATCAGAGAGAAATCCAATGAAATCTGTGTTGGAAAACCAGATTTAAAAGACACGAAATATCAAATCATAAATATGGAAAGATTCGCATATAAATATTTTAGCAATACATAATTGAACAGAAATAAGAAAACGCAAACCAGTCGGGGCTCGTGTTTCACACGATGTCCTTAAATCGAATTAGCCCCTCACTGTCGGTGCTTGAGTTATTGGGCTTTCGATTCCCAGGATACAACGGTTTATCGGCGTTGGAGGCAGCATGACCTCGTTCACCTGGCAAACTCGACTGTGTTGTACACTCTCTCTACAAAACGATTGGGAAACAAGGACGAAGTAGACAAGATGCTTGAGATCGAATACTCTACACCAAGAGAAATGACCCTTATATATATGACATGGATACACATGAAAAGCCACCAACATTCATGGGGTATTATGGAATTGAATATGCAAGTTACATTCTTTCATGTTCTAGCACATGGTGAAATCCAAAAGTCACACTCTTTCATCTTCTAGCACATGGTGAAACTCCAAAAACCCCATTTTTTCATATTCTGACACATGGTAAAACTCCAAAAGCCATTTTCATTCACACATGGTGAAACTCCAAAGGCCATTTGCATTCACACATTTCCAACAATCCCCCACATGAATGAAAGTGGCTAGAGTACAAAGCTGACCCGACAAGAGAGAGTACAACGGATAATTCCCACCTCAAGATAGGTAGCTTTTGGCTTTGAACCTTCTCTAGTGAAAACTTATCGGATTTACTGGCTGACCAGTGAACATAATGTCTTGAACTGTTCTGCCGTTTATGTAAACCAAGACAACAAGCCTCATGCAAGAACTTCTCCTTACACAGTTCGATTCTCATGGTTGTGTTCGTTTTGGCCCTGAACACCGCCTGGTTTCATGAGTGTTTTTTTAAGAGATTTCATCCTTATAAATCTCTTTTGAAGCGGCCCCACTTCACACTCACATAGGTGACCTCTTGTCTAAGAGTATCCTGCTATGCTTTGCTTGGCCTTCCAAGACACAAGAATCATTAAAAGCAAAGCTTAACCTTCGCACTGCAGGCATCACTATATCACAAGCATGGGTAGTAGTGATGTTTGCTCCAAGTTAAACACAACTCAGTTATCCCTTTGAACCTAAATCTTGGGATCTCCAATCAATTAGGTTGGGTTTACCATTGGTGTAACTTGTATTTCATAGGCTTTAATCCCATTCCTCTCGACGTCTTGTCAACTAACTCTCTGTTTAATGCTTTGGTTAGCAGATCAACAATATTATCCTTAGACTTCACATAGTCTATCGTGATAACCCCATTTGAGAGTAGTTGCCAAATGGTTTTATGTCTACGACGAATGTGTCTAGACTTACCATTATACATATTGCTCTGTGCCCTTCCAATTGCCCATTGACTATCACAATGGATGCAAATCGCTGGCACAAGCCTTGACCATCTCGGTATATTTTTCAAAAACTGGCGAAGCCATTCAGCTTCTCCACTAGTTGAATCTAAAGCTATAAATTCAGATTCCACACCCCCACACTTTTAAGAATTTGTAGGAAAGCTTTCGACCTTTCCACAATTCATAAGGGGTCTTGTCAGTTTTCTTGTGAGGTTCCTTGTTCAAAAGGTAATTCGCAGAAAGAATCGCGTCCCCCCACAAGTTCTGAGCTAGCCTAGAACTTATCAACATGGAATTTATCATTTCTTTTAGAGTTCAATTCTTTCGTTCAGCAACTCCATTTTGCAAAGGCGTATATGGTGCGGTAGTTTCATGAATGATACCATGTTCAGCACAGAACTTACCGAAAGGCGCCTCATATTCGCCGCCTTTATCACTTCGGATCACCTTAACCTTTCTGCTGAGTTGATTCTCAACTTTAGTCTTATAGCGTGTGAACGCTTCGATAACCTCATCCTTACTTTTAAGCAAATAGACATGGCAATATCTCGTGCTATCGTCCACAAAAGTAATAAAATATTTATTACCCCTATGTGTTTGAACAAATTTCAAATCACATACAGAAGATTGACGTGTAAGTATTTGAGTACACAAATACCTTAAAAGGCTTGCTCAACAACCTCTCGATAATAAGCAGTTCAGAAGAAGCATAAAAAACTCTCAGAAACGGACAGTACCGAAAGGACCATTACTACCCAACTCATATAAAATAAAAAATACAACAAAATTATATCAACGCCACGGATCCAAAACTTATTTGAATAGTGAGGACAAAGATGACTACTAAAATATTCTGGTTTATCAAATCACGGATCCAAAGTTATTTGTACAGTGAGGAGAAAGATAACTATTAAAATATTCTGGTTTATCAAAAAGGTAATTCGGTTTAAGATTGTTGGAAAACCAGATTTAAAGGACACAAAATATCAAATCATAAACATGGAAAGATTCGCATATAAATATTTTAGCAATACATAATTGAACAGAAATAAGAAAACGCAAACCAGTCGGGGCTCGTGTTTCACACGATGTCCTTAAATCGAATTAGCCCCTCACTGTCAGTGCTTGAGTTATTGGGCTTTCGATTCCCAAGATACAGCGACTTCTCGGCGTTGGAGGTAGTACGACCTCGTTCACCTGGCGAACTCGACTGTGTTGTACACTCTCTCTACAAAACGATTGGGAAACAAGGACGAAGTAGACAAGATGCTTGAGATCGAATACTCTACACCAAGAGGAATAACCCTTATTTATATGACATGGATACACATGAAAAGCCACCAACATTCATGGGGTATTATGGAATTGAATATGCAAGTTACATTCTTTCATGTTCTAACACATGGTGAAATCCAAAAGTCACACTCTTTCATCTTCTAGCACATGGTGAAACTCCAAAAACCCCATTCTTTTATCTTCTAGCACATGGTAAAACTCCAAAAGCCATTTTCATTCACACATGATGGAACTCCAAAGGCCATTTGCATTCACACATTTCCAACAATCTGCACCATCATCTCCTAACGGTGCCTCATCGCCAAGATAAACGATTGGAGCGCTTTCGATTGCACCGCCCCAATACTTAGAATTAATCACATATCTTTGTTTGAATTTAGCATAGCTTCCAGGCCTGTCGTTGAAGTGATCAAGTGTTTGGTTGTAAAAAAAGGTTTTGTAGTCCTCTAAAGCATATTCTCTTTCTGCTAGTGATCGGGAAACAAAGTCCTCCCAAACAGGTGCTAACTTCGTGTCTGCAGAGCCTCTAGCTCTAAGGGTTGTTTCGCTGAGGACACCAAGCCTTGGAATACTTTGTGGTGATGCAGAAACAGAGGCGAAGAGGATTAGAAGAGACAGAGGAAGCCATTGTACTGAAAACACAAGCGAGTTCATGGGTAGATTTCAGTCTGAGCCCCCAACTTTGTTACAAGTACGTACCCACTTATGTACAAGAACCTATTTGCCAAGCTATCATAGATGCCGAATCCCAGATTTGGATCCTCCATTCCATCCATCAATAGACTAGATGAGGCTCATTGAGATGACTTACCAAAACTATGTTATTTTTTATTAGTATTATTTGTTTATATATAACCATAAAATTAATTATTTTTAAATAAGTTTTAAGTCAATTTATATGAATCCTTTATTTTTATTTTTGTTGGTGTGCCAACTGTTAGAGATCAATTTTTTGTAAAATAAATTTAACAAGTGGATTTAAATAACTTAGCTAACAGTGTAAGGTTTTTTGTAATGTCACACCTAGCCAAAGTTATGTAATTCCAAAAGTCAAATTCTATACACAGGTAAAATTGAAATACTAAAATGTTACAATGAAATAAAATTAAAAATCAGAATAACACAAAGTTCATTATAAAAGGTAGGCTATTCAAAATATTTTACAGTGGCTATTCAAAATAAAACTACTGTAATTAAAAAAAAAAATCCAGAACTTCCTTAAAAGGACACGTGGCTAGCTAGAAGACTACAAATTTAATTTTTGATGCATTGACCTGACAAAGTACAAAACATATTTTTGGTTTTGAAATAAAATAAATAAATAACTAAAAAACTAATGTTAAAGGAATCAAATTAATCGCTCAATACATGAGATCACGCTCTGTACATGCACGTGCTTGAACAGTTCCTATTGTTTGAAAATAAAATACAACAAACAATTTAAAGTCTTCTGTAACTTGGCCGGTTATCAAACAATGGTCTTTGTGTTGTTTTAATAAAAAGCAATGCTTGTCAGATTAAAGAAACCAAAAAAAAAAAAAAAAATGAGGTGCAAAACATGGATACATTAGACGTGGGGTGATGTGCTAACCACCCACATCGCCATCACTCACATCATTATCACCCACATCTCTCGAGCTCTCTAAACGTTTGGCTATAAAAACTCAGGCTAGAGACTAGACGAAAGGGGGAGGAAAAAAAAAAGAGAAAAAAGTTACAGAGAAAAAAAAAAAGAAGGGGAAGGAGAGAAAAACAAAAGAAGATAGAGGGACAGAGAACGAAAAAGAAAGCAAATAGTACCAAAATCAGGGAGAAATCAAAAAAAGAAGAAAGATTATATGATCTGGAAAAAAAAACCAGTAAGAAAGAAAACTCTTACTTGTTCAGGTATAATACTTTTCTTCCTTTTCTTTCTGACAAAAGAAAAAATCCTTCTTCTCTCTTCTTCTTTTAGAGTCTACATCTTCTGTTCTTTACTAAATAAATTCTCTCCTTGTTTTTCTTTTTTAAAATTGTTCTCTAAGTCTTTTATTTTGTATGGAAGTCAATGTGAGTGGTTGAGTTGATCTCAAATCCTAAACATACTAAAAGTCAGTTTTTTTTAAAAAAAAAAAAAGGGATAGAGTTATCTAAGACAGCCTCTTGAAAATCTTAGATAGATTTTTATATAAAATATATCTTTTATATACATATATATTATTTTATATCTTTAAGTTCAAAGTTTAAATTCTTGAACTTTTATCCCTTCCTGGCCTCAAAATTCAAATTTAAAATTTTGGTTCATTAAATGACGGCTTGCATGCTCTCGAAATTCAAGCCTCTAAGGCTCCATGACGGTTTGTACGTCCTCAATTTTTAGCCTCTATGGCTTTATAACAATCCTCGTGCCCTCAAAATTTAAGTCTTTCCGACTCCATTGATGGTTCACACGCTCTCAAAATTTCAAACCTCTAAAGGCTTCACGACGACTTTTTGTGCCATCAACTTCACGCTTTAATGGCTCCATGACGGCTTATATGCCCTCAAATTTAAGCCTTTAAAGGCTCAGATCAACATACATGCCCAATTTCAATTTTTTTTTTTAATTTGCCTAGATGGTAAAATTTTGGGACAAAAGACCTTGGGCTTTTCATTTTAAATTCGCAGGCCTATAAAATGGTTAGATTCTTCGTCTTTAAAAGCCTAATTCTTTGTTATCCAAGGCTTTAAAATTTTAGGACCACTAAGTGGTCCAATTCCAAAGCACCGTTAAAAAATCTGCTATGACATGCCCAATACAGTTTGACTTGATAAGTTTCAAAATAAATTGATCTTTTGGGCCTCGTTAAAATTGTGCAGCACAAATGAAGATCTCATTCTTAGACCATTCAAAGGAAAAAATGATTGGACTTGTGGGTTTAAATTCGAAGCCCAATTATAATGGTCAGATTCGTTTGTCAATTAAGGACCCAATTCTTTCAACCCAAGTCTCAGTCATCTTTAAAGGCCCAACTTGTAGTAGATACAAAAGGAAGCGGTAAACCCAAAATATCAAGCCACTATGGTGCTAAATTCACAGCCCAATAAATGCTACTGGAAATATTGGTCTGACTAAAACATAATTTGTTCGGCCCAGTTTTGTGCTTTAAAGACCTTAATATTAAGCCTTTAAAGATCTAAGAATCCTAAAAAAAATTGCAGCCCAATGAGGACCCAGCCTCTAATTTGAAATTCTGTAGCCCATTAAATAAAGGCTAATTTGTGATGCAAATTTAAACCTATAAACCATATATTACACTGTTGCGCCCAGATTTTTCGCACTCGAGGAATACTCACACAAGCAGGAAAAATGTTGTACTCTCTCGTTAGAACTCACCCTCCTAGAAGAATGAGTGCGACTAAGTTTGAATTGAAAATTGGGTTTGAATAAAGGCTTTTGAAAAAAATTTGGAGTCGCCACCTAACTTGATTAAGGTGAGTTAGGTCACCTAGAAACTAAGAATAATCCGGAGACTACACTTAGGGTTTCAGAAAAAGGTTTTGAAAAGATCTCCTCAAGAGAAGGTTTTTAAGAAAAACAAGTTGTTTGGCAACCTTTGGAAAACATTTAGCCTTTTTTGAAAAATAACTCCGTTTTGGTCTATGAAAACAGTAATCTAGATTCGGAGGTTAGTTACGTGTAGGGAAAACGCACTAAGCCATCATCCTACTCCGCCCTTTCGGTACCTACATGTCAATCTACCCTAGATTCACCTATGAGAGTCTTCGACTAACTATAGTTCAATCCTATCCACCTTGAAAAACAATGTTTAAAAACGAAACAATATGATGCATGATATGCACGTGTAAGAAAAGAGAATTGAAAAATAAATTTGGAAAGAGATTTGGAAAAATATTTGAAAAGGAATTGATTTGGTTTAAAAAGAGATTTAGAAAGATAGATTTGAAATTGAAATTGAAAAGAGATTTGAAGAGAGTTATGGAATTGGAAACTTAAAAAATGTTGTGGAATTGGAGATTGGAAAGAAATTGTGACCGCACCCATGAGGGTGGAATTGAAAGTTTGAAAAGTATTGTGACCGCACCTATGAATGTTGCCTACGTATCCCTTTGGAGGAATCAGGTTAGTCGTAGTTCGGACCAGAGTCCGATTGAAAATAGAAGGTTGGATTTGAAGAAAGAGATTGAATTGGAAATTGAATTTGATTTGAAATTAGAAGAGGTGATTGGAATTTAAAATTTTGGAAAAGATTAGACTTCGATTTGAAAAGATAGAACTTGGAAGAAAGATTTAGACTTATTTTGAAAAGATAGAGGTTTAGGAAACCTAGACTTAGGAAAGATAGGAAATCTAGGAAAGACTTGAGATTTAGAAAGATTTGACTCGAATGTTGGACTTGGAAGATTTGGAAAGATTGGATTTTAGGAAATGTTCGAATTAGGAAAGGTCCAATTTAGGAAAGTTTCGAATTAAGAAAGTTTCATTTTTGGAAAGTTTCGAAATTAGGAAAGTTTTTTAAATAGGGCAGTTTTTGAAAATTAGAAAGTTTCGTTTTAAGAAAGGTTTTGAAATAGGAAAGTATTGAATTTAGAAATGTTTCGAATTAGGAAAGTTTTAAATTTGAAAAGTTTTGAAATTAGAATGTTTTGAAATTTGGAAAGATTTGAAATTTTAGGAAAGCTTAAGATTTAGAAAGTTTTAGAGTTTGAGTTTTAGAAAATCTTGAGATTTAGGAATGGTTTGAGTTTAAGAAAGATTTGAAAACTTAGGTTTGAAAAGTTGAGATTTGGAAAGGGATAGAATTAGGAAAGGTTGAATTAGGGAAGGTTTGGAAACTTAATGTTTAAGGAAAGATTTGAAAGTTATAGGAAATTTAAGATTTAGGAAGGTAGAAGGTTAGGAAGGATTTGAATTAGGAAAGATTTGGATTAGAAAGGGATTGGGTTTTGTTTCTAAAAGGGAAGGTTTGATTTTGTTTCCAAAAACGGAGGATAGGATCTAGTTTCCTAAACGGGGAGATTGGATTTGGTTTCTTAAATGGGAAATTGGATTCAGCATGAATGTGGAAAGATGGAGTTTTGGAAATCCTAGATTTGGAAGACTATAATTTGAGTAGAAAATAGGTTTTGAAAATATGTATAGTTTTGATGTGAAAACAAGAGGTTTTGGAAAGCTAGGTTCGGGGCAAAGTTTGAAAATCATGTTTTTGGAAAGAAAATTAGGGTTTCCTAATGGTTAGCTCTAAGGCTTGACTTGGGCTTTAAGAAAAGAGATTTTTGGAAAGTACGTTTTTGGAAGAGAATCCTAGGGAGAAGTTTTTGGAAAGAGATTTTAAAGAGAAGGAGTTTTTGAAAGGTATGTTTTTGGAAACGAAGATTTTAGAAGGAAAATCCTAGAGGGGAGTTTCTAAAAGAAGGATTTTGGAAAGAGAGTTTTTTAGAAAGATTTTTGAAAGGAAATTGTTGGAGAGAGTTTTTGAAAAGATTTTTAGGAAGCGTTTTTAGACAGTAGATTTTGGGGAGAGGATTTTAGAAAGGAGTTAAAAAAAAATAAAAGCTTCAAAAAATAGATTTCGGAGGGAGTTTTTGAAACAACTTGGGAGAGGAGAGTTTTTCTAGGAAAGAGACCTAGTGAACGTTTTTGGAAAGTGAACTTTGAAGACTGCGTTTTAGAAAGGAGTTGAAAAATGAGATTTTGAAAAATAGATTTTTGTAAAGAGTTTTTAGAAAACAATTTCGGAAATGAGAGTTTTGGGGAAGTATGTTGGAAAAGAGATTTTTAGGAAGAGAGATTTTTGAAAAGAAAACTTTTTGGAAAGTATGAAAACATCTCACTTTCCTAAAGTAATTCTAACCCTAGGACAGCTAGAACCACTTTAGGAAAGCGGTTTAGAAAACAACAAGATTTGCAAATATGGACCATATTTGTCGCTTTTAATGTAACACTTTCCTAAAGCAACCCTAGCCATGGAAAGGCTAAAATCACCCTAGGATTGTGATTTTGAAAACATGTTTTGGAAAAAGGAGATTTTGATGCGATTTTGAAAACAAGTTTGAAAACAATTTTGAAAACGAATTTTGGAAGATGCAAGACCGTGATATGCACAATGCAATTTAGGGTCGTGAACATACAAGGTTAAGGCTTCACCACATAATCAAGGGAGCCGGACCCACGTGGTCTCTGGTTAGACTAGAAGAAAGCCCCCAACACGGTGACTCTCCAATAGCCCAATCCTACACATGGATCGTCAGGAATCCTCTTGTTTCAAGCATGCAAATAAAGGGGGGGAAAGAGATAAGGGATTAAAATAAAGAAAACCCAAGTGGGTTGGAGAGAGAAGAGAGAGGGGGGAAGTGCGGAAATTTAAATGGAGAACCTACCTTGTATCTTGTTTATTTTGTGCGCCTTACTTTCTTCAATCTTTGTCTTTATCTTCGTCTTCAATCTTTAAGAGCCGCCTTCAATCTTCAAACTTTAGATTGCAACTCTTCAAGTCTTCGAAGGAGGGTTGAAGGTTAGTGAATGAGTGTATGGGGGTGTATAGGAGGCTAGGGTTTGGTGTATGGTGATTAGGGTTTGAAAAACCTAGGGAAGCTAGGGTTTAGGAGGTGCTCGAGCTCTGTATATCAAATTATATGATTTTTGGTTTGAGTTTGCAGATCCTCTTCACGCTGAAAGAGGCTCTGTATTTATAGAGGTTGGACAACACTGGCACCTGTTGCAGTGGCACCAGGCTAGAATTTACACTGTGGAGTGGCGCCAGGCCATTTTTTGGCTTGGCGCCACTACTAGTGGCGCCAGCCATTTAGGAAATGTTTAAGGTCGGCAAGCAACGTATCTTTGACTAGATTTGGGCACCTGTACTAGTGACTACCGTGCAATTTTTAGCCTGTCTTCACTAGGAGTGACTCCGAAAAGTCTGGGAATGATTTGAAGGAGCCGGGAATGACCTGGAAGGCTGGAAAAGAGTAGGAACACTTAAAATATTGTCTTGGAGGTATTTGACTTGAGAAATGAGGACAAGATGGGTCGGAAAGGTTGACCAGGCCTTTAGGGGCAAAACAGTCAATCAGACCAAGAAACTGCCGGGACAGACTCGGACTGTCCCGGAAGAAGACTTGGGATTTAGAAACATTATTCAGAATGTTCCAAGAGGTTTCCATTTTGATTCCCAGAGCCGGTGTGGTTGGAAAAGGAGACCGGCCCACCAGGAGCAAAACAGTCATTTTATACTGGGTTTGCCGGAACCAACTTGGAATGATCCGGAAAGATAAGGAAGGTTGAGAATACTATAAAAAGCAATCTCAGGAGATTACCGATTTGATACCCAGAGCCGGTGTGGTCGAAAAAAAGGAGACCGGCCCACCAGGGGCAAAACGGTCATTTTGTACCAGGTTGGCCGGAACTGATTCAAAATGGTCCGGAAAGGTAAAGGAAGGTTGAGAATACTATAAGAAGTAATCTCAAAGGGTTACCGGTTTGATACCCAGAGCCAGTGTGGTTCCCGAGGCATTCGGATGCCTAGGGACAAAATGGTCATCTTAACCAGAAAGTCTCAGAAAAGGTCCAAGGGGTAGTTTGGTCATTTTTTTCACCGACGTGGGCTAACAGACACTGGTGTTGACCTAGGTTTTGAGTGCTTCCGCCACTCCGATGGCGGTCGTCGTGACACAAGGGTTTGTTGGCAATTCCCTATATCGACTTATTTGTGAGTAGTTTCGCTACTCGGACCGTCTCGAGGAATAAACTGTCTCGAGAGAGGGATTGGAAAGGGGACTTACCATCCTTGAAAAGACGTGCCTGGATTGGAACCATCTCGAGGAATAAACTGTCTCGAGAGAAGGATTGGAAAGGGGACTTACCGTCTTCGAAAAGGCATGCCTGGATTGGAACCGTCTTGAGGAATAAACTGTCTCGAGAGTGGGATTAGAAAGGGGTCTTACCATCTTCGAAAAGACGTGCCTGGATTGGAACCGTCTCGAGGAATAAACTGTCTCGAGAGAAGGGTTGGAAAGGAAAGGACAATGCCCCTAAGGGCATTTTGGTCATTTTGCCTCTACTTGGGCCTGGTGGGCCCGCGAAGCGATGGACAGACGGAATTTGAACTTAGAGAGTTGGTTTCAGTTGGAATATGCCCACAATGACTTGAAAACAAGTCTGGACGGAGTGTAGACTGCCGAGCGGTCAAAAATGGGGTGCTTACATACACTTACTGCTTGCCAAATGAAGACCCGAAACTTGAAAAGTTGTTAACGTAAGGTTAAATCCTTGGCAATGCTCCCATTTAATTTGATTGTTGATAAATAAACAAAAATAAAAAATTATTTTTTAGAACTACGATTGACTTGATTCCAGTCCGAACTTGTCCCGACTCAGATACGTAAACAACCCACTTAAATGGGTACAGTCGACACCTTTGTATACCTAAATGTTCAGTTCAATTAAATCATATCAAAATAAATATAAATTTTCTCTTAAAACTACGGTTGCCTTGATTCCAGTCCGGACTTGTCCTGACTCGGATACGTAGGCAACCCACTCAAATGGGTACAATCACAACCTCGTGGACTCACAATGTTCACTTAAATTAAATCAAACAAAAATTAAATATTATATTCTTTAGAACTACGATTGAGTTGATTCCAATCCGAACTTGTCCCGACTAAAATACGTAGGCAACCCACTCAGATAGGCACAATCATAACCTTTATGAACCCAAATATTCACTAAAAGTAAATTTGTTACAAAAATCCAATTCAATTCTATTAGGTTGGAATCAAAGGGTGTTCCCTTGAAACAAGGGACTGTAATTAAAAAATACATTATATTTTGAATGGGTCCGACCTACACTTTAAGAACTCATGTGATATATTATTATATGAGTGAAATTATGTTAAGTGTTTGTTCAATTAAATATTACTTGTTACTATTTTTGCTTAACATAGTTTTTGGCACGCCCAGTGGGACGCATTCTCCCTTTCATCTCCAACTTAAAGATTAATTATTTGGTGTTACATTTGCAAGAATTTCAATGGCACCAAAGATTGTGATCTACTTTCACAAGATCCAAGCAGCAGCACATGGAGCTACTAAACAAGGTGGTTACCGCACAACTTTTACACTTGACCGCCCATCCTTGGCCATCACCCAAGTTGCTTCCAAATTCACTCCAATCTTGGCCGCTCCGAAATCCGTCAAAAAGGAGTGCACAAAAGCAACTCCAGTAATGGTATCCAAGGTCATTTCAAAGAAGCGCAAGACTTCACACAAGAAATTTGGGAAAGCCCTTGCAAAGAAATTGGTTAAAGTTGAAACCGTTGCTATCAAGACAGAGCCAAAAGTTGAAGCTCAATTACTTCCAAACCAAATTTGGATTTGGTCAATCCTAATTGAGTTGCCTTCTACAATGTCTATAGTGGCAACATCGATTCAAGAAGGCAAGAAAATGCTCAAGCCTTCTCCGAAGGTAGAGGTGGCAAAGACTCCTAAGAGAATTAAAGTTCTATCACAGCCTAAGAATGTTGAGCACTTTACAGTATCAGCTAAAGGAGCAAAAACTTTCAAACTCTCTAAGGGCTCTACTTCGACTATCATAGAGAACAGCAAAAAAGGTAAAAGGTTAAAGAACAAAAAGGGATTAAAATATAAAGAACAGATACCTCAAATCCCTAATACTCCAGAGGCAGCTCTGTATCTGCTTTCTGCTTTTAGTGCCGAGAAGTCTAAAGGTGCTAAGTCAAAAAAGGAGAAAGAGAAATGGGCCTTCTTTTTAGGTTTTCTACTAGCAAAGGAAATGCAGCATGTAAATGAGGTACCCTTTATACCGGCAAATAATACAATGCCCTACAATGGTCCAGTTACTCGATCAAGGGCACAAGTTATGCCAAAATCCACTCTCGAAGAGTCAATCACTTCAAAGAAATCGCATAATCAAAATCAACCAACTATGACATTTGAAGAATCATCAACGTCAAGTGGAGCAGAAAGTCCAAGGAAGTCAATAAGCTCAGTAGCAAGTTGCTAGAATCCTCTCTATGGAGATTCAGAATCTCTATTTGAGGAAGACGATTTTCCAATCGAGTTGATTTCTAAATTTCACAAGGTGACAATTGAAGAAGAATCCCAATGTACAAATATGCCTGTGCTCATGACTGGTACAACCAGCTTTGAAGAACAAGTACAGGAAATGCAACGAAAATTGGCTAAAAAAGATGTTGAAATTGCTGCTTTGGCTGCACAAGTGCCTACTCAAGCAAGTACGTTAGCACAGGAACATGTGCACCCTCCTGAGCAAGCTCAAACATCGGCAGCACCAGTAGTGCAAGCTAATCTGAGAAGATTGATAGCTGAGGGGAATAGAGATTTTCAAGCATCTATGACTCCTCCAATAGTTGGATATCGTAGGCCATACCCTACTCATTATGATGCCATCCCATTCCCTCCTGGTTATCAAAAACCCCACTTTGAGCAATTTGATGGAATCAATGGGTCACTGCAAGAACATTTGGCCCATTTTTATTCTGCCAGTGGGGAGTCAGCTCAATCAGGCGCCTTATTAATTAGGCAATTTGTACAATCCTTCAAGGATCAGTGTTCACCTGGTACACACAGTTACAACCAGGTTCTATTCTTACTTGGGATGACATGCAAAGAGCATTCTTGGCTCAATTTGTAAGTTCAAAGAAGAAAGTATTCATCATAGATCTAACAGACGCTAGACAAAAGTCAAATGAAAGTGTAAATGATTTCATGACAAGATGGAGAAGTTTGAACCTTCAATGTTCAGAGAAGTTAACTGAACAGTCTGCTGTACAGATGTTTTATAACAACTTGTTACTAGAAATAGCAACATTTGTGGGTACTGCAGAACCCCAAACATTTGACGCACTCGTCTCAAAAGCCAGCAATGTTAAAAGACAAATTGCTTGACAAAAGAGTGTGACTCAAAAACCAAAAACTTCAAATGAAAGAAAGACTAAAAGTACTAAGAAGCCAACGAAGAAAGGAGAATCAATGGCTACATTTGTTAATACCAAAGAAAACAACAATGGTATAAACAAAGAACAGGCAAAAAGACCTTCTTTGAAAGAAAGAAAAGAGGTGAATTACAGTTTCCATGATGATGACGTGGAAGCTATCTTCAAGCAGTTGATGAAAGAAAAGGCTATAAAGTTACCTGAACCAAAGAGACCTTCCAAAGTTGACAAAATTGATGATCCAAAGTGTTGCCCTTATCACAGAATTATTAGTCATCCACTCAAAGAATATTACGTTTTGAAAAACGTCAATCAAGCAATGATTAAAAATGGGGAACTTGATATTGAAGAGTCTTCTCCTTCTAAGGAAGTTGCTGCAACTTCAAACACTATATCTTTGGTTAAGGATGACAAAGATAATTCTTTTCCTACAGTTTCACTACCTGAGGGGGCAATTCGAGTAGCATTTCAAGTTGATGGTGAAATATCATATGCTTATGCTTATCCTAACATGCCTCCTGCGGGCAATCTTGGGATACCTACATTTTATGAAGTCATGACAGAACCTAACCTGAATGTTTGGAACGATACTTCGGGGTTAGAAGTTGAAAGTGTTGATGAATGGCAAACATGTATCAGCAAAAGGACAAGGAAGATGCTGCTAGCCGCCGCAAAATCTTCAAAGCGCTCATATGTGGTGGTTGAAAGGCAAAAACCAACAGGGCGAAAGTCAATAAAAAAGAACAAAAAGAAGAAGTCTTCAAAGAAAGTCAAACTTCCTGTTAAGGAAAAAAAACATTCAATCTACTAGAGTACGAGTAACACTTTCTGAGTATTTACCAGCTGAAATTTTAAAGATGAAAGCACTGAAGAGAATGAACAAGTTGCTCAAAGCTACATGGTGGAAATTGACGAGAATGATACTCTAAATCAAGAAGCAGATGAAATAACCTTGCGCTCTGGTTGACGTCTTCCATCACCACAAAAGCAGCAACAGAAAAAGTCTCCTTCTTCTTTAGAGTCATCAAAATCTGATTTACCCACAACTAAAAAAGTAGGAGAGTCTCCTAAGATACATGCAAAGCCTTGTTCACGGAATGCATTACTACCAGTTAAATATGATGTCTTAGCACATCTTAAGCATATTCCTTCTCTTCTAAGTGTTTATGATGCCTTACAATTATCAAAGGAGCTTAGAAAGGCATTAATTCAAGCTTTAATCAGCCCTAATCTCTATGTCGATGATGTCAATTCATTACCAATGAAAGAACTTTGTGCTGAATGTATGGCTTGCATCACTTTTACTGATAGTGATTCACACCTTGGGTCAGAGCATCACAATTGTCCTCTTTATGTCTTTGGGACTATTGAAGATATTTTGATTACCCAAATCATGCTTGACTGTGGATCTGCAGTAAATTTGTTGCCTTTAAAGATACTATGGTTGATAGGCATGTCAATTCGCCAGTTATCACCATCAAATTTGACCATCCAAGGGTTCAACCAAATGGGACAAAAAGCATTGGGCACTATTGAACTACAAATGCAATTTGATGAGTTGCATACATCGACATTGTTTCATGTTATTCATGCAGATACCTCATATAATGCTTTGTTAGGCCGTCCCTGGATTCATGTGAACAAAATTCTTCCTTTAACACTCCACTAGTGTTTCAAGTTTGTGATACAAGAAAATGGTAAGCTAGTTGTAAAGAAGATCATTTTTTATTCTAACCCTTTTGGCATTGAAGAGGTAAATTATGCTGATGCAAAGTTTTATACAATCAAGTCTCCAACTCCTTCTTGTGCAAATGAGATTAAAAAGGAAAAGAGAAAGGAAGATTTTGAGTCTGCAGCTTTACTGTTTTCATCAAAAATCAAAAGTGTCCAAATCAAAGTGGACTCCTCAAAAAGAAGAGAAAGAAGTTCAGCTTCAAAAGTGTCTAAGTCAAAATTTATTTTGAAATGTATAGTAAAGAATCAACAACAATTAGAGCAGGTGGCCATGATGTTTGCTCAAGATACTTCAGCTCAAGAGACAATGGCAACATTAACTACAAGTTACACTTATCCTCTTCGGAAAATAAATCAATCAATTCCAGAAAGTTTGGTGATTACAACCACATTCGAGGAGGATGGGAGTTATGATAGGTGTGTTATCTATCAGAAGAAGACATTAATGCTCACATCAGCATCTTCAATTGGTCCATCAAAATTGAAGCCCAAGAAGAAGAAGTTTTTCTCCAAACAAGAAAATAGGAATGTCTTTGTTCGTCAAGAAAATGACATGCTCAAAGCTGTTTTTTCTGAGCCTACAATTTTCACAAACCAAGTGAAGGCAATGTTTGTGGGTGATAATGATGAAATCAAGTCGCGAGTTTCAGTCTTTGAAAGACTTCAAGGTTTTTCGAGTTGAAAGACTTCAAGGTTTTTAGAGTTCTAAACCTCTAAAATTCAAAAAGAACAAGAAGTGGAAATTAAAAAAGAAAATGCAAACAGATGTCAAGCCCAATTTCATTGTGAAGGCTGACAAAGAAGATAAAGTTGATGAAAACATAGAGGAGATTGCACAAGCTAATTGTGTATCTTTTGAAGAAAATATGCCAGAAGACTCCCCTAGTCAAGAACAGGATGTTCATCCTATACAAAATGAGTTGCTAGAGAACCAACATGTCAATGAAAATACTACAGAAGTGAAAGAGATTGTTATCCCCTCTACAATTAGTATTTCAATTGAACCTCATCCAAGAAAAGATACAAGTAACCCAATTGAAGAAGAAAAGTCATCAATCAATTCTTTACTCCAATTGTGGAATTGCATAAACTCCTGGGAGCTTAGAAAGGAAGAAATTCAAGATGTTGGATATACTTTAGATACCGAGGTTGTAAAGTACTCTCGAAATTGGGTAAGGTATCAAAGTCATGCACGAAGGCTTACAGGGTACCAGTAAGATGATGAACTATGGTTCCAACCTGGTAGACATCCTAAAATATGGAATTTCTTTGATCATGATAAAGATGATTTTTTGTACAATCCCAGAAGTCCATCCAACAACTCTCCATTACGAACATATGATGGGAAAAGTATAGGCAGTGACCACTATTGCTACAATGACATCATGTCATATGATGAAAATCTAAAAAAGATTGCATAAGTTAATTGTGTCTCCATTGAGGAACACCCATCAACAGACTCTTCTACTCAAGAGAAAGACAACAGTTCAATGGATGAAGATTCCCCTGAATTTATTGAGATAATTTAACCTGCACCACCTCAGATAGAATATGGTGGCCAGGCCACTGTTGATGAACTCAAATAAATTAACTTCGGAACTGTTAAAGATCCTAAGCTTATATTTGTCAGTTCTCTTCTCTCCGAAAAAGAATTAACTACCTATCGAAGTCTTCTTTGGGAATATCGAGATGTATTTGCTTGGGGATATCAAGAAATGCCAAGATTAGATCCTAAAGTTGCAGTCCATTAATTATCCATCTCAAAAGAAAAACTCCCTGTAAGGCAAGCTCAATGTCGTTTTCGACCAGAGCTAATAGTGCAAATAGAAGATGAGGTTGAAAAATTGATAACTGCCGATTTTATCTGAGAAGTTCAATATCCAACTTGGCTTGCAAATATTGTGCTAGTTAAAAAGAAAAGTAGACAAGTTTGTATATGCATAGATTTCAGAGATCTATACTACGCATGTCCAAAAGATGAATTCCCGCTCCCAATCACCGAGTTGTTAGTAGATGCAACTACTGGATTTGGTGCTTTATCCTTTATGGATGGGTTCACAGGATATAATCAAATAAAAATGGCACCTGAAGATGAAGAGCTTACTGCCTTCCGCACTCCTAAAGGGATATTTTGTTATACAGTAATGCCTTTTGGATTGAAAAAAGCGGGAGCCACTTATTAGCAAGCCATGACAGTTGTCTTTAAGGACATGCTCCACAATACACTTGAATGTTATGTGGATGATTTGGTTGTTAAAACCAAAAAAAGAGCTCAACATCTAAACGATTTGAGAAGAGTATTCGAAAGACTTCGAAAATACCAACTCAAAATGAACCCCTTGAAGTGTGCATTCGGGGTAACATCTGGAAAATTTCTTAGTTTTGTTGTCAAACACTGAGGAATTGAAATTGATCTCACAAAAATCAAAGCAATTTTGGAAATGCCTCCTCCTCGTAACTTGCGTCAATTACGTGGACTTCAAGGACGATTGGCTTACATAAGGAAGTTCATCTCAAATTTATCAGGATGGTGTCAACCTTTTACCAGATTGATGAAAAAAGATGTTCCTTTTGTTTGGGATCAAAGTAATCAAAATGCTTTTAATAGCCTCAAGGAATATTTGACAAAACCTCCAATTTTAATGGCTCCAATCAAAGGATGAGCAATAATTCTATATATTGCAGCTCTTGAACGCTCTTTGGGGGCATTACTTGTCCAAAATAATGACAGCAATAAACAAAATACTTTGTACTACATCAGTCGAACACTTGTCGAGGCAGAGCATAATTATTCTCCTATTGAAAAAATTTGCTTGGCATTAATCTTTGATGTCCAAAAGCTAAGGCATTATTTGCTTGCGCATCCCGTTACATTAATTTCAAGAGCTGATCCATTGAAATATTTGATGTCTAAACCATTCTTGTCTGGTAGACTAGCCAAGTGGTCCTTTCTATTGACAGAGTTTGACATTACTTTTATGCCTCAAAAAGCAATAAAAGGTCAGGTACTTGCTGATTTTCTTGCAGCACATCCAGTGCCCGATAACATGCAATTACCAGATGACTTCCCTAATGAAGAAGTGTTGACAGTTGTGGTTTCATCATGGCAATTGTTCTTCGATAGGGCATCAAGAAGGAAAGGAGAGGGGGCAGGCATTGTTTTTGTGACTCCTTTCGGGGGTTTAATTTCCATATTCATTCTCTCTTTTGGCATTATGCTCCAATAATGTGGCAGAGTATGAAGCCCTAACCATTGGTCTAGAAATAGCATTGGAAATGCAAATTGACTATTTACAAGTGTATGGTGATTCTTAATTGATCATTAAACAATTAAACGGCGAGTATGAAGGCATAAATGAGAATTTGATATCTTATCACCAAAGAGCAAAATATCTAGTCTCTCAATTTTAAGAGATTCATATTGATCATGTGCCCAAGTCAGAAAATGATAAAGCTGATGCATTGGCTAATTTGGCAGCATCTTTGACTTTACCCGAACAAAGGGATATACAAATCACAGTCGGGGAACGTCATCTGCTACCCTCAGCACTCGATCGCATTGATGAAAGAGAAATTACAAATGCAGTAAGCGTTTGTGAAATTAAAGAAGATCCAGATTGGCGTCAACCATTCATTGATTATTTCTTACATGGAAAATTGCCAATTGACCCAAAGAAAAGAGTTGATCTTCGACGACGAGCTCTTTAATTTGCATATTTGAATGACACTTTGTATAGAAGGTTGTCGCGCCCAGATTTTTCGCACTCGAGGAATACTCACACAAGCGGGAAAAATGTTGTACTCTCTCGTTAGAACTCACCCTCCTAGAAGAATGAGTGCGACTAGGTTTGAATTGAAAAATTGATTTGAATAAAAGGCTTTTGAAAAAGATTCGGAGTCACCACCTAACTTGATTAAGATGAGTTAGGTCAGCTAAAAACTAAGAATAATCCGAAGACTACACTTAGGGTTTTTGGAAAACAATTTTGAAAATATCTCCTCAAGAGAGGGTTTTTAAGAAAAATAGGTTGTTTGGCAACCTTTGGAAAACATTTAGCCCTTTTTTTGAAAAATAACTCCTTTTGGTCTTTGAAAACAATGATTCTAAGTTCGGAGGTTGGTTACGTGTAGGGAAGACGCACTAAGCTATCACCCTACCCCGCCCTTTCGGTACCTACATGTCAATCTACCCTAGATTCACCTATGAGAGTCTTCAACTAACTAATGTTCAACCCTATTCACTTTAGAAAAACAATGTTTGAAAACTAATTTAGCATGATGCATGATATGCAAGCAATAGAAAAGAATTGAAAAATAGATTTAAAAAGAGATTGCTTTGATTTGAAAATATACTTGAAAAGATGGAATTGAAATTGGAAAGTTTAAAAATTGAGAGTAGAAATTAGAAAATAGAAATTTGAAAATGGAATTTTGAAAATTGATTGAAATTTGAGATTTGGAAAGATTTTGAAAACTGCACCCATGAGGGTGGAATTGAAAGTTTGAAAAGTATTATGACCGCACCTATGAAGGTTGCCTACGTATCCCTTTGGGAGAATCAGGTCAGTCGTAGTTCGGACCAGAGTCCGATTGAAAATAGAAGAGTGGATTGAAGAAGGAACTTGAATTGGACGTTGAATTTTATTTGATATTAGAAAAGGAAATTTAAAATTGGAATTGAGAGGATTGGACTTGCTTTGGAAAGATTGATTTTGGAAAAACTTGGTTTTAGGAAGAAGGAGGTTTAGGAAACCTAGACTTAAGATTAAGAAAGATTGGATTGGAATGTTGGATTTGGAAGATTTGGAAAGATTTGGAAACTTGGAATTTAGGAAATATTTGGATTAGGAAAGTTTCGAATTAGGAAAATGTTATCTTTGGAAAGTTTCATTTTTGGAAAGTTTTAGATTTAGGAAAGTTTCAACTTAGGAAAGTTTTGAATTAGGAAAGTTTTCAAATTAGAAGAGTTTCGAGTTTAGAAATGTTTGAAAAAAAGGAAGTTTTGATTTTGGAAAGTTTTGAAAACAAGGAAGTTTTGAAAATAAGAAAGTTTCGTTTTTGGAAAGGTTTGAAAAAAGGGAAGTTTTCAACTTAGGAAATGTTTGAATTAAGAAAAAGAAAGTTTTGAGTTTAGAAAGTTTTAAATTAAGAGAGTTTTGAGTTTAGAAAAGTCTTAGATTTGGAAAGATGTTGAAGTTTTGGGAAAGTTTAGAGTTTAGAAAGATTTGGGTTTAGAAAGATTTAACTTAAGAAAGTTTTGAATTTAGGAAGCTTAGAATTTTAGAAAGATTTGAAATTTGGAAAGTTTAGGATTTAGAAAGTTTTAGAATTTAGAAAGATTTAAGATTTTAGAAAATTTTAGAGTTTTAGAAAATCTTGAAAATTAAGAAAGGTTTGAATTTAGGAAAGGTTTAAAAGCTTGAATGTGGAAAGTTAAGATTTGGAAAGGGGGTTGAATTAGGAAAGGGTTGAATTAAGAAAGATTTTTATGTTCAAGTTTTTGGAAACTTAAGGTTTAGGAAAGTGGAAGTTTAGGATGGATAAAAAGTCGGATTAGGAAAGGTTTGGGATTTGTTTCCAAAAACGGAGGATTGGATCTAGTTCCTAAACGGGGAAATTGGATTTGGTTTCTTAAAGAGAAGATAGGATTTGACAAGGATTTGGAAAGGAGATTCTAAAAACCCTAGATTTGAAAAATCATAGTTTTGATATAGAAAAGAGGATTTGGAAACGTGTATAATTTGGACGTGAAAACAAGAGATTTTGAAAACCTATATTTGGGGCAAAGTTTGAAAATCATGTTTTTGGAAAGAAAATTAGGATTTCTTAATTGTGGGCTCTAAGGCTTGACTTGGGCTCTAAGAAAAGAGTTTTTAGAAAATGCGTTTTTGGAAACGAAGGTTTTCTAGAAGGGAATCCTAGGGAGGAACTTTTGGAAAGTGAATTTGAAGAGGGAGTTTTTGGAAAAAGATTTTAAAGAGAAGGAGTTTCGGAAAGTGCGTTTTTAAAAACGTAGATTTTGGAAAGAAGATCCTAGAGGAGAGTTTCTAGAAGAAAAATTTTGGGAAGAGGGTTTTTGGAAAGAGTTGTGGGGAACGTTTTTAGAAAGTGATTTTGAAGAAAAGATTTTGGAGAGGAGTTGAAAAAGAGAGTTTTGAAACACAAATTTTGGGAAGGGAGTTTTTTAAAACAATTTTGAAGAGGGAGTTTTAGGAAAGTATGTTGGAAAAGAGATTTTTAGGAAAAGATTTTTAAAGAGAGTTTTTAGAAGGTGTAAAAACATCTCACTTTCCTAAAGCAATTCTAACCATAAGAAGGCTAGAACCACTTTAGGAAAGCGGTTTTAAAAACAACAAGATTTGAAAATATAGACCAAAAGGTCACTTTTAATATAACACTTTCCTAAAGCAACCCTAGCCGTGGAAAGGCTAGAATCACCCTAGAATTGTGGTTTTGAAAACAAGTTTTTGAAAAAGAGATTTTGATGCAATTTTGAAAACAAGTTTGAAAACGATTTTTGAAAACAACTTTTTGAAAACGAATTTTGGAAGATGCAAGACTATGATATGCACAATGCAATTTGGGGTCGTGAACATACAAGGTTAAGGCTTCACCACATAATCAAGGGGGCCGGACCCACGTGGTCTTTGGTTAGACTAGAAGAAAGCCCCCGACACAGTGACTCTCCAATAGTCCAATCCTACACATGGATCGAGAATCCCCTTGTTTCAAGCATGCAAAGAAAGGGCGGGAAAGAGATGGGGAATTAAAATAGAAAAAACCCAAGTGGGTTGGAGAGAGAAGAGAGAGGGGGGGAATGCGGAAATTTAAATAGGGAGCCTACCTTGTATCTTGTTATTTGCGCGCCGTGCGGTCTTCGGTCTTTGGTCTTTGTCTTGATTTTCACCTTCAGTCTTCAAGGGTTGTCTTCAAGCTTTGGATGGCAACTCTTCAAGTCTTCGAAGGGTGGTTGAAGGCTAGTGTATGAGTGTATAGGAGGCTAAGGTTTGTGTATAGTGGCTAGGGTTTAGTGTAAGATGGCTAGGGTTTGGAGAACCTAAGGAAACTAGGGTTTTTGGAGGTGCTCGAGCTCTGTATATCGAGTTGTGTGATTTCTAGGTTAAGTTTGCAGACCCTTTTCATGTTGAACAAGGCTCTGTATTTATAGAGGGAAGATAAACCTGGCGCCTGTTGCAGTGGCGCCTGTTGTAGTGGCGCCTGTTGCAGGCCAATTAGGAAAGATTTAAGGTCGGCAAGCAACGTATCTTTGACTAGATTTGGGCGCCTATACTAGTGACTACCATGCAATTTTTAGGCTGGCTTCACTAGAAGTGACTCTGGAAAGTCCGGAAATGATTTGGAGAAGCCGAAAATAACCTGGAAGGCCGGAAAGGAGCAAGAACACTTAAAATAGTGTCCTGCAGGTATTTGACTTGAAAAGTGAGGACAAAAATGTATCGAAGAGGTTGACCGGGCCGTTATGGGTAAAACGGTCAATCGGACCGGACAACTGCCGGGACGGACTCGGACTGTCCTGGAAAAAGACTTGGGATCTGAAAACATTATTTAGAATGTTCCCAGAGGTTTCCGGTTTGATTCCCAGAGCCGGCGTGGTCGGAAAAGGAGATCGGCCCACTAGGGGCAAAACGGTCATTTTGTACTAGGTTTGTCGGAACTGACTCGGAATGATCCGGAAAGGTAAAGGAAGGTTGAGAATACTATAAAAAGTATTCTCGGGACATTACCGGTTTGATACTCAAAGCCGGTATGGTCGAAGAAGGAGACTGGTCCTCTTGGGGGAAAACGGTCATTTTGTACCGGGTTGGCCGGAACTGACTCGGAATGATCCGAAAAGAGAAGGGGAGGTTGAGAACACTATAAAAATTATTCTCAAGAGGTTACCGGTTTGATACCCAGAGCCGGTATGGTCGAAGAAGGAGACCGGCCCTCGAGGGGCAAAACGGTCATTTTGTATCGGGTTGGCCGGAACTGACTCGGAATGATCCGGAAAGGTTAAAAAAGGTTGAGAATACTATAAAAAGTATTCTCAGGAGGTTACCGGTTTGATACCCAGAGTCGGTATGGTTCCCGGGGCATTCGGATGCCTAGGGGCAAAATGGTCATCTTGACCGAAAAGTCTCGGAAAAGGTCCTAAGGGTAGTCTGGTCATTTTTCACCAAAGTGAGATAACAGACACTAGTGTTGACCTGGGTTTTGAGTGTTTCCGCCACTCTCACGGTGTGAGTATTCCGCTACTCGGACGGAGTCGGTGATTTGTGAGTATTTCCGCTACTCGGACGGGATTGATGATTTGTGAGTATTTCCGCTACTCTAACGGTTCTGTGAGTATTTCCGCTAATCTAAAGGTTCTGTGAGTATTTCCGCTACTCTAACGGTTCTGTGAGTACTTCCGCTACTCTAACGGTTCTGTGAGTATTTCCGCTACTCTAACGGTTTTAGCTACTCTAACGAGTAGTTTTGCTACTCGGACCGTCTCGAGGAATAAACTATCTCGAGAGAGGGACTGGAAAGGGGTCTTACCGTCTCCGAAGAGACGTGCCTGGATTGAAACCGTCTCGAGGAATAAACTGTCTCGAGAGAGGGATTAGAAAGGGGTCTTACCGTCTCCGAAGAGACGTGCCTGGGTTTTGAGTGTTTCCGCCACTCTAACGGTTTTGTGAGTATTTCCGCTACTCTAACGGTTTTGTGAGTGTTTCCGCCACTCTAATGGTTTTGTGAGTAGTTTTGCTACTCGGACCGTCTCAAGGAATAAACTGTCTCGAGAGAGGGATTGGAATTGGAATAAGAAAGGACAATGCCCCTAAGGGCATTTTGGTCATTTTGCCTCTATTTGGGCCTGACAGGCCCGCGAAGCGATGGAAAGACGGAATTTGGACCTAGAGGATTGGTTTCGATTGGAATATGTCCACAATGACTTGAAAACAAGTCTGGACGGAGTGTAGACTACCGAGCGGTCAAAAATGGGGTGCTTACAAAGGTCTTTCGAAGGAATCCTTCTAAGGTGTTTATCAAAAGAAGAAGCTGCTCAAGCCCTTCATGAAACTCATAGTGAAACTTATGGTGCACACCAAGCTAGCCCTAAACTTGCCGGGCAATTAAAAAGGTTAGGTTACTACTGGCCAACCATCGTTCAAGATTCAATGAAGTTTGCCAAAACATGTAAGGTGGGCCAACTTCACGGAGATTTCATACATCAACCTCCGCAACCACTTCATCCTTCTATGTTATCATGGCCCTTCGAAACTCAGGGTCTAGATGTTATGGGTCCTTTCAAACCCTCATCTTCATGTTCTCATCAATATATATTGGCCGGGACTGACTATTTTTCAAAATGGGTTAAAGCAGTACCACTAAAAGAAGTGAGGGCTATTGATGTCGCAAATTTCATTAGGAATCACATAATATATCGTTATGGAATTCCTTCAAAAATCATTTCAGACAATGCGTTCTATTTCAAAAGTGTAGTAATCACAAAGTTGACTGAAAAATTCAAGTTTCAACATGGACATTCTGCAAGTTATAATCCATCTTCGAATGGTCAAGCAGAAGCTTTCAACAAAGTGCTTAGTAAAATCCTTAAAAAGATGGTCTCAAAGAATAAAAGAAACTGGCATGAACATCTTCCTGAACCTTTATGGGCATACAGAACAACTGTCCAAACATCTACTGGTTGCACACCATACAGCCTTGTTTATGGTTCAGAGGTTGTACTTCCATTAGAAGTGCAATTGCCATCCCTCATAATTGTTACTCAACTCATAAATCCAGATGATAATGCTAAAATTAGATTAGCAGAGCTTGAGGCACTTAACAAGAGAAGCCTTAATGCCCAGCAAAGACTTGAAATCTACCAAGCCCAAGTGGACGGTTCTTTTAACAAGAAGGTCAAATACCGATCTTTTTCGGTGGGTGATTTGGTTTTAACAGTGAAATGGCCAGTTGTCATTACAAGAAGAATGAAAGGAAAATTTGAAGCAAAATGGGAAGGGCCATATGTGATCACTAAAGTTTTTCCCAAAAGAGCATACGAACTTTCAGATTCAGAAGGCAAATGTATTTATTCCTGTGTTAATAGAAAATTCATTAAGAAGTTCTATGCTTAAGAGAAAAAGAAGAAGCTCCTTGTCATACGAGCCTAAACTGCATGATGCCTCTCAAGCTCCTTGTCACACGAGCCTAAACTGCATAATGCCTCCTAAGCTCCTTGTCGCACAAGCCTAAACTGCATGATGCCTCTCAAGCTCCTTGTCGCATGAGCCTAAACTGCATGATGCCTCCTAAGCTCCTTGTTGCATGAGCCTAAACTGTATGATGCCTCTCAAGCTCCTTGTCACATAAGCCTAAATTGCATGATACTTCCTATGCTCCTCGTTGCACAAGCCTAAATTGCATGATACTCTTGTCTCATATGAGTTTAAACTGTGAGGGGCTGCACACCAAAAAAAAAAAATTCATTAAACTACGGATGACTTGATTCCAATCCGGATTTTATTCGCGATTTGGATATGTAGGCAGCTTGAAATTTTATTTTAAGTTCAGTCATTTTAACAAAAAAATATATGTTTTGCAAAGTTGAACTACATTTTGACTTGATTCCAATCCAGACTTTGTTCCCGATTCGGATATGTAGGCAGCTTGGAATTTTTATTTCAAGTTCAGTCATTATTTCAAAACAAAAAATGTTTTGCACAGGCTGAACTACATTTTGACTTGATTCCAATATGGACTTTGTTCCTGATTCTGATATGTAGGCAGCTTGGAATTTTTATTTCAAGTTCAGTCATTATTTCAAAACAAAAAATGTTTTCCACAAGTTGAACTACATTTTGACTTGATTCCAATCCCGATTTTGTTCCCGATTCGGATATGTAGGCAGTTTGGAATTTTTATTTCAAGTTCAGTCATTATTTCAAAACAAAAAATGTTTTCTACAAGTTGAACTACATTCTGACCTGATTCCAATCCAGACTTTGTTCCCAATTCGGATATGTAGGCAGCTTGGAATTTTTATTTCAAGTTCAGTCATTATTTCAAAACAAAAAATGTTTTCCACAAGTTGAACTATATTTTGACTTGATTCCAATCCGGACTTTGTTCCCGATTCAGATATGTAGGCAGCTTAAGATTTTATTTCAAGTTCAGTCATTTTAACAAAAAATATATGTTTTCCAAAGTTGAACTACATTTTGACTTGATTCCAATCCGGACTTTGTTCCTGATTTGGATATGTAGGCAGCTTGAAATTTTTATTTCAAGTTCAGTTTTTATTTCAAAAAAAAAAAGAAAAAAAAAGGTTTCCAAAACTGAGCTAAGTAAGACTTGATCCCTTACAGCTCAAAATATTATTGTTTTGTCAATGATGTGTCAAATTGTGAAATTGATGAAATTTTCACATTCCAAATCAACATTAAATAAAATAGAACAATTGAACTAGTAAAAACAGAAGTTCTAATAAACATGAATAAAAAAAATAACTATTCATTCTTTTGTAAAAAATAAATTCAAAGAGTCACGGATATTGTGAACAACCACTTTGTGAGCTTCAAATGATTGCATCTTCTCTTTTCTAGCTTCCACAAGAGCTTTTTGGAGATTTGCCTCAATTGTTCTTTGCTTCTCAAGTAAAGATTGCAATTGGATAATTTCATCTTGAACTTCTGTCTTGTCAGTTTCCAATTGACTTCTCAAAACTTTGATTTTAGCTTTCTCATCCAAAATTTGTACTTCCTTGTCTCGAAGAATTTCTGATTTCTTCAAAGCATCAGTCAGGTCTGACTTCAATTTCTATTGGATATCCAAACAACCCTCATGATATTCTGTTAAAATCTTGATCTGACTAATGTCAATCTTCTCCAAAGTGTTACCATCTTGAGTTATGGTTTCGGACAAATCAAATAGTTGTCTGACTTTGCTAGCAAACCAATCAACTTCATCTTTCCCAGGAGCAGATTCAACAATGTTCTTATGGATCACATTTAATGATTTCATGATTCTAGGACGAAGCTCCAATAAAGCTTTTGGTGATGAAGTAGAAGATAGTTGTGCAGCTATTTGTTTCATAACGCTAATAACAAGGTCCCTTACCAACGTATCAGTCTCATCTCCATCATTTGTCATAAACTTTCTTGAAAGCTCTGGCAATGAAAAAGTTGTCTCAGTTAGCTTTTCAAAATTAGAATCTTCTAGCAATTCAGATTTATCTATAGATGATTTTGCAATCTCAAGAGGCTGATCATAGGACATATCTGCTATGGGGTTATCATCACCTTCATAGTCAACCTATTCAACCTCCATTGTAGATTCATCTTCAGGGACACTTATTTGTGAGGAAGTTTCAATCTTTTCATCATTACCAATATGAAAGTCTTTAAAAGAAGTCTTAGGCTCGAAATTATCAGATTTATTTGAATCATCAAATTTGTTGTAACGCGCTTTTTTGTAATCCTTATCACTAGATGAATCATCTTTGTCACTCGAAAAACTCTCTACATGAGCTCAAACTTTGGCCTTCTTACCATCATGACAATTCTTACTTAAACTCACATCACGCTTCTCTGTAGTTGTGTCAAGCTTTGGAGTAACCGCATCAAGTCTCGAAGCACTAATATCAATTTCAAAAAGTTTCACAGCTCCTTGTACGCGCTTTGGAACATCATTGATATTCTGAATGATAAAAATCCGGTCTGTCTTGTTCACCTTCTTCTTAGTCAAAGTTGTTTGAACCTTATGCACAAAGGGCTCTAAATAAGAAATAGAACTTTGCACCCACCAAGAACAGCACCACCATGAGCAAGAACCTATGCGACGCATGCGGGGAATGTAAAAGAGTGCATGAGTACTATGACGAAATAGTAAAGCATGTGCCATAGCCGAACGTTCAATACCACAAATGCCTTTTTGAACAACGGCAAAATTAAGATCATTTGCTGGAACACTTTGATCAAACCCAAATTGACGAGCAAACCTATTTGGGTAGTAAGGTTCGACCCACATCTTAAGACCAACTCGAATAGGTATATCAGTAGAGCAAATGCTCATCAAAAATTCAAATTGATCAACAAAAAGACTCCCATCATCCATGTGTTGAGCATCTTTAAGTTGTTCAAAAGGGTTTGGAGAATACCTCACATGTTGTTCCGCCTTGAAAATTACTCTTGCTTGACATATATGGAATGACTTTGCAATAATTCCTAAATATCTAGCAAGTAATGGATAGTATTTAAGAAAATCTTTCATCTGCCTGCCATTATAAAGGTCTGAAAAATGTTCTCCCGACCAACCAATTAAATAATGAATTGGAAAAGCTAAGCCAACTGAACTAGGTCCTTTGGGACATTTGAAAATTTCACCAAGTTTACGGTATATAAAGCCGGCCACTGTTGGTGCAAATGAAACTTTCCTTCCATGTGCCATCAAAGATGCCATAACAAAAGTTTAAGATCTCAGTATATAACCTTTGTATGGAAATAGAAGGCTATTAAAAAGGGGGAAAGAATGAAAACGTTAAAATAAGTTTTCAGTCATAAAATATAAATATTTAAAATAAATAATAATAAAAATACCTGCTAAGCCAAAGAGCCAAGAAAGCAGTCAAGTTTGTAGTTTCAGATATCTTTAATGGCATGTCTAAAATTTTCTGGCCATGCTTGGGAATTTTAGAGAATCTAAACTCACCATATGGCCCATAAGTTGCATCCCCTCGATAAAGTAATCTATCCAGTGTGACCATGTCACATTTGAAACTCCAAGGTGAATACACAATTTTGTGTGAATCAGCAATAATTTAGAAACGGTTGAAAAATAGATTTCCTTTCTATTTTCATCTATCTTCAATAACTGTTCATTGTTAGGTATAAACTCCTCGTAAGGAATTCTAGAAATCGGAAGACCTCTAATAACCTTCAAATCGTGAAATGATATACTGATCTCACCGCCACCTTGGTGAAAAGTATTAGTTAAAGGACTCCAAAGTTCAATAAATACTTTTATAACACCAGGGGTAATGTGATAAGGATATCGAGATACGACTACTGCACCATAAATGCCTGCTTGATCAAGAATATCCTTGTAATTCCTCATAATCAATTCAGTCCATTCCATAAGAAACAATTGATAATTAGCACAGGCAGGAAATAAATAATCACGTTCCCAAGGAGTCTTATTCTTTAAAAATTTGTGCAAAATAGGATAAAAATTCGGCTCAACCATAAAATTTTTGTCTCCATGAGCTTCATTGTTCACTGGAACCAATGTCAATGCATCAAACTGAGGACCACAATTTCTGTAAACTTTTACAACACCTTCATCATTTTTTGGATCAAATTCCAAAATCTCAGTTGGTAATTTATCATTAGGAGTCCAATTAACTTGATTTTCAGAAGGTAGTTGAATCAGAATATCACTGATAGGAACTGATCTTTGATAATAGGGGCTATCTACATATTCATTTCCATCCTCATTAATTGCTCGTTGCAAACCAATATCACCGTATGCATCCATTTCTATCAAATAATAAAGGAATAAAATCATTATAATATGATTTTAATAAATTGGTATCAAGCCAGAAATTTTTCAAATTGGACATTAATCCATAAATTAGGCATCAAGCTAGAATTTTTTTTTTTAAAATAGGGCATCAACCTAGAATTTTTTTTAATTTGGGCATCAAGCCATAAATTTTCAAATAAGGCATCAGCCCTGAAAGTTTTAAAATTGGACATCAAGCTTGAAAATTTTAAAATTGGGCATCAAGCCTGAAGTTTTCTAATTGGACATTAAGCTTGAAATTTTTTTAATTAGGCATCAAGCCAGAAATTTCAAATTGGGTATCAAACCAATAATTTAGGCTTACAGCCAGAATCAAGAGTGGGCGTAGAGCCAAAGTGAAATAAAATGGTGGGGACCGAGCAAATAACAATCGAGCCATGCACATGTTCATTAAATTAACATCTACATTGCTCGAGGGGGCACTGTTAGAGATCAAATTTTTGTAAAATAAATTTAACAAGTGGATTTAGATAACTTAGCTAACAGTGTAAGGTTTTTTTGTAACATCACACTTAGCCAAAGTTATGTAATTCCAAAAGCCAAATTCCATACACAACCAAAATTAGAATACTAAAATGTTACAATGAAATAAAATTAAAAATCAGAATAACACAAAGTTCATTATGAAAGGTGGGCTATTCAAAATATTTTATAGTGGCTATTCAAAATAGTTCTACTGTAATAAAAAAAAATCCAAAACTTCCTTAAAAGGCCACGTGGCTAGCTAGAAGACTACAAATTTAATTTTTGATGCATTGACCTGACAAAGTACAAAACATATTTTTGGTTTTGAAATAAAATAAATAAATAACTAAAAAACTAATGTTGAAGGAATCAAATTAACCGCTCAAAACGTGAGATCATGATCTGTACATGCACATGCTTGAACAGTTCCTATTGTTTGGAAATAAAATACAACAGACAATTTAAAGTCTTCTGTAACTTGGCCGGTTATCAAACATTGGTCTTTGTGTTGCTTTAATAAAAAGCAATGCTTGTCAGATTAAAGAAACCAAAAAAATAAAAAATAAAAGAAGAGGTGCAAAACGTGGATACATGAGACGTGGGGTGATGTGCTAACCACCCACATCGTCATCACTCACATCATTATCACCCACATCTCTTGATCTTTCTAAACGTTTGGCTATAAAAACTCAAGCTAGAGACCAGATGAAAGGCGGAGGAACAAAAAAAGCGAGAAAAAAGTTACAGAGAAGAAAAAAAAAAAAAAAAAGAAGGGGAAGGAGAGAAAAAAAAAAAAAAAAGAAGATAGAGAGACAGAGAACGAAAAAGAAAACAAATAGTACCACAATCAGAGAGAAATCAAAAGAAAGAAGAAATATTACATAATTTGAAAAAAAAAAAAAAAGAAAGTAAGAAAGAAAGAAAACTCTTACTTATTCAGGTATAATACTTTTCTTCCTTTTCTTTCTGACAAAAGAAAAAATCCTTTTTCTCTCTTCTTCTTTCAAGAGTCTACATCTTCTGTTCTTTACTAAATAAAATTTCTCCTTGTTTTTCTTTTTTAAAATTATTCTCTAAGTCTTTTATTTTGTATGAAAGTCAATGTGAGTGTTTGAGTTGATCTCAAATACTAAACATACTAAAAGTCAGTTTTTTGTTTTAAAAAAAAAAAAAAAAAAGAGATAGAGTAATCTAAGACAGCCTCTTGAAAATCTTAGATAGACTTTTACATAAAATATATCTTTTATATACATATATATTATTTTATATCTTTAAGTTCAAAGTTTAAATTCTTGAACTTTTATCCCTTCCTGGCCTCAAAATTCATATTTAAAATTTTGGTTCATTAAATGACGACCTGCATGCTCTCGAAATTCAAGCCTCTAAGGCTCTATGACGGCTTGTACGCCCTCAATTTTTAGCCTCTATGGCTTCATAACAGTCCTCGTGCCCTCAAAATTTAAGTCTTTCCGACTCCATTGATGGCTCACATGCCCTCAAAATTTCAAACATCTAAAGGCTTCACAACAACTTTTCATGCCGTCAACTTCACTCTTTAATGGCTCCATGACGACTCATATGCCCTCAAATTTAAGCCTTTAAAGGCTCCGATCAACATACATGCCCAATTTCAATTTTTTTTTAATTTGCCCAAATGGTAAAATTTTGGGACAAAAGACCTTGGGCTTTCATTTTAAATTCGCAGGCCTATAAAATGGTCAGATTCTTCGTCTTTAAAAGCCTAATCCTCTATTATCCAAGGCTTTAAAATTTTAGGACCGCTAAGTGGTCCAATTCCAAAGCACCGTTAAAAAATCTGCTATGACATGTCCAATACAGTTTGACTTGATAAGTTTCAAAATAAATCAGTCTTTTGGGCCTCGTTAAAATTGTGCAGCACAAATGAAGATCTCATTCTTGGACCATTCAAAAGAAAAAATGATTGGACTTGTGGGTTTAAATTCGAAGCCCAATTATAATGGTCAGATTCCTTTATCAGTTAAGGACCCAATTCTTTCAACCCAAGTCTCAGTCTTCTTTAAAGGCCCAATTTGCAGTAGGCACAAAAGGAAGCGGTAAACCCAAAATATCAAGCCACTGTGGCACTAAATTCACAGCCCAATAAATGCTACTGGAAATATTGTTCTGACTAAAACATAATTTGTTTGGCCCAGTTTTATACCTTAAAGACATTAATATTAAGCCATTAAAGATCTAAGAATCCTAAAAAAAAAATTGTAGCCCAATGAGGACCCAGCCTCTAATTTTAAATTATGTAGCCCATTAAATAAAGGCTAATTTGTGACACAAATTTAAACCTATAAACCGTATATTACACTTGCTGCTTGCCAAAGGAAGACTCAAAACTTGGAAAGTTGTTAACGTAAGGTTAAATCCTTGGCAGTGCTCCCATTTAATTTGATTGTTGATCAATAAACAAAAATAAAAAATTATTTTTTAGAACTACGATTGACTTGATTCTAGTCCGAACTTGTCCCGACTCGAATACGTAGGCAACCCACTTCAATGGGTACAGTCGACACCTTTGTGAACCTAAATGTTCATTTCAATTAAATCACATCAAAATAAATATAAATTTTCTCTTAGAACTACGGTTGACTTGATTCCAGTCTGGACTTGTCCCGACTCGGATACGTAGGCAACCCACTCAAATGGGTACAGTTACAACCTTGTGGACTCACAATGTTCACTTAAATTAAATCAAACCAAAATTAAATATTATATTCTTTAGAACTACGGTTGACTTGATTCCAGTCCAGACTTGTCCCGACTAGGATACGTAAGTGTAAGAACCCCATTTTTGCCCGCTCGGTAATCTCCGGCTTGACCGAACTCCTTTTCAAAACTCCACAAGCACATTCAAGCCTAAATCAACTTTCAAACCCCTATCCAATCAGTCAACCGCTTCTCGAGCCCGTTGGGCCAAATGGAAGCCTAATAACCAAACTTACCCCTTGGGTCTCCAGACACGTTTTGAAAAAATTTAAAATCTCTCAAAACGATAAGTCCACCCTTCCAGAATGTTACTAATCAGTTGGGTGTATTTTCCACGCCATTCGATCCCATTCCGGTCCCATTCCAGCTAACTTTGGTCAAAATGACCGTTTTGCCCATAAACGTCCTGACACTGCACAAACCCCACCGAACGGTGAAGGACTCTCCCAAAACCATTCTTGAACGACCCAGTATGCTTAACACAACACGCCAAACCATTCCTGACCATTTTCAACCAAACCCGATCAAAATAACCATTTTGCCCTTGACAATCCAAACGCGCTTCGAAACAACACCGGTCCTAGGTTATTAAACGGCGGATCTCGTCATGAACCCCCGTTTAACCTAAGGAAGACCTCACGACACCAAACACCCATGACTCGATAAAAGTTCCCTAGAGCGTCTCACAGACGTTCCGCCTAAATTACCTTTTTCCCCGATTCCTTGGGTTATAATGCATCGTCAAATGACTTGAGAAATGCGTAAACTAAGGACCTCTCGAAAGCTCATTCATAGATCTTTCCATCGATATGGCTCGATCGGATAGACCGCCTCCCGAAGCCCTCCATCGTACAGCATGAAAACTACAACTTTCAGCGACCCCTGGAACGTCTCGTAGACACTCCACCAAGGTTGACTTTTTCTCTAACTCCCTGATTGAAACGCACCGTCAAACGACTTGAGAAATGTGTAAATCTGGAAATTCCCGAAAGTATTTCCAGAGTACTTTCCATCGGGAGGGTCCAATCGAAAAGATCGCTTCTCGAAGGCCTTGATCATGCGATACGAAAACAGCTACTTTCGAACACCCACGGAGCGTATCACAGATGCTCTATAAAATTATCCTTTTATGCATGTTTCCCAAGATAATATCTCACATTTCCAAACACCATTCGAACTATTCGAAAACATAAAAGTTCACCAGAAGCCCTAGGAGAACATCCCGGGTGGTATCGATTCCCTCGAAACCTTCCCAGTTGGCTCAATTATCGAGACAAAGTTTAAACGAACCCTCCTGGTGACGGAGCGTATGCTACATGCACCCAAATTTTGATCAGATCCACCAAATGTCGATCAACTGTTGAGATTTAACTAGTATATTGGGTGCCACGTGGCATTCTCCCAATGGAATAGTACTCGCGCATGTAGGACATGCGCCTGTGTAAAATTTATACAGGCGCATGTAGTACATGTGCCAGTGTCAAAACATTTTGCCTATAAATACCAAACCCCCCCTTGCATATTCAAGCACTGAAAATTGATGTGAAACCTTGCTGAAATCACTCCAGAACCTCGAATCTCCACACATATTCCACTCCTCCAACACTTAGGCTAGATTCCACCACCCTCAAGCCTATACACTTCACTTATAAGGCCTTATACACCATCAAACACTCACTTCCAGCCCTTCAAGCCTTCTTGAAGTCATTCAAGTTCTAATCAAAACATCCATTGAAGACTACAAGTGTTGAAAGCAAAAGGTGGTATTCCTTTTACATTTTTGTCTTTCCCCACTTTTCTCTTCTCCCTCCTAACCTACTTAGGCTATTCTCTATTTTAATCTCCATCTTCAAACCCCCCTTTCTTGCATGCTTAAACCAAGAGGGCTTTTAGATCATGCCTAAAGGAAATCAAGTGAGAGCCGCCGTGTAGGGGGACTTCTCACTAGCCTACTTTAAGATGGTATGGCCTAGGAGCTTTTTTTTATGTGGTGTAGCCTACAAGCCTTGTATGTGATCATAACCCCTTGCATATTACTATTTTGATCATGTCTTGTGTGCTTGATTTCATTTTTATGCTTATCATCATGTTCAACAATGCTTACATTACTCTTAGCTCCGTGTCATTTCCAAGCTCTATATTTCTTTCAAAATTGTTCCAAGAGTTGGCTCCTTGAAGTTTAGGATGGGACTTTAGAAATCATGCCTTAGAAGATCCCCTACTAAACCCCTAACTCTTATTTTGGCATCATGGCATTTTAACTTGCATAAGGATTGTTTTCTAGCTCTCTAATTCCCAAGACTTCCATTCTTTTAAGTATAGTGGTTGGAATGGCCCCATGGAACCCTATCTTGAGTGGTCTTCCTTTTGTTTGGCCATAGGAACCCTCTCTTGATGGAATGGTTTTCTTGGAAAATAGTTTTCAAAATCTTTTCCAAAGATGATTTTAAAAAATGCATTCCCTCCATCTTTGTATTAAAAATGGTGCTTCAAAAAGTTGTCATCATGTTGATTTTTGACCCCTTATACTCTTGTCAAGATAATGGTTATAATGGCCATGAGGAAACCTTCCTTAGAAGGGTCTCCAAACACCAACCATGTAAACCATGTTCTTGGCTAGAGACAAAATTTTCATGGAAATGATCTTCAAAAAGATTACCTACCAAAGTCTATTGCATAACATGTTTTGTTTTTCAAAACTCTTCCCAAAAGTGCATCAAACAACATTTCAAAATCATCTTTCAATTCAACTCTAGGTTAACTTGACCCTAGTTACCTAACCATAGGTTAACTTGACCTTAACTACCAAACTCTAGGTTAACTTGACCCTAGTTACCAAACCCTAGGTTAACTTGACCCTAGTTACCTAACCCTAGGTTAACTTGACCCTAGCTACCTAACCCTAGGTTAACTTGACCCTAGTTACCCAACCCTAGGCTTACTTAATCCTAGTTCACTCACCTTAGGTTAACTTAACCCTAGTTAGTCAACCCTAGTCCATCTTAACTTTAGGTCATCCCTAACCATAGGATAATCCAATCTAGGTTAGTATGCTTCAATGTTCCAACTCATAAACCCTTTTTGAATGATCCTCCAATTTTAAACTATACTCATTACCCACTTTTTCCAAAACCTTCAATCTTCTTGAGATTTCAAGAACCAACTCCAAGATGTTTCCAAAAATATTTTCAAAAGATCACAAACGTAAGGCATCCCTAGCCCCCTTATGGTTAGAGACCCCAAAGAAATGTGACATATCAAGAATAACCTCTAAGGTTGTCCATATTATGATTCCAAACCCTTAGCCATTTCCAAAAACCACTTTCAAAAACTAATTCATTAAAACATTCTAAAGTCATGCCTCAAAGGTTTTCAAAACAAAATTTTAAAAATACTTTCAAGTTCTCTTAAGTCATGCCAAAACATTTTTCCAAAACTCCGTTAAGTTGATCCAAAAACATTTTCAAAACATTCCACCATTCAATTTCAAGTCAAAACTTCCAAGACCATAAAGAGTTTTCAACTTCCAAGACCACAAAGTGTTTTCAACTTCCAAATACCTCAAAGTGTCTTAAAATTTATCAAAGACTCCAAAGTGTCTTCAAACCTTCCAAAGGCCCTAATGCGCCTATTTTCCATCGGGCTCTTGCCCGAACTACGATTGACCTGATTCTCGCCAAATGAGATATGTAGGCAACCTAAAATGGTGCAGTCATAACTTTCATTTCAACTCCAGTCCCTTTTTCAAAAGTTTCTATCAATTCAAGGTTTCTATCTCAAACCCCTTTAAAATTTCCATGTTTTCAAACTTCTTCCCAAAACATTCATCATGCATTATTCATCCGAAAAGTGATGACTAAACCCTATTTCCAAAACTCTAAAAGTGGATACTAAGTGGCCAATGGTAACCGGTTATTCTAGTGAGTGAACAAAAAGGTGATTAGACATGTAGGTACCGAAAGAGCGAGATAGGGTGATGATCTTAGGATATCTTCCCTACACGTAACCAACCCCCGGACCATAGATTTCTATTTTTGAAAGATGAAATGGAGTTATTTTTCAAAAAGAGCTTAAAACTTTCCAAAGGTTGCCAAACAACCTATCTTCTCCAAAACCCTTTCTCAAGGGAGTTTTTTGAAACCTTTTTAAAAAAATCCTAAGTTTAATTTTCAGATTAATGCTTAGTTTTAGGTGACCTAACTCACCGTAATCAAGTTAGGTGGCGACTCCTATTTTTTTAAAAAAGCCATTAATCAAACCAACCTTCAATTCAAACCTAGTCGCACTTATCCTTCTAGGAGGACGAGTTCTAGTGACAGAGTTCCGTGCTTTTGGGTCTCCGAGCCGAAAGGATCTTGGATTTGGACCCAAAAACCGGGGCGCGATAGTAGGCAACCACTCAAATGGATACAGTCACAACCTTGTGGACTCACAATGTTCACTTAAATTAAATCAAACCAAAATTAAATATTATATTATTTAGAACTACAGTTGACTTGATTCCAGTTCGGACTTGTCTCGACTAAGATACATAGGCAACTCACTCAAATGGGTACAGTCATAACCTTTCTAAACCCAAATATTTACTTAAAGTAAATTTGTTACAAAAATCCAATTCAATTCTATTAAGTTGGAATCAAAGGGTGTTCCCTTAAAACAAGGGACTGTAATTAAAAGATACATTATATCTTGAATGGGTCCAACCTACACTTTAAGAACTCATGTGATATATTATTATATGAGTGAAATTAAGTTAAGTGTTCGTTCAATTAAATATTACTTGTTACTATTTTTGCTTTACACCAACACCTCAATCTTTGGAATGAAGAGGATCGTAATTTCCAAATCCTCACGAATTAATTCATGTTGTCTTTCAAACACATTGTTTGAACGGGTCTATTGTTGTATTATACTACCTAATATCTACATCATTCACTCTTTTGTTATACTCTATGGTTGAAATAAATATCTCAATTTCATTAATTAGAGAGTCAACATGTGATTAAAAATTAAAATAAAGGGATGACATGAGACTAATCTAGCAAGGAATCTTCAACCTTCTAAATATTTGATGTTATACCTAAAAAATAATTTTTGTTTTAAAATGATTGATAAAATTTAGAAATTGAATATGAAAATGCAAGAGGCACAATTATAATGCGGTGTTACGAAGTCCGGAACATCACATCAGCATGATGATATTGTGTGCCAAACTAATTAAAAATAAACATTTATTCTTATTTTAGATTGATTGACCTAATTTTTAGGTTAATTGGCCTAATTTTTAGAATAATGAGAATAATAACTTTCCTAATATGTTTATATTTATTACCTATGTAGTTGAGTTGACAAAAACTACATGATGTGTTTGTTTTTAATTAATTGGGCATACCACATCATCATGCTGACATGGTGTTTCAAATATATTTTAGTGTATGAGTATATAAACTTAACAAAAATAAAAAATATAACATGGTTTGGTCACCACGGAGTACATCCACGGCACAAAGCCTACGAGGGTTACATCTTTTCTTATTAATTAGTTTCTTGCATGTTTTTAACTGTCAACCACTCATATATATATGGTGGAAAATACAAGACATGAATTAAACATGTGAAAATATGACATTTTAAATCATGGAGGACTTTATGGTATCAATCACTACAAGAAATTTCAAGATCATAAATCCCACTAATCACTCATTTCATGGATTCTTTAGTTAAAAGATATGATAAACAAGTTGTCGGAATACTCTTCAACATTGATATAATTTTTTTCCCATATTGCTGATTTAGTCTATCTTTCTCCATTGATCTCTAACTTAATAACATGTCAACTTTCCATGAATGAATGAAATGAAGATCTCTATTCCATGCATAGAGTGGACCCAACCCAAATCCCTACATGACAATTATTTAAAATTAGAATTAATGGAACAATGAAAATGTGTGATTGCACTCTAAAAGCGTAATCTTAATCCTTTAATTAATGGTTTGTTAGCCCCAATATGTTTCTTAGAATAGGTTTTTAGTAATAAATTACTCTAAATAGGTTTCTCTGTGCATTGTATGTTTATAGGGCTAAAATGGCAAAACTGGGCCAAAGTGCAGAAAGACCGTTCAGACGATGGTACTACTGTCCAGACGGTGAATTTACCGTCCGGACAGTGCAATTCATCATTTGGACGCTCTTCGGACAACACGAGATACCATCTGGACTCTATGTTAAATGGTGGACTTCCAGAGTCGAGTTTTTACGTCCGAAATCATTTCAAAGTCGTGATTTAGCATCAATTCACCATTCGAACGCTCTTCGGACAACACGGGATACCGTTCGGAAGCTACATCAAACGGTGTACTTCTAGAGTCGAGCTTTTGCATGCGAAGTCATTCTAAAGTCATGATTTAGCATTCAAAGGCCGTCCGGATAGTCAAGCCAATCATCCGGATGGTTAATTCACTGTTTGGATGGTAAATTCCACTATCCGGACCCACTTTGGACGTGCGTCGGATGCTCTTCAGACAGTTGGTACAAAATTTGAATGTAAGCATATCATCAGTCGAAAAAAAGGATATATTTTGAATTAGGTTTAGTTAGAGTTTTTGGGAGTGTGCGGCGGCTGGAGCAAAATTCAAGAAGAATGTTTTTTTGTGTTTGTATTTGTTTTGGATTTTGTAGTTAGGGTTTTGAGAAGAATGTTTGGGATCAAATCTTGCTAGAATTTTGTCTCCATTTGCTTGTTATTTTTCTCATCCTTTCCTTGTAATCTAAACAAGAGTTTTTGTTCAATAATTCTAGATTTATAACTTTAGATGTTAGTTGTTCATCTTTGTAAGATTTCTTCCATGGATTTCTTTAGCTAAGCTCATTGTTTGAGTGCAAATATGAAGATCTACCAAGGAAGGCATGAGAAGTGAAAGGGAAGTTTCTAAATCTCATTGAATATCTATATTTTGTTTATTCTCTACTTTTGGAATTGATTGTTGTAGAAAACTTAGACCTATAAATATGGTTTGATGAACATGTGATTTATTTCTAAGAATCTCTCAAAGGTAATTAAATCTAATTCCAATTAAAAGAGAACCCAAGATTTTAAAGTTAAATATTCCGAATCAAGTATCCATTGGTAGATTCTTGATTTGAGTTAACCCAATTTCCCCCTTCAAATTTCATGCCAAAAAATTGGTAGGTTGGGTTAAATGCATCCAAACTCTTTTTATTCCATTTAAATCTCTAATCATTTTGCTCAAATTTTCATTGGCTTAAATTAATTTAGTGTTAATTGCTTTTATTTGTGGTAGAATTATCAAGTCTATTAAATTGCTATAGTTAGATTTCAATTGTTCAAATTAGTATTTTGTTGCTTTCAATTAATTGCTTAGTTGATAGTAAAAACTAATCTATAAACCCTTAAAGATTTTTGGTTTAATTTTAGTTTTCATAGATTCAATTTGATCCTTATCTTGTAATTTTGATTCTAATAATTCTTAAATTGTGCTTGTTACTATTGCTAGATTTGCACAAATCCCATTGGCGAACACGATAATGGAAATGCCTCCATTTAAACTACAAACGTCTCCGCCGTGTGCGTTGGAAGGAGTGAACCAAGTTTTAGCGCCGTTGCCGGGGATTTGAAGGAACAAGCAAATTGCTGAAAAAATAAAATTAAAATCACAAAAATAAGGTGTGCATTGATCACTCACCTCCGAGGGAAGCATTTACGGCTTTGGCAGGGGTAATTTCTTTAACCTCATTGTGAAAATAGTGCTAGGATTTTTGTTTCTTTGTTTTTGATATTTTTTTTTTTTTTTTTTTGATTAACTAGCTTGCATTGCATCTTACTAGGATTATTAGAAGAGATAGGATAGTATGTGTTGTACTTGCCAATAGGTGATATTATTGAGCACGTGGAGTTGGAGTTTAGAGTTGAAAAGCAGTTATCTCGTATATTGAGAAAAAGCCGTTGTTCGGCATTAATTTTGTTTGTGTATGACGTGCTGACTAAGATTGAGGCATATTGTTTTTGCATTGGATGTGCATGACCCATTGGGCGCAAAATGAACATAGACGTCTATTACGAGTCGACCCACCGGTTAACACTCCTTCCGGAATCTCTTTACTAGTCGACCTAGGATCTATTTCTATGGAAGATCTAAATCAAGAAGATAGGCTACCTAATCTTGTTCATGTTCAACCCAATCTTGTGCCACCAAATCTTAATGCATTGCCTATTCCAACAATAGGTGGAGTGCCACCCATCCTCCTCTAAATTTGACAAATATCATAGGGGGTGATAATATAGAAAGTGGGAGTATCCATGGAGACATGGGGGCACCCCAATTCCGCACTTTGAGAGATTACATGAACCCATCACGGCAAGCGCTGAGTTTATATATTGTTTTTTCACCCCTAGTCGCTACCTTGAACATACGTCCGTGTATGATACAATTGTTTCCTCAATTCCATGGGGTAGATTTGGAAAGGCCTTTTGCCTTTATTAAGGAATTTGAGAATCCGTGTTCGTTAATGATGGACAACTCTTGTCCAAGGAAAATCTTATTTTTCAAACTTTTTCTTTTTTGTTTAAAAGATACAGCTAAGACTTGGTTCAATTCTTTGAGACCACTCTCCATGCACTTTTGGCAAACTATTCAAGGGGTGTTTTTGAAAAATATTTTTTCAAAAAATAGAACGAGGTGTTTTGACGCCAAATCTCACAATTTTCTCCCATGTTGGGAAAATCCTTTTTCCAATGTTAGGAGCATTTTAAAGAGCTCCTAGATTCTTGTCCACATTATGGTTTCACCAATTAGTACTTCATCAACATTTTTTATACTTCTCTTATGCCCCGATTAAAATAATTTGTTGAGACCATGTGCGCGGGAATTTTCATAGATAAGTAACCTCACGAAACTTATTCCTATTTTGACTATCTCACAAATTTGGCTCGTGATTGGGCGACTATCGGAACCCAAAATTTTGAGTGTAAGCCCAACGCACAAGGAGTAAAATACCAATTGAAAGAAGCTGATGATGTGAACCATAGGCTCGCCATTTTGATAAGAAAATTAGAAGCCTTGCAGCTTAAGAAAGTCAATTCAGTGGGGAGCGAAGAGATTAAAGACATGTGTTGTGTTGTATGTGAGACCAAAGAGCACAACACCATGTCGTGCTCAGTCATTCGGGGTATCAAGGAGGCATCGCATGGCCAGGTCAATGTCATTGGCCATTACAATCGAGTAAGGAGAAACCCTTATTTGAATACCTATAACCTAAGATTGAAGGACCATCCGAATTTTAGATGGTGAAATGAGGGGACTTCCAACCCCCAAGCTTACCAAGGAGGGTTTCACAACTCTTAATCTTGTCATGCACCTCCTTCACCATTACAACCACAACAATACCAACCTTCACCGGTTGCATCGTTCCTAACCCAACTAAAGCTATTCCAACCTCCACCTCAAGCTCTATCCAATACATATCAACCCACACATAGAAGGCCTGCTACGCTCAGGATATGACAATTTATTAACACCCAAGTGCAGGTGCAGTGAAGCAATAAATAAAATTCGGTAAGACCAGAGTCGATCCACAGAGAATAGTTATCAAAACATGAAAAGTTAAGTGCTAAAATTCACCAATAGTAAAATATTAGATACCAACTAAGCCGTGCTAGACACTGTAGTGTTACAATGGCTTCAGTTGAAACCTAAACTAACCTATTCGAATTTCACCTTGAATAGCACCAATGAGAATTGGACAATTATTGAGAAAATGGTAACCAAAGTAAAATAATTTAATTTATAAAAATTGATGGTTGTAGAACAAGACTTTAATTAAATTAAATAAAATAAAATAGTCTTCGATCCAATTGATCCAATCACCTGATTCACCCGAAATTCCAACGGAGGTTTTGTAACTCAAATCATTGGCTTCGTCTTGAGCCTTTGATTCAGAAGATTAAACTATTAAAACAAAAATTCAAAAATAATCAAATCTAGAATAAATAAAATTAAAGTCATAGATTCATACTATCGATTTGTGCAATAACTATACCAAACTAAAATTTGTGTATAGAAATTACCAAATTTAGTCAAGAATCTAAGTTTTATCAAAGATCTAGATTTTGATTACCAAGAATTGAAAGATTTTAAAGATAAAACAATGAACACTCAATTACCTCCATTGATATTCTAAGATTCTCAGATGATCTTCACAATTGACTCTAAAAATAAAATTAGTTACTCATAGTATTGATATGAATTAGCTACTCATGGTATTGAATCTCAAAATCTTGAATGGAGAAATTTTTCTTTCTGATTTATTTTTGCATATGATTTTTGATTCTTTGTTCCTTGTTCTTTTCTTTCTTTTCAAAATGTTGATTTTTTATTCTTTTTTTTGTCCTAAGAGAATTGTGTGGTTTTGATTGTTTCATTTTTTTTTATATTTAATTTGCATTAGGATTATAGGATGTGCATGGAATTGATGGGTCATCTTGTTTGCCAGAGGTTGAACAGTTTCTCTCTCTCTACTTTCTCTCTCTTCTACATGCTAGAGAATTGTGTGGTTTTGTTTGTAGTAGTCTTTTTCTCTTTCTTTAGTCAAAATCTCAATACCAAACTGCTTTAGTCTCTTTCAAGTGAATGGGCCTATTTTTGTCTCATTTCACCTTCTTCACCAATTGGGTTTGATCAGTTTTGAACTGGAGTTAACAGCTTTGGCAGTTAGGCTCTTTCATTCATTTTCTCAAATGGTTCTTGGTCCTCTATTTGGTTGCCGTGTAATTGCCTAAAAAATGGGATTTTGAATCTTCCATTTACATGTATGCATGCAATACTGGATAGTATTGTTATTATTTTCTTCTCCAGAGTAGTTACAGAAGTATGGACTAGCAATTATTGCTTGCTCTTTTTTACTTATTTTTTTTCTTTATGTTTTGTTAAATGATTACCTATGTAGTTCGATACCTGCTTTGCAATGTGAATTGAAATTCTATCCAAGTTCAAACTTGTAACTTACAGACTCTCTCTCTCTCTCTCTCTCTCTCTCTCTCTCTCTCTCTCTCTCTCTCTCTCTCTCTCTGTGTGTGAGACACCCAAGTTGGGTTGATTATGTTTGGTTGGTTTAGATGTATTTGTCTATTAATTTTATCCATTTATTTTTTAATCTCTCTCCCAGAGACACCTAAGTTGGGTTGATTATGTTTGGTTGGTTTAAATGTGTTTGTCTATTAATTTTATCCATTTATTTTTTAATGTTTTGTGTACCTTTTTAGTTTCCATTTGAATTTGATTTCTATTTCTCTCTCTCCCTCTGATTTCATAAGTATTGTTTCAACTTTTTTTTTTCCAAGATTATGATACATAAGTAATGGTTTTTGCCTTTGAAGAAAATGAAAGTGTAGCTTCTCAACCTAACGTGTCTCAATCTCCGGCAACACCGACTAATAGTTGTAGCCACGTGCCAATCGATATTGATGATCAATCAATCAGTGAGGTTCCATTGACTCTTGGACCAATGAGTAGGCATAGATCATCTGTGTGGGGAGATTTCATAAGAAAAGAAGTTGATGGCAAGATTAAGTGCCAGTGTAAACATTGTGATAAGTTATTTGTTGGTGGTGCTAAGGCTGGAACTAGCCGTTTGTGTGAACACCTGAAGTGTTGCCCTAGGAAAAAGTTCAATGATCTTCTCCAATGTCTATTGAAAGGCAAGATATCTAAGATTGGTGCTGAGAAATCATTAAAGAATTGGCAATTTGTTCAAGAAACTGGGAGGAAATCTCTGTAATGAATTGTAATGCTTTTGTGTTATTTGCAAAAGTTTGTTTTTGTGTAGCTGTTTGTTTTGTTTTAGGTCTGTCTATCCGTTGGATAGTCTTAAGTTGTTAGGTGGACTTGATTACAAAATAGAATATCATTTACATATTCAAAGTTGATCTTTTTGGATTTGTAGAATTATATTCATCAAATTTTAATGCTGATCTGATGTGGTGAGGGGGTAGTTGTATACTCGATGTTGATGATAGTAAAGGTTTGATCTTCCACTACCCGTGTTTGGGGATTTCTTGCCTTTTTTTATAGTTTGTTTTTATCTACCCTCATTCTCTTTTTTGTTTTCTTTTTTTTCTTGTTTTTTGTGGAAAAAAAAAGTTGGGCTTGGGTTGGAGGCGGAGACGGGGGCGGAGGCAGGGGCGGGGGCTTGGATGGAGGTAGGTTTGTACTCATGGAGGTGGGGATGGATGTCAAAATAGAGGTGAATTTTATAGGTGGAGGCGAGGATGGAAGTGCCATCCCCCGCCCTGCCTTGCCCCTCCCCGGTTCACTACCGTCCCCATAGGTCCAAGTAGCTTGTTTTGTTATAGTCAATGGTGGATGAATATGATGTATGCTGCTTTGTGGGTAAAATTAGGGAAACCTAAAGTCCCCTTCACAATTATTGATGTCTTTTACTCAATTGAAGGTGTTAGAAGAACTAGAGGTTAAGCAAAAGAAATGCTACTCTTGCAGACAAAATCTTATCAGTGGTTGGGTTTGAGGTCTTGATTTCTCCATTTAAGGGTTGTTATTGCTCTTGTTTTTAGTCTTTTGAATATGAACTTGTGAGATTCTCAGATTTTTTTTTTTTTTGTTTTTTGAAAAGGTATTTAGGTGTGGTTGTTACATTGTGGTATTTCTTCCCTGTTTTTACCTATCCTTTGTACTCTAATCTCTTCAATATATTTTGCTGTTTTCAAAAAAAAAAAAAAACAGTTTTTTGCTATCAGTTTTTTTTAAGCCTCTACTTGACGATTACTAAGGGCTCATTCGGTATAATTTTTTTTTAACTTTTTTATTTTGCTTAATTTTTCAATTTTTTTCTGTTATAAACTAAGATTAACAGAAAAGCCAACTGAAAAAAAATTAATTGTTTGGGCTTTATAAACCAAAACAGCCAAACCAAAAAACGTGAAAATAAGCCCTACAAATAGACCCTATATTATTTGCATAACCCATGCCTTCGGGGCCTTTAATTGTATTTTGCTGGGCCACATCTTTAGCGTTTACCATTGTACCACATACATATTCAAAATCACTCTTCACAATTTCTTGTAATTAGCTCCTCTATGCCACATGTGGCACTTCTTAATTGCTCTCATGTGTCCACCTCATCAGCTCTCAAATTTGGTTCAAAGTTCAAACAATGTTAAACTAACTATTTTAAACAATGTTAATCCTGGTAAGCCCAAAATGGTCCAAACATCCAGAATTTTATTAAAAAAAAAAAAAAAAAAGAGAGCGCAACTCCAATTCTCTAATGGGGTAATTACACTTTATTTTATTGTGATTTGAACCGAAATCAAATGATCCTTTGTGGTTTAAAGTGAATACATGATCCTCCTGTGTTTGGATTTATTTGCCAAATGGATAGAAACCGTTAGATTTAACGAAAAATTTCTCACAATGGTATTTTTTTTTTATCATTTTATGTCTCCAAATTAGAATATCAAAAAAATAATTTTGTCCTTTTATGCCAAAATAAAGGGTTGTCTTTTGAGGGGGTTTTTTTTTTAGTTATTTCACAAAATTGTCTTTTTGTTGTTCTAATTTGGAGATATAAAAATAATAAAAATACTCCTATGACATATTTTTCATTAAATCTAATGGCTTTCATGTATTTTGCAGATAAATCTAAACTACTTAGGATCATATGTTCACTTTTAAACCACAAAGTCATCTAATTTTGGCTCAAACTACAAGAGATAAAGTGTATTGTAAGGGAGTAAAGTGTAATTACTCCTTCTATAATCTATACAACTCTGCAGTCATCCTTATCGGATAATAACCGAAAAAAGAAAATGAAAGAGTGATTGCTTATTACAAAAGGTAAAAAATAATGGCTGTGTTTTTAAAAAAAAAAAAAAAAAAAAGCCACTCGCAAGATTGCAGTTGTAGTTGAAGTCCAAAATGGCAAAATACCTGAAGAAAATGATGATATAGGATTTTACGAATAATTTATAAACAAAGAAGAAATTAATCACTGAAATTTTTTGTTGTTCAATTAAAGCGTGGATGAAAAAATAATAAAGTCGGAATGCAAATAAATGGGCAACTAGATCATAAAAGAAGTAGGGAGTGAAATATACTTAGACATTCATACTCAACATATTGATAGGTTGGTGAGTCAACTAGATGTAAACGAGGAAAAGTCCTGTGAGAAAAAAAGTCAAGTTTTTGTCCAAAATAATATCTTTTTTTAAAAAAATATTTTCAATCTAACAATGTTTTCAAATTAATTCCCAAACTAACACTTTCAAAGCCATGTCAGTTGCTATGATAAAACCTTTTGCCATGTCATTTTACAAATATTAAAGAAAACAAAGGTCTAACATACCTATATTAGGATTTGGATCCTCTAGATTTTATGAATTTTGAAATGGAGATTGCTGACACCTCGTTACTGGGAAAATGAACGTACGGAATGGAGCCAACTCACTAGAATGTTTTAAAAGCAAAATCAATAAAATTATTAAACATTTTCAAATTAGCGCCTTCGGTTGCCGTCATCTTGCTTAGGGTTCCTTTGGCACGAGCATATATTAAAAAATATGTCGCAAACATGATCAGTCCTCTTTGTCCTCAATGTAACTCTTATTCATCTTCTGTTGTAGCAGTAATGCACTAGATCAAATATGCCAATCAAGAAGAAAGACAACGGCCATACAAATCATATTAATTTTTTATTTTCTTTTTCCACTACCAGGGCCAACATCAAAGATAAAAGAAATTTTTTTGTTTTCTTGCCCAGTTTTCGCACAACATGCTCCATCTGTAGCTGCCTTCCTTCCTTTTCTAGATGTAATTTTTTCTAAACAAAGCTAAAGCAATCATGATCAGAACAAGTACGGTTTGAAAACTTTTAAAACTTGGGCTTCTTTCGTCGTCGATCCCGAACTAGTTCTTGAAATTGCAGAACTCATTAGATCTCCATTTCATCAAATCTCCTTTCTTCTTCATTCAGTTCACTTTCTCTTTCTTAGTTCCTTCACTTCACCACGCACACATGGCTTCCATCTAGTCACATGCCAGTCACAAAAATCGCAACCATCACCAGTACCTACCAACTCCAAGTTCGACCACGTACCACTCCCTCTAAATCACCATTTCTACTCATTGCTCTCTCTTTATGCTAGAAAATACACTTTCAGGCTTCTTGTTGAATCACCTTCTTAAGCGCTTTGAGCACACTTTCGTTAGGTTAGTAATTTCTTGAAGATATATTTTTTATATATCTGTATTTGTTAGTTTTATTATATTAAGAAATTCTACCGTGGAAATTAACTTTCTATCAAAACAGCAAGTGGCACTTATAGTATTATAACGGGAATTAATTTTAAGAGAGTGTTAAATAAGGAATTATTTTTACCAACAGTTTTATTTTGGCAAAACATCGAAAAAAGTCTATGCAGGTGTAGACTAAAGGTGTCAGATTTCTCTGTACATTTTTAATAGTTGGGATTAAGTATTAATTTCAAAGAAATAAATATCTTAGATCTGGTTGTGTTATTTGTTCATATTTTAGAGATGGAGAGCACAAGAATGGTTTCGAATGATCTAGCTAGGAATATTTTAGGAGTTGTTAGCCAACTTAAACAGAGAAGAAGTTGAACTCGTATATGATAGTTAATGTCATATGATAGGTTAACGTTCATATTATGATATTATTTGTGGAGTGAAATTTTAGGAAGTTGATCTCATGTCTGAGATTCGATATTTATGTCTAAGAAATAAAAAAATCTTCAAATTGGGTTTTAACTGTTCGATATTTTTGAGATGGTGAGTTCAAAGAAATGGATGAAAGATTTTAAGATTTTAGGAATGGTTAAATAAATATGAAATTAATCTCTGAAGTGAGAAATGATGAAAGTAGAAGTGGCGTATGATATTTAATCCTCCCTAAAATTTTTGGCTTGAAATTTTGAGATAGGATCATTCGTTTGCTCAATCAAGGGTGAAAAATAATATCATGAAAGATGTAGGGTGTCAACTACATGGAACTGTCTCGAAGAACTTTTATATCTTTGGAAGTATGGAAAAGGTCTGCAGGCATTAAGATTATAATATGATATGACTATTTTCAAGGATTTGTATTGTTTAGGATATTATAAGTGAATATTTCTGATTTTTTAGGTGTAATAAATGAAAATCTTTGGTTTAAATCATCTAGGATTTTTTAGGAGGGGGTATGCAACTAAACAAAAAAAAACATTTAATCTCTTGGAAGTTGGAAAGAAGAAAAGTAGAAGGGATGAGATGGAGAGTTTGAAGAAAACGGCTATGATATCCCTAAATTTTTGGTTTGAAATATTGAGATAAATGATAATTTGAAATGGGCTACTTGATCATACAAGATGTACGATTTTCTATGTTGTGTAAAATTAGTGCACTGTTTTGACACCTATTCATTGCAAGAAAAATTAGAGGTAAAAATTGGAATGAGAAGTAGGATTCCAATGGCATTCTAATTCCTTCATACTTCTTCGTTCAAAATGAAATAGTCCTCGAGTTTGGATATCTCAAATAAAAAATCGAGCCTTTGCCTATGTTTTGTCAAAAAAACTTATTATTATAATATTAAGTCAAGATGTAATATTTATGAGTAATATTGTACAATCTAAAAAGATAGAAGAGGGAACAAACTATTCAACTAAGAATACACCAGTCTTTTGGCCTGGAAACCCTAAATGGGAGAAAAATTACGTGTTCTCTTTGTCGGATAAAGATCATGCAAATAACTTGTTGTTCAGACGATTACAAGACTCTTTACAATCAAAACCTATCAATTCCTTGATCTAACGATTGTCTGAAACTTGCTCATATCCATGATTTATCATCTTCTTACTTAACCACCATTCAGATCTCCTTAGAATAAATTTCATGCCTTGAACTCTTTCAAGACTTTCAATCTCTTTAATTGAGTTGAAGAAGATTGTTACTAAGACTTGTTTCTCAGCTTTTCAAAGGTGAAAAAATATTCGCTTAAAGAGTTTTAAATGTGGCGACACTAATCCACCATCTAGGAAAGTGTGCTGATACTTAAATAGGTATAAAAATCCTAGCGGCGCGAATCTCGAGATTAACAGTTCCGCATGTCTCGCGACAGCGAGATCCCACAAGGATCTCGTGAGCTCAATTTTCATATTTTGCATGCTCATTGTTTTTGCCATCGACGTCCCACGACATTCCATAAGGATCTCGTGAAATCTTGCCTATTTAGCATGCTTACTGTTTTTTCCCTCAACATCCTGCGAGATCTTGTCTTTCATTCAACACACTGTTTTTGCTATTGAGATTCCTTGAAATCCATCGACATATCTCGAAGTCCATTTATTTACCCAAAATGTATCATACAAGTTTCTCTTAGCACGAGTTTGCATAAATAAGTTTAAAATCCTCTCTGAATGCTTTTCATTGATATCTCAATTCCCCATATTACATCAAACTTAACTTGTCACAAAATTTAACCAATTACATAATTATTACACTCTAAAAAGTGTAATCTAAAGTTCTTAAATAGTTATTGTTAGTCCAAGTAGGTTGTATATATGTTATATTTTAGCATAATAATTGTCTTAATGAGTGATCGTGGGTTTTGTGCAAGAAAATGGGCAAAAATTGGAGCAAAATGGCCAAGTTGTGCAGTTACCATACGTACGGTAGGAGACACCGTACGTACGGTGGTCTAACTGCACGTACAGTATCTCACACCGTACGCACGCCTGCAGCACCAGACCCAATCTTCAGAGAGGGCAGTTTTGCGTACGCCTCAGCGTACGTACGATGGTTCCACCGTACGTACGGTAACCCAAACTGTACGTACGCCTGCAAAGCCAGATCCAAACTTCAGAAGAGACAATTCAGCATATGCCTAACCGTATGTACGGTACGTTCACCGTACGTATGGTGAACAGTACCGTACGTATGGTATCGGCTGTGTCTGCGCCAATTTTGTAGCTATATCACCCAAAAGAGGACGCGATTTTTGTATCTATCATGAAATATAGCTTAGATTTTCTATTAGGATTAGATATAAAGAGAGAAAGTGGGTTAGATAGAGTTTTTTCTTGTATTTTATTACATTTTCTTACACTTTCTTTGTATACAAACATCATTTTCTTCAACAATTAATGAGAAATCTTCAATTCTTCATGTTTTCTTCCATGGAATCAAGTAGCTAGACATCTCTTAGATGTACTTGTGGAAATCTACCAAGGATTTGCATGGGCTTCAATGGAGATATATGAATTGTAATGATTTATCTTATATTTTCTCTAATTCTTGCTTCAATTGAGTTGTACACACATAGAGAACTTAGATTCATAATCTGGGTTGGTAATTGCTATGCACAATCTTCTAATTGGTATAAAAATTGCACAATTGAGGATTTGATTTTAAGATTCTTACAATGAACCAACAATCTACACTCAATTGGACTTGAATTTAAGTGTCTATGGTCGAAATCCTCCGGGTCAAGGCTCCATAGAGTGAACCTTGACTTGAGTTACACAAAACTCCATTGAAGACTTTGTAGAGACTTGGTAGATTGAAGCAATTGCATCCAAGCCCTTCACTAATTGAATTAAAATTTAGTATAATAGTTTTCAATTTCAAACGTAATTAGTCTAGTTTAGCAAATCACAACCTCTCACCAATCAATGATTTTTGGTCTTATTTTTAGTATAGTTCCAATTTGCTAAGCAATTCACTAATTCATCCCATTTGTTGTTTGTTTCGACTTGTGTCACGCCTATATTTGGCTCGATCCTTTGGGAGAACGATACCAGTCCTTACCAGTTTTTACTTCGATCGACACATGTACTCTTGCGGGGAAAGCTCAAAATCAACGTGCATTTGAGAGTGAATCAAGTTTTAGCGCCGTTGCCAGGGATCGAAAGCATAAGGCGAACACCAACAATTACGGATTGGAGAAGTGCTTGGCGAATTGCATATAAAAAATCCAAAAATAGCAAATAAAGAAGAAAAAGAAAACTAAACAGAACAGCAAAATTGCAAACAGGTGGGAGTTGATCACTCACCCTCAACGAAAGCATCTACGGCTTTGGGCCTTGGTAATCTCTTTCTCCTTTGAGGTGTTTAAATTTTTTGTTTCTCTTTGTTTAGTTTGTTTTGTTTGACTTAGGTGTAGTTGCATTGCATTTTGTTAGGACTCCTTGTGAGGAGACATTTAGTGGAGATAGGATAGTATGCTTAACTTGCAAATCGGTGGTATTGCTTTGTATAAAAAGATTGGAGGATCGGTTAGTGAACAAGAGAAAAAGTCGTTGTCCGGCAATGCATGATTATGTATGATGTGCTGTATGACCTGGACGATCTATTATTTGTTGCATTCATCATCGCATGCCACATTTCATTAGGGACATTCATAACCGACTTATGAGGCTTGAGAGTGAGAGTAGTTCATCACCACCCACACTTGGCCTTCCATTAGTTATGGACCTAGGATTTCTTCCAATGGCTAACATGAATGACCAAGGTTTACCCAACGTCTTCCCTCCGAATCTTAATGCCGCACCGAATGCACCCAACCCACAACTCCATTCTAATCTTCAACCCATTCCACCGGAGGTAGATCATAATGTAGGGGGTGACAATGACATGGAAAGAGCGAGCAACCATGGCGACATGGCAGCTCCCTATCAAAGGACCTTACGAGATTACTTGAACCCGCCACGTCAAGCACCAACTTCTTGCATAGTATTCCCGCCACATTACACTTCACTTAACATTCAGCCGGGAAGCATGCAAATGCTCCCCCAATTTCACGGAATGGATTCCGAACAACCGTATGATTTTATAAAAGAGTTTGAGGATGCTTGCTCCCTTATCATGGATAATTCTTGCCCAAGAGAGGTCTTCTTGTTAAAACTCTTCCCTTTTTACTTGAAAGACAAGGCCAAACTTTGGTTCAATTCGTTGAGGTCTATGTCTATTCACTCATGGAATGTACTCCAAGGGGAGTTTTTAAAGAAGTTCTTTTCTGAGAACCGAACCGAGAGCATTCGGCGGCAAATTTCCCAATTTTCTCCCATGATGGGGGAAACATTCTTACAATGTTGGGAGAGGTTTAAGGACCTCTTGAACACTTGTTCTCACCATGGGTTCACCGATTGGCACATCATCAACACTTTCTACTCGTCTCTAACCCCCCAACTTAAACATTTGATTGAATCAATGTGTGCGGGAACATTCCTTGACAAACAACCCTATGAAGCTTATGAATACTTTGACATTTTAGCAAACAAGGCTAGGGATTGGGCACTCACCGGGACTCAAAATCCCGAGGGTCATTCCGTACAACAAGGGGTAGGGAGATACCAATTGAAAGATGTTGATGATGTGAGTGCGAGAGTGACCACTTTAACTAAGAAATTAGAGGCTTTAGAAGGGAAAAATGTGTTAGCGGTCGAAAGTAAGATAAGAAAAGAGACTTGTTGCATAGTGTGTGACATTATCGACTATGACACATCTTCATGTCCTATCATTCCGGGGGTGAAAGAAGCGTTGCATGGCCAAGTCAATGCGATTGGCCAATTCCAAAGAGGAGGGGGTAACCCTTACTCTAACACTTATAATCCGGGATGACGGGATCACCCTAATTTTGGGTGGAGGAATGAGGGGAGTTCAAACTCCCAACCTTACCAATGAGGGTATCAAAACCCTCAACACTATTCCACACCCATTCCCCCATTCCAAGCAACTCAACCTCAAGTCTACCAACCTCAACTCATGGCACAACTTCCAAATCAACCCAAACCGTACCAAGCTCCTCAAAGGAAACCCATGGAAGATAATTTTTATCAATTATCCAATGATGTGAGGGGGGTTAACGCAAGGGTAGATAAGCAAGATAAGGTGTTGGATCAACATACTAGGATGCTTGAGGATATTCAAAAGCAAATGTCTACATTAACACAAGCTTTGACCCAAAATGTCCCGGGGAGATTCCCGGCCCAACCTCAAACCAATCCGGTGGTTAGGCAAATACACATTACCGAGGGTGGTATAGACCCTTAAACAAGCCATGAACAAGTACAAGCCATCACCAACCTTAGAAGTGGTAAAGTCATTGATAAAACCATTCCATCAAAGGATGTAGCTTCTAAATCGTGTGTTGACCAAGAGGGGAAGGGTAAGGCAAAGGAAGGTGAGAAAGAAGAACAAGCGAGAGAGGAAGGAAAGAGTGATGAGCATCGCATGAAGGAGTCCGTTGCTACTCCTTTTGAGACCTTGAATGAGACCAATAGGGATAAGAGGAGGGATATGTTGAGACATGCACCTTTTCCTCAAAGATTGACCAAATCAAAAAATGAACTTTTGAATGCTGAAATTTATGAAGTGCTTAAACAAGTTAAGGTCAACATCCCTATTTTAGATGCCATTAAGCAAATTCCATCTTACGCCAAGTTCATAAAAGATTTATGTACTTTCAAGAGAAAGCTACATGTCAAGGAAATGGCTATGATGAATGAAAATCAAAGTGCAATCTTGCAATGCAAGACCGTTCCGAAATTCAAGGACCCCGGGCGTCCTACCATTTCTTGCACTATCGGGGGCACTAGGATAGACCGCGCTTTGTTAGATTTAGGGTCTAGCGTTAATATTCTCCCATTTTCGGTGTATAAGGAACTTGGTCTAGGGGAGTTGCAACCTACCCGAGTCACTTTGCAACTAGCGGATAGGTCTATCAAGGTGCCTAGAGGTATCATTAAGGATGTGCTCATCCAAATTGATAACTTCTATTTTCCCGTGGATTACATAGTATTAGACACTCAACCCGTGGATAGTCGTATAGCTCACAACCAAATTCCCGTCATTTTAGGGAGACCTTTCCTAGCTACTTCCAATTCCATCATCCATTGTAGGAATGGGTTAGTGAAACTTTCGTTTGGTAACACCACGTTCGAATTGAATATCTTTTCGGTTACCAAACAACCGGGTGAGTGTGAGGATATCCGGGAGGTTGATATTATCGAAACCATAGTGCAGGATCATTTTGAGAATGAGTTCTTTGAGGACTCATTGGAAAAGGCATTGTTGAGGAGTGAGCCTCATGAGACTTTGGATTGTCAAGATAAGGCTTTAGGAGAAGTTTCATCTCTAGGTCATGAGAGGGCCCAATGTATGCATGTGGAGCAATGGATCCCTTCCTTTGAACCTCTCCAACCTAGTGATATAAAGCCGATTCCATCGGAGGCCAAGCCTCCCATTCCCGATAGGAAACCATTACCAACTATAGGGTGGACCATACTACGTTGAAATATGCATTTTTAGGGTGGACCATACCCCGTTGTCATTTCTTCCACCCAATCTTTGAGCCAAGAGGAGAGCTTGATAAATTTGCTTAAACACCATAAAAAGGCTATAGGGTGGACCATTGCCGACCTCCATGGTATTAGTCTTCTCTTATGCATACATCGTATTTTCTTAGAAGAGGAGGCTATAACTGTGCGTCAAATGCAACGGAGGTTAAACCCCAACATGAAGGAAGTGGTAAAGGGGGAGTGTAAGCACCCCATTTTTTACCGCTCAGCAGTCTACACTCCGTCCAGACTTGTTTTCAAGTCATTGTGGACATATTCCTATCGAAACCAATTCTCTAGATCCAAATCCCGTCTGTTCATTGCTTCGTGGGCCGATCAGGCCCAAATAGAGGCAAAATGACCAAAATGCCCTTAGGGGCATTGTACTTTCCTTTCCAATTCCAATCCTACTCTCGAGACAGTTTATTCCTCGAGACGGTTCCAATCCAGGCACGTCTCTTCGGAGACGGTAAGACCCCTTTCCAATCCTACTCTCGAGACAGTTTATTCCTTGAGACGGTTCCAATCCAGGCACGTCTCTTCAGAGACGATAAGACCCCTTTCCAATCCCACTCTCGAGACAGTTTATTCCTCGAGACGGTTCCAACCCAGGCACGTCTTCTCGAAGACGGTAAGACCCCTTTCCAATCCTACTCTCGAGACAGTTTATTCCTCGAGACGGTTCCAATCCAGGCGCGTCTCCTTGGAGACGGTAAGACCCCTTTCCAATCCCACTCTCAAGATAGTTTATTCCTCGAGACGGTTCCAACTCAGGCACGTCTCTTCGGAGACGGTAAGACCCCTTTCCAATCCCTCTCTCGAGACAGTTTATTCCTCGAGACGGTTTCAACTCAGGCACGTCTTTTCGGAGACGATAAGTCCCCTTTTTAATCTCTCTCTCAAGACAGTTTATTCCTCGAGATGGTCCGAGTAAGGAAACTACTCACAAAACCGTTAGAGTAGCGGAAATACTCACAAATAGGTCGATATAGAGAATTGGCAACAAACCCCTGTGTCACGATGACCGTCGTTAGAGTAGTGGAAACACTCAAAACCCAAGTCAACACCAGTGTTTGTTAGCCCACTTTGGTGAAAATGACCAAATTGCCCTTCAGACCTTTTCCGAGACTTTCCAGTCAAAATGACCATTTTGCCCCTAGGCATCTGAATGCTCCGGGAACCACACCGGCTCTGGGTATTAAACCGGTAACTCTCTGAGATTGCTTTTTATAGTGTTCTCAACTTCCTTTTATCTTTCCGGATCATTCCAAGTCAGTTCCGGCCAACCTGGTACAAAATGACCGTTTTGCCCCTGGTGGGCCGGTCTCCTTTTTCAACCACACCGGCTCTGGGTATCAAACCGATAACCTCCTGAGACTACTTTTTATAGTGTTCTCAACTTCCTTTTACCTTTTCGGATCATTCCGAGTCAGTTCCGGCCAACCTGGTGCAAAATGACCGTTTTGCCCCTGGTGGGCCGGTCTCCTTTTCTAACCACCCTGGCTCTGGAAATCAAATTGGCAACCTCTGGAAACATTCTGAATAATGTTTTCAGATCTCAAGTCTTCTTCTGGGATAGTCTGAGTTTGTCTCGGCAGTTTCCCGGTCCGATTGACCGTTTTGTCCCTAAAGGCCCGATCAACCTTTCCAACACATCTTATCCTCACTTTTCAAGTCAAATACCTCCAGGACACTATTTTAAGTGTTCCTATTCTTTTCGGGCCTTCCGGGTCATTCCCGGCTCCTTCAAATCATTCCCAGACTTTTCGGAGTCACTCCTAGTGAAGCCAGGCTAAAGATTGCATGGTAGTCACTAGTACAGGCGCCCAAATCTAGTCAAAGATACGTTGCTTGCCGACCTTAATAGTTTCCTAATTGGTTGGCACCACTCCTAGTGGCGCCAGAAGGAATTTTGGTCTAGCGCCACTACACAGGCGCCAGTGTGTTCCTCCCTCTATAAATACAAAGCCTCATTCAACGTGAAAAGGATCCGCAAACTCAACTTAAAAATCATATATTTCGATATACAGAGCTCGAGCACTCCCTAAACCCTAGCCTCCTTAGGTTCTCCCAAACCCTAGCCACCATACACAACCCTAGTCTCATATACACTCATACACACCCCCATACACTCATACACTAGCCTTCAACCATTCTTTGAAGACTTGAAGAGCTACAATCCAAAGCTTGAAGACAACTCTTGAAGACTGAAGACGAAGATCAAGACAAAGATTGAAGACAAGCAAGGCGCGCAAAATAAACAAGACATACGGTAGGCTCCCTATTTAAATTTCTGCACTTCCCCCCTCTCTCTTCTCTCTCCTAACCCACTTGGGTTTTCTCTATTTTAATCCCCCATCTCTTTCCCCCCCCCCCTTTCTTTGCATGCTTGAAACAAGGGGATTCCCGGTCCATGTATAGGATTAGGCTATTGGAGAGTCACCGTGTCGGGGGCTTTCTTCTAGTCTAACCAGAGACCACGTGGGTCCGACCCCCTTGATTATGTGGTGAAGCCTTAGCCTTGTATATTCACGACCCCAAAATTGCATTATGCATATCATAATCTTGCATCTTCCAAAATTCGTTTCCAAACTCGTTTTCAAAACCGTTTTCAAACTTGTTTTCAAAATTGCATCAAAATTTCTTTCTCAAAATATGTTCTCAAAATCACAATCCTAGGGTGATTCTAGCTTTTCCATGGCTAGGATTGCTTTAGGAAAGTGTTACATTTAAAGTGACCAATACGGTCCACATTTTCAAATCTTCTTGTTTTCAAAACCGCTTTCCTTAAGTGGTTCTAGCCCCTCTTATGGTTAGAATTGCTTTAGGAAAGTAAGATGTTTTTATACCTTCTAAAAACTCTTTTTCCAAATCCCTCTTCCTAAAAATCTCTTTTGCAACATACTTTCCTAAAACTCTCCTCTCCAAAATTGTTTTCCAAAAACTCCCTTCCAAAATCTATTTTTCAAAACTCCCTTTTTCAATTCCTTTCCAAAATCCTCTCCCCAAAATCCACTTTCTAAAAACGTTCCCCAAAAATCTTTCCAAAAACTCTCTTCAACAATCTTCAACCAAAAATCTTCCTAGAAAAACTCTTTCTAAAAATCTTTCCAAAAAACTCTTTTTCCAAAATCTTTCCTCTAAAAACTACTTCCTAGGATTTCCTTCCAAAATCTTCGTTTCCAAAAACACACTTTCCAAAACTCCTTCTCTTTTTTCAAAAACTCTATTTTCAAATTCACTTTCCAAAAACTTCTCCCTAGGATTCCCTTCTAGAAAACCTTCGTTTCCAAAAATGCATTTTTCAAAAAACTCTTTCCTTACAGCCCAAGTCAAGCCCTAGAACCCATAATTAGAAAATCCTAATTTTCTTTCCAAAAACATGGTTTTCAAACTTTGCCCAAACCTAGGTTTCCAAAACCTCTTGTTTTCACATCCAAACTATACATGTTTCCAAAACCTTTTTTCTACGTCCAAACAATAATTTTTCAAAACTAGGGTTTCTAGAATCTCCATTTCCAAATCCTTGCCAAATCCTATCTTCCCTTTAGGAAACTAAATCAAATCTCCCCGCTTAGGAAGCCAAATCCAATTCTCCCGTTTAGGAAACTAGATCCCGTCCTCCGTTTTTGGAAACAAAATCAAACCTTTGCTTTTAGAAACCAAATCCAATCCCTTCCTAATTCAAACCTTTCTTAATTCAACTCCTTCCTAATTTCCTACCTTCTTAAACCATAAGTTTCTTAAACCTAAACTTTAAATCTTTTCTTAAATTTCAAAATCTAAATATTTCCTAAATCGAATCTTTCTTAATCTTCCACTTTTCCAAACCTTAAGTTTCCAAAACTTGAACATAAAAATCTTTCCTAAATTTTAAAACTCAATTTTCAAATCTTTCCTAATTCAACCCTTTCCTAATTCTACCCCCTTTCCAAATCATAACTTTCCAAATCCAAGTTTTCAAATCTTTCCTAAACTCAACCTTTCCTAATCCCAAGATTTTCTAAAAACTCTAAAACTTTCAAAATCTTAAACTCTCTAAATGTCAAATCTTTCTAAAATTCTAAGCTTTCTAAATTCAAAACTTTCTTAAGTTAAGACTTTCTAAATCTAAAACTTCCTAAAATGAAACTTTTTAATTTTCAAAACTTTCTTTTTTCAAACCTTTTCAAATTCTAAACTTTCTAATTTTCAAAACTTCCCTATTTCAAAACTTTCCTAATTTGGAAACTCTCCTAATTTGAAAACCTTTCCTATTTCAAAAACTTTCTAAATTTGAAACTTTCTTAATTCAAAACTTTCCTTAAGTTGAAACATTCTAAATTCAAAACTTTCTTAAGTTGAAACTTTCCTAGTTCCAGAACTTTCCTAATTCGAACCTTCCCTAAATCTAATCTTTCTTAAACTCCAGAGTCTTTCCTAAGTCTCATCTTTCTTAAGTCTAGGTTTCTTAAACCTTCTCTTTCTAAAACAAGTCCAAATCTACCTTTTCAAATCAAAGTCCAATCTTTTCCAAAATTTCAAATTCCAATGTCCTCTTCTAATCTCAAATCAAATCCAATTTTCAATTCAATCTCTTTCTTTCAATCCAATCTCTCTCTTCAAATCAATCTATTTTCAATCGAACACTAGTCCGAACTACGACTGACATGATTCCCCCAAAGGGATACGTAGGCAACCTTCATAGGTGCGGTCACAACACTTTTCAAACTTTCAATTCCACCCTCATGGGTGCGGTCGCCACATTTTTCAAATCTCAAATTCCACTTTATTTTCAAAATTCCAATTTCAAAATTTCTATTTTCAAATTTCTACTTTCAATTTTCAAACTTTCCAATTTCAATTCCATCTCTTCAAATCTATTTTCAAATCAAATCAATTTCAAATCAATTTCTTTTCAAATCTATTTTTCAATTCTCTTAACTTGCACTTGCATATCATGCATCATGTTAGTTTCTTTTTAGGCATTGTTTTTCAAAGTGGATAGGACTGGCCAATAATTAATTGGAGACTCTCATAAGTGAATCTGGGGTAGATTGACATGTAGGTATCGAAAGTGCGAGGTAAGGTGATAGCTTAGTGCGTCTTCCCTACACGTAATCAACCTCCGAATCTAGAATCACTGTTTTCATAGACCAAAATGAGTTATTTTTCAAAGGTTGTCAAACAACCTGTTTTCTTGAAAACCCTCTCTTGAGGAGATATTTTCAAAATTGTTTTCCAAAAACCCTAAGAGTAGTCTTCGGATTATTCTTAGTTTTTAAGTGACCTAACTCACCTTAATCAAGTTAGGTGGCGACTCCGAATCTTTTTCAAAAGCCTTTTATTCAAATCGATTTTCAATTCAAACCTAGTCGCACTCATTCTTCTAGGAGGGTAAGTTCTAACGAGAGAGTACAGCATTTTTTCCGCTTGTGTGAGTATTCCTCGAGTGCGAAAAATCTGGACGCGATAGGGAGGTGCTAAAATTGCTTGATGCGAGTATCATTTATCCCATCTCCGATTCTAAGTGGGTAAGCCCTACCCAAGTAGTGCCAAAGAAATCCGGTGTCATGGTAGTCAAGAATGAGAAGAATGAGTTAGTGCCCACCTGTATCCAAACCGAGTGTCGTATGTGTATTGATTATCGCCGCCTCAATGCCGTGACCCGAAAGGATCACTTCCCCTTGCCATTCCTTGACCAAGTGCTAGAGAGGGTATCCGGAAAAAATTTCTATTGCTTTCTTGATGGCTATTCCGGGTACAATCAGATTGAGATTGCTTTGGAAGATCAATCCATGACCACCTTTACATGTCCTTTTGGTACTTATGCATACCGACGCATGCCCTTTGGCTTGTGCAATGCACCGGCCACATTTCAAAGGTGTATGATGAGTATTTTTAGTGACATGGTGGAGCACATTGTGGAAGTGTTCATGGATGACTTCTCGATTTATGGAGACACCTTTGAGGGATGCCTTGCAAATTTAGGAAATGTGTTGGAGCGATGTGAAGAGAGGAACCTAGTTCTTAATTGGAAAAAATGTCATTTCATGGTTACTATTGGAATTGTGTTAGGATACATTGTGTCTTCTAAAAGGATAGAGGTAGATAAGGCTAAGATTGAATTAATTCAAAAACTGCCTCCTCCCACTTATGTCAAGGATGTGCGTTCATTCCTTGGGTATGCCGGTTTCTACCGGCGCTTTATTGAGGGATTTAGTGCGATAGCTAGACCAATGTATCAACTCTTGTCCCTTGACGTACCATTTGAGTGGACCCTATTATGTCAACAAGCCTTTGATGTTTTGAAAGGGTCCTTAACTTCTGCCCCGATCTTACGTGCACCCGATTGGTCACACCCTTTTGAGCTTATGTGCGATGCGAGTGACTATGCTGTGGGGGCTGTTTTGGGACAACGAGTTGACAAGAAGCCTTATGTCATTTACTATGCTTCTAAAACCCTCAATGATACCGAAGTCAACTACACCACCACTGAAAAGGAACTTCTTATGGTAGTTTTTGCATTGGACAAGTTTCGGTCTTACTTGATAGGGTCTCTAGTCATCATTTACACCGATCATGCGGCCCTTAAATATCTTCTCACTAAACCCGATGCAAAACCCTGCCTCATTCGATGGATTCTATTGCTCCAAGAATTCCATATAGAAATGCGAGATAAAAAAAGGGGTAGAAAACATAGTAACGGATCACTTGTCCCGGCTTCCCCTTGATGGGAGAGCCACCGACTCTACCCCTATCAATGAACATTTTCCGGATGAGCAAATTTTGTATGTGCAATCTTTGGAGAAAGCTTCCCCACCATGGTTTGAGGATATTGCCAATTACCTTGTGACTGGTGAGGTTCCATCCCATTGGTCATCCATTAATAGGCGCAAATTTTTTCGAAATGTGCATTACTTTTCATGGGATGATCCTCACCTTTTTAAATATTGTCCGAATCAAATAATCCGACATTGTGTGCCTAACCATGAATTCAAGCAAGTCATGGAGTTTTGTCACTCCCAAGCTTGTGGAGGACATTTCTCCTCCAAAAAGACCACCGCCAAAATTCTTCAATGTGGCCTCTATTGGCCAACTATGTTTAGGGATGTGCATGCATTTTGTCTTGCATGTGATAGGTGCCAAAGGTTAGGAACCCTCACAAAGCGTCACATGATGCCCTTTCAACCCATTACCATTTTAGAGATCTTTGATTGTTGGGGAATTGACTTCATGGGTCCTTTTACTAATTCTTTTGATTACCTTTACATCTTGGTGGTAGTGGATTATGTGTCTAAATGGGTGGAGGCTATTGCCTCTCAAAACAATGACCATCAAGTGGTGGTCCACTTTTTGAAAGAAAATATTTTCTCAAGATATGGGATGCCTCGAGCCATCATTAGTGATGGTGGCTCACACTTTTGCAATAAGCCCATTGCATTTTTGTTGAAAAAGTACGGTGTGGTTCATAAGGTCGGTCTACCATACCACCCGCAAACCCAAGGGCAAGTTGAGTTAGCTAATAGGGAAATTAAGAGAATCCTTGAAAAAACTATCAACCCTAATAAGAAGGATTGGTCCCCTAGGCTAACCGATGCATTGTGGGCCTACCGCACAGGTTTTAAAACCGTGCTCGGTGCATCCCCATATCGGCTTGTGTATGGGAAAGCTTGCCACCTTCCGATGGAAATTGAGTATAAGGCTTATTGGGTCATACGGCAATGTAATGAGGATCGTGAGGTTGTAGGGGCCCACCGAAAGCTTCAATTGAATGAACTCGATGAACTCCGTAATGATGCCTTTGAAAATGCTAAGATTGCTAAGGCGCGCATGAAAGAAGTTCCATGACCAACACATTCTTCGCAAATCATTTAAAGTTGGTCAAAAGGTTCTACTTTATAACTCGGGCCTACATTTGTTTCCGGATAAATTATGGAGTAAATGGGTGGGTCCTTACATTGTTACCAACATTTTCCCCCATGGAGCCATAAAAGTGAAAATTCTTACCAATGGCGCAGCCTTCAAGGTGAATGGCCAAAGGTTGAAGCCTTACTTTGAGACTTTCCAAGGAGAAGTGGAGTGTGTAGATCTCATTGATCCACCACCTTTCGATTGATGAGGATCTTTGCCCTAATCTTTAGGAGTAAGAGTAGTTTTGATTGATTTTCTTAACTTTCTTTGTTTGTTTCTAGTTTGGTGACTCTCATTGTGTTAGGAATAGGATTAGTTCGTAGAGCCATTTAGCCTAGTTTTTAGTTGAGTTTGTAGTAGTTTGTTTGTTTTCTATTTTTAGGCTGATTTGGGAGTAGGAGTAAGTTGTTTTGTGAACCTAGCCTTGTGATGTTTGGGGAGAATCATTTAATTTAATTGAGTGTAGGGAATCCTCTAGCTACATTGTACTTCCTTACATCATCTTTGATGCCTTCCATGTGATCTCTTGGGGTGTATAAGAGTAGGGACCTCCGACTCTCAATTTCTTGCATTCACCTCTCACATTATTCAGCCCATTTGTGCATTTGTACTCTTTGTCTCAGCCTTCTCCATGGCCTCCAAGGACTCTTCTAAGGCTAGTGAAAAGGCCCCCCAAGTCTCGCATTCCGATGAGATGGAAGACCCGGACTACGCTGAGTTCTTGCGAGCCTACACGTGTACCGCTTTATCCCGCCTTCCTTCGAACGATACCGTCACGGTTGCTTGTTTGGTGGCTTCTCGCCTCCTTAATGAGTCACCCTCTTTATCTTCTGGTGCAACCAAGAAGGAAGTCACGTCGTCTTCTAGGTCCACCTCTTTCAAGAAGTAGGCTCAAATAACTCACCAGATGGTAGCTTGCATTTATAGGTTGTTGTGTCTAGGACCCCTTTTATAGGAGTCCTCTATCTTTCATTTCCATGTTGTTTGAGCCACCCTTGGCTTTGTAATGCTTGGTTTCCATCTTTAATGAAATGGTGGGTTGCTTTAGTGCCTCCGGGTTGCCTTTGTTCATGTTTTTACAGCTCATTGTGTGACATTGAGGATAATGCATCGTTCTAGGTAGGGGGTGAGGGTATATTACAAGGCATTCTCCCCTGTTCTGACTGTTTTAGGCCCATTTTTAGTTTGTTTCTCCCTTTTTTTGTATAGAATAGACTAATTTTTTGCGAATCTGTAGTTTTTCCTTCTTAGCGTACGTACGGTGGTACCAGTGTACGTACGCTGGTGCAAGCGTTTGTACGGTGATACCCCATTTTGTACGCTGACGTGGCATGTTCCTTTTGATGGCTTGATCTGTGCTTTTTCTTCATGACCGTACGTACGCTGTGTTAGTGCATACGTACGGTACCGCTAGCTCTTTCGTGCGTCCGCTAGCCAGCCGGCACCGTATGTACGCACTTGTCTACTGTACGTACGATGGCTTCATTCCTCTATAAAAGCTCTCATTTTTTAATCATAACTCATTTCTATAGCTAAGTCAACTTAGAGCTGACTCAGTGAGGGAGAGTGAGGAAGTGTCCGAGAGTGTAGCGGAGCCCTGCCAGATTTTAGTTGTGGTCTTCATTGCCTGTGCCCGTCATTTGTCCACTCTTAGGTATTCCTTTTGAGCCTTTTCCTTTTCATTTCCTTTGTTTTCCTTAGTAATGTGTTTTTAGTTTAGTTGCTTAGTTAGATCCTTTAGTGGAGATGGCCCCACGGACCAAGAAGGTCCATAGGGTTCCTGTTGCCTTTGATGCCTCCTGGTTTGTTGACGGGAGGGCACAGCAGAGATTTGATCAGATATTCAATAAGAGGGGCCCGGTGCAGGAGAGAGCGATGACTCTCGAGCACTTTACGAGTGAGCCCTATCTTTGGAGAAAGATGTTTGAGAGTTGGGGTTGGCTGCGATTAGTGCAGTATAGTGGTCGGCATAGGACGGGTTTGGTCTCCGAGTTGATGGCTAACATCTGAGCACTGTCAGATGTTACCGGAGATGAGCGTATAGTTTCCTCCGTTAGGGGTAAGACCATTACCATTACCTCGGCCAGCTTTGCAGAGTTCTTCGGTCTACCCCGGGTCTATGACCCAGCTTTGAGTTGGCCTCAGCAGGGTGAGGTAGAGCATGATGTCATGGTAGTTGAGATTTGTGTGCCCGACACCTAGTGGAATTCTTCTCAGATTGAGAAGAAATTCCTTACTCCGAGATACGCACCGATGTTCATTTTTACCTGCGGGTCGATCTTTTCGTTAGGGCGACGAGGAGAGGTGGGCAAGCGTAAAGGCCAGTTACTCTATGCCCTGGGGACGGGTAGGAGTATTGATCTCCCCATATATATGTTCGGTGCTTTCTATGAGTCTGCGGCTTCGACGAAGCCGCAGGGGGCGTTACCATTTGCGGGGATGATGACCGAGTTGATTGCACATGCTGGAGTGGCAGCCCCAGGCGATGATCCTTTAGCTTCGATAGTTACACCCATCGCCCTGTCCACTCAGAACAGCGCGACGGGTCAGTTAGCGGGTATTCAGAGGAGGGCCGAGGCGCTGGTTTAGGCCCAGCAGAGAGCCCAGCAGCAGTAGCAGGCCCCCGCAGAGGGAGACCAGGTCCCAAGAGATCAGCAGCAGCAGCCTCAGACTGAGAGTGGGCCACAGCCGGCTCAGGCGAGTCCTATGTTTCAGGTAGTAGCTCAGATTATAGACCAGCAGAGTTCACATATTGAAAGGCAGACTGCAGCCATCCAGGTGATGTAGCAGTCGATTGATGGACTTCAGGCAGCCCATACGGAGCTCAATCAGAGGTGTGCGGCTCTTGAGACTGCACACACAACACAGATCACTGCTGTGCAGACAGTTTTGGGTGCTCAAATAGCTGAGCTCCAGGCCTCTCAGTCCAGGTTCCAGGAGAAGGTTCGATAGGAGCAGGTGAAACAGAGTCAGATGTTGACTGATATTTTGTCCAGACTTCCACAGGATGAGGAGACCGATTTCCCCAACTTAGCTGTTGGTGCTACAGACCTTACATCTCTAGGGGAGCATGATTTCTAGGATGATGATGAGTTTGGACTTACGCAGGGCAGAGTTTTGATAGCATCATATGCATAGTATCATTTGTATAGCATCTCATGTACATCCCATGTATACATTTTGTTCATTGATGTATCTAAAACTCTGCAGCATTTTGATGTAGTCCATTTCCGTTTTATATGAGTACATACCTGTTTTGAGCTTATATGATATATTTCTTTCAGTGGATGTCGATCTCTTGTATAGACAGGTTCTTTTTCATATTTGATTTAGTGGATACTTTATCTTTATCTATCACATGGTGGTAAGAGGTTGATGGTATTGTATGGCTTCTCTCATTATGTACTTTCCGTTGCTAGCATCCGTTAGTAGTTTATTGATTGACCTTTATTATTCATGGTGGACGTGTTGACTCTTTGCTTCCGAGTACCATGACATAACTTGAGAGAGTGCTATTTGAGATGAGAAGAGAGGAACATGTGCTTTTATTTTGCTAAGATTGATGCATTATCTCTCTATACTTAATTTCTTTATGGATTGTGCTTCATTCATGCTTAAGTAGAGGGGACCACTTTATTGTGCACAATTATGATGACGAGCATCAATTTTTATTACCTTTAGCATGTTCATCTTTATATTAGTGGAGATTATTACCCTATGAGCTTTAGAGCATTTATCGCCTTTTGGAGGGTTTACATTTACTCAAGGATAAATTCTTCACCCTCATTTAATTCAATAGCTTCATTATGCTTGTATTTGGTTCATGAGTTGAGTTTTGATCTTAATATTGACACTTGTATTCTATGAAATGTTTCGATTGTACAATTTTGGAAATGATCTTATACCATATTCTTCTTGATAGCCATTAGTCTTCCATTGCCAAACCATACATTTCCCTTGACCCTTGTTGATCTTTTGCTTTTATTATTTGAAAAAAAAAATGCAAAGTAATTTCTTCTCTTGTATCACAAAGGGATGCCCATGTGAGAAAAGAAAGTGTTGCTTCATTGTTAAAGTTGAAAGAGAGAGAGAGAGAGAGAGAGAGAGAGAGAGAGAGAGAGAGAGAGAGAGATCGATTTGGGAATTTCAACACAAAAAAAAAAAAATGCATCTTGAAGTATAAAAAAAAAAAAAAAAAAACAGATGCTAAAAAAAAGGGGGGCATGATGAAAGAAAAGAAGAAAAGAATGAAAAAGGAGTTCTATACCAATAAAAAATATAAAAAATAAAAAATAAAAAACAAGTTGATGTGAAATTATTTCGAGGAAGGGCAATAAGTAGAGAAGAGTTTATCAAATAATTAAAAAGGGAAAGAGTTGTAGTTGCTTTGCATTTACCATTTCATGTCTTGATCACACATGATATAACCATTTACTATCTCTTTACCCTCACCCTTCACCTCTTCTACATTGCTATTTCCACCTTTATATGGATTGGTGATCCAAGTTGTATTTGATTGAAGTTTTCAATAGAATATAAGCATACTTTGTCAATTTCTTTGAATCAATACTTAACTTTGAACATTCTTTCATGGAGCTATGCTAATGTCGATACACTTCTATCTTGTCGGTTTTTGTAATTGGTATGATCACTTGATGTGTCTCTTTACATTTACTCCATTGTTGAACATACCATTGTGAGAACCATGTGGGTCTTTTAATTGAGAGTGTATTCCTAGTGAGGTTTGAATCAAAGCTTTAAAAGATGGATTTCTGTTTAGAGATATTTCGAATCGAACTTTTCATCATAATATTTCACACACTCACTTAAACCTCTCTTTTACATGGTGTGTGGCATGATCTTATAAGTGTTAAGAAGTGAGAGTGAAATGCATTGATTGAGGCTTGATTAGTTGTTGTTCCTTAATCTCGTCTAAATGTTGCAACTCATGAAGGGATGTTTGTAGGTATCATCACTGTAAGCCCTCACGAGATACCACTCGTCCACTCGGGGTAACCTAGGGGTTCAAAGGCTTGATGCATATGCTAAATGCATTCGGGACTCCCCCGAAAGTGGAGATTATCTTTGTTGTATATATTCTTGTTTTATTTCTCGTGTTTTTGCTAGAGACTAGCAAAAGCTAGGTGGGGGGTGGTGATTACACTCTAAAAAGTGTAATCTAAAGTCCCTAAATTGTTATTGTTAGTCCAAGTAGGTTGTATATATGTTCTATTTTAGCATAATAATTGTTTTTATGAGTGATCGTGGGTTTTGTGCAGAAAAACAGGCGAAAATTGGAGCAAAATGGCCAAGTTGTGCAGTTACCGTACGTACAGTAGGAGACACCATACGTACGGTGGTCCAACCGTACATATGGTATCTCACACAGTACACACACCTACAGCACCAGACCCAATCTTCAGAGAGGGCAGTTTTGCATACGCCTCAGCGTACGTACGGTGGTTCCACCATACATACGGTATCCCAAACCGTACATACGCCTACAGAGCCAGATCCAAACTTCAGAAGAGGCAATTCAGCATATGCCTTACCGTACGTACAGTACGTTCACTGTACGCACGGTGAACAGTACCGTACGTACGGTACCGGCAGTGTCTGCGCGAATTTTGAAGCTTTATCACCCAAAAGAGGACACGATTTTTGTATCTATCATGAAATATAGCTTAGATTTTCTGTTAGGATTAGATATAGAGAGAGAAAGTGGGTTAGATAGAGTTTTTCCTTGTATTTTCTTACATTTTCTTACACTTTCTTTGTAAGCAAACATCATTTTCTTCAACAATTAATGAGAAATCTTCAATTCTTCATGTTTTCTTCTATGGAATCAAGTAGCTAGATATCTCTTGGATGTAATTGTGGAAATCTACCAAGGATTTGCATGGGCTTCAATGGAAGTATATGAATTGCAATGATTTATCCTATGTTTTCTCTAATTCTGGCTTCAATTGAGTTGTAGACACATAGAAAATTTAAATTCATAATCTAGGTTGGTAATTGCTATACACAATCTTCTAATTGGTATAAAAATTGCACAATTGAGGATTTGATTCTAAGATTCTTACAATGAACCAACAATCTACACTCAATTGGACTTGAATTCAAAGTGTTTATGGTCGAAATCCTCCGGGTCAAGGCTCCATGGAGTGAACCTTGACTTGAGTTACAAAAAACTCCATTGAAAACTTTGTAGAGACTTGATAGATTGAAGCAATTGTATCCAAGCCCTTCACTAATTGATTTAAAATTTAGTATAATTGCTTTCAATTTCAAGCATAATTAGTCTAATTTAGCAAATCACAACCTCTCACCATTCAATGATTTTTGGTCTTATTTTTAGTGTAGTTCTAATTTGCTAAGCAATTCATTAATTCATCCCATTTGTTATTTGTTTCGACTTGTGCCACGCCTATATTTGGCTCGATCCTTTGGAAGAACGATACCGGTCCTTGCCGATTTTTATTTCGATCGACACCCGTATTCTTGCGGAAAAAGCTCCAAATCAACGTGCATTTGAGAGTGAATCACATAAACACATTAAAAGTATACTACATGGGTAAAGATTTCATGTTAGGGTTTCTAGCATCTGAGATTTAGTAGAATTGGTTACAAGACTCGAGTAGTGTTTTGACACATGTCCGTTGTATGGGAAAAAGATCAAATAGTATAACTACAATAGTGTGAAAAAAAAAAAATAACCTGCTAGAAAAAAAAGCAGAAGTCATCGATATCATTAAAAAAAAAAAAAAAGGTTTAAAATTCATAAAAATATATTCATAGGTCCCCTCAAAGGCGCATACGCAATGGGAATTTTAGAATCTGATTGGGTAAGGACTTTTTTGATATAATAGTTAGGATATGAGATGTAAGGGAAAGTGACTTATTATGATACTAGGCGGTGCTTCGCCACCGCTTGTTGTAGCATTTGGGATGATCTTAATCTTTTAGCACCAATCTAGATTAAATTGTGATGGCAAAAAAATTTAAACTACTTGAACATATGACATAATAACAAAAAAGAAAGAAACATCGCAATATAGTTAAAAAGTAGGAACAACATAATGGAGTATAGTTTAAAATTATCGAACTAAAAATAAAATTTTAATTACCTAAAAATCCATTCAAAGTTCTAAATCCAATCATAAACATATTCAAAGAATGGGATAAGATTCCAATGTCATAAGTCTTATTTCCTAATTCCTTCAAACCAAAGGGCCTTGAGGCCAATCTTAATAGTTAGAATTATAAATCTAAGGTGTGCAATGGGAATTTTATGAGAATTGGGTAAAAATTCCGTGTGTAGGGTTGGATAATTAGGATATGAGATTTAGGAAAAGTGACTATAAAACTAGGGGTAGGGTTTCGACACCTGTTTATTGTAGGAATTAGAGAGGGTCACAATCGAAATGGGAAATAATTTCACCCGTCCTAGCATCTGGGATGAACTAAAAGTAGGAATAGGTTATAACTGTAGCATAAATTGTAAAAACAAAAATACAAAAATAAAAATAACGTTGAAGCCAATATGGTTTAAATTGTAAAAAGCAAAAAAAACAAAAAAAAATATGTTGAGTACTTGAATGTCTCACATAATTAGAAATGAGATAATTACAGCAATATAATAAAAAAAATAAAAATAATATAGTAGAAAAATAGTTGAAATCATTTAAGTGAAAATAAAACTTCAAAATTCATAAAAATACATTCATAGGTCTAGATCCCAAACGCCCAATCAAAATCCATAAAAATCCATTAGAACGGGATTTCAATAGCATTTCAATTCCTTCTTCCCTAATTCCTTTAAACTGAACCAGGTCTAGCTGGATATCTTATGAGGCTTAGAAGCATAAACCAAGGTTATTTAAATTGCAAAAGCAAAAAAACCTTTAAAATCATATCATAAGAAACGAGAGAGAATTATCATAACATATGGAAAAATTAAGAAAATAGATATCTGAAAATTGGACAAATATTGTAGACATTAGAGATCAAAATCGGAGTAAAAAATATTTCAACAGTTCAAGTGTTTAGGATGACCTAAAAATAGAAGCAAAGTTAAAACCAATCTAGTTTAAATTGTAACAGCAAAAAAAATTTAAAATCAAATAAGAAGAAACGAGAGAATTATTGCAATATAATAAAAAATAAAAGTAATATAGGTAGAAAAAAAATTAAAATCCTTTAAGTAAAAATAAAACTTCAAAATTGACAAAAATACATTCATAGGTCTACAATCCCCGTTAGAATGGGATTCCAAGGGCATTTCAATTCCTTCTTCCCTAATTCCTTCAAATTAAAGGTCTTTAAGTTGGATATCTTATGAGGCTTAGAAGTATAATTCAAGGTTTTTTAAATTGAAAAAGCAAAAAGCTTTAAAATCATATAATAAGAAATGAGAGAATTATCACAATATACTAAAAAAAAAATAAGAAAGCAGATAATAGCAAATAGAAAAAAAAAACATCAAAATCACAATGAAAAATATTTCATTAGTTCAAGCATTTGGGATGAAGCAAAGTTGAAACCAATCTAGTTTAAATTGTAAAAGCAAAAGACTTTAAAATCACGTAAGGAGAAATGAGAGAATTGTTGCAATATAATAAAAAAAACAAAAATATTATAGTAGAAAAAAGTTAAAATCATTTAAGTCAAAATAAAAAAATTTAAATTCATAAAAATACGTTTATAGGTCTAGATCCCCAAACACTAAAAATCAGAATCCCCCAAAAAAAAAAAAAAAAAATCCATCGCAATGCCATTCCACTTCCTTCTTTCCTAATTCATTCAAACAGAACAAGGTCTTCAGATTGAACATCTTATAAGGCTTAAAAGTATAATCCAAGGTTGTTTAAACTGCAAAAGCAAAAAGACATTAAAATCCATAATAAGAAATGAGAGAATTATCACAATATACTAACAAAAGAAGAAAAAACAATAGAATATGAAAAACAATGTAGGGATTAGAGACCAAAAAAAGTATAAAAAATATTTCATCAGTTCTAGCACTTAGATGACCTGACCTAAAAATAAGAGCAAAGTTGAAACAAATCTAGTTTAAATTGTAAAAACAAAAAACTTTAGAATCAATCATATAAGAAAAAACGGGAGAGAATTATCGTATTATATTAAAAGAAGAAAAATAATGTAATAAAAAAAGTTAAAATCCTAAGTAAAAATAAAACTTCAAAATTCATAAAAATACATTCATAAGTCTAGATCCCCAAATGCTAGAATCAGAGTTTATGAAAATCAATTAGAATTGGATTCCAACGTTTTGACACTCGTTCATCAAAGGAGTTCGAGGTCAAAATCAAAGAGGAAAATATTTCATTTGTGACATTGTTGGGATGACCAAAAAACAAGGAGTAAGGTTGAAACCATTGTAAAAGCAAACAAAACTTTGAAATACTTAAACGTCTCACGTAATAAGAAATAAGCAAGAAAATTAGTAAAAATAAGAAGAAAAATATATTAATGTATGTATATATAATTAAAAAATAGTTAAAATAATTGAAGTAAAATAAAACTTCAATACTCATAAAAATACAGTCATTGGACTAGATCCCGGAACGCTAGAATTGTAATCCATAAAAATCTATTAGAATGGGGATCCGATTCCTTTTTTCCTAATTCCTTCAAACTGAACAAGTCTTTCAGGTTGGATAAGGCTTAAAAAGTATAATCCAAGGTTGCAATAGACTTTTTGTGGTTGGGTTTGGGTAAGGAATTTGTGTTGAGAGTAGTAAGATATGAGATCCAGGGAAAACACCTATGAGACAATCTGGTTGACCAAAAAAAGCATTACCATAAAGGATTTAGGGGAAGCACCTATTCCAAATTACCAAAAAAAAAACGAGTACAGTAGAAAATCATTCTAGTTTAATATATAAAAGAAAAAAAAAACTTAAAAATAGTTGAACGTTTCACTTAATAAGAAATGAGAAGAGAATTGTCGCAATATAGTGAAAAATAAACAAAGTAGAAAATAGTAAAAATCACTGAACTAAAAAATTCATAAAAGTACATTCATTGGTCTAGATTACAAGTGCTCTATTAGATGCCCTACAAATGGCAATAGGATAGGATTATAATTGCATTTCAATCCTTTATTCCCAAATTTTTTTCAAACTGAACAAGGTATTTAGGTTGGATATCTTTAAGGCTTAAAAGTGTAACCTAAAGTTTTGTATTTTTTTATAATCCAATTGGGTAAAGATTTCAAATTAGGATGTTTAGGATATGAGATTTAGGAGAAGTGATTATGAGACTGGGTAGTATTTTAAAAGAACAAAATTGGAATAGGTAGTATTTCAACTTTTCCAGTGTTTTGGATAACGTAATTGGTTTAAATTATAAAATAAATAAAAAAAAACTTTAAATTTTTTACCGTCTAGCATTAGAAGAAATGAGAGAGAATAATCGCAATATAGTGGAAAAAAAATGAAAATAACTAAAGCCATCGAACTAATTCCTTTTATAATCCTAATCCCTTCAAATTGAACAAGCACTAAAGTTGGATATCTAGCTTAGAGGTATTACGTATGCAACCGGATTTTTTGGCACTCTAGTGGTTTAGAATTGGACGATTTATTTGTACGAGTGATATAAAGAATTTGATCGATGAAGAGATGGACTATTAGGAATAGGTTTTGAGAGTTATGGTAACTAGCATTACGGTGTGTTGCAAAAAGACTTAGGATTATACAAATATAGGAATTAAAATCAAGTTGTGTATATGAGTTGAGATATACCTCAACTATTATCAAATTCTCATTTTTTTTTTTTTAAAGATGCAATGTTCCAAATTACTATACAAACTAATGTTGGGAGACCAATAAGAATCCAGATTAATCAAAATCTCCATAAAAAAAATGAAAAGAAAGGGAAAAAAATATAATACCTCAACTATCTAGTAGTGTCATTTTCTTATGATTTTCATTTTTGTTCTAAGATGCAATGTTCCATTTTTTTTTTTGAAGTACTAGTTAGACTAATAAGCATGCATACACATCTCATTAATCAAATCTCCATAAAAAAAAATAAAAATAAAAAAAGATAGAGAAAAAAATATATTAGCAATTACCTCTTTCATCAAGCATGTGGGTGGCTGTTTAAAGTTGTGTGGGGTTCGTTGCCATGTAATCTACCAAAAGAAATAAAGCAAGAAAAATAAAATAACCACGCACCAAAAGATATTTGCCCAACTCATATCATATGTCATGATAGTAGGGCTACATGACCTCCAAGTCCAAGCTCTATCCATGTCCTCCCATCCAAGCCAAGCACTTCACGCCAGAGGTCTTCCCCAGAAGCTCGTTCATGTCTTTCAAACTCTGCACACTACTTTGTCTTTAATGCCTTCGGATGATTTAGTCATGTAGCCACCACACATCAATGACAAGTTTCAATCAATAGACTTGGTTGAATTACAGTAATATAAAGAGAAGAAAGGCCCGACCAGGCCATATATAATACAACCAATAATCAAAAAACAAATTATATTGTGTAAGATTATGTAATTGGCTAAATTTCATGACACGTCTTGTTTTATGTATTTTGGAGACTTGAGTTATCAATGACAAGCATTCGTGAGAGATTTCATGCTTATTTGTGTAAGCTCAGGCTAAAAGAGGCTT